>CM051407.1:11669059-12269059 GCA_028052125.1 Melia azedarach | reverse complement strand
GCAATATTCGCAATCTTCCTCCACAAACTCCGATCAGTTCCTCGGTCGCAAAATTTCGCCCTCCATCGTAAATTGGAGAATCAATGACACGACATCTTCCTACGTCGTTTAACGGATCGTAAGCAACAATTATGTTACCTTCATCCATCCAGTACAAAATTCCGTTATACGCAACAATATGGGAACGATACAAACTACTCAACCGCTTGGGCGAACGTACCAATTTCTCGCTCCATTTACCGGTCTCCGAACTGAATATATCCACGTTGAATTCTCTTTTGTAGCCTTCAAATTTATTAATGCGTACTAACTTGTAGCTGTATCGTGCGTACGTAGTACATGCTTGCTTTTTGTCGCAGGGATGAGGATAGCATATGAACCCAAGCATGTTCTCTACGCAGCGTTTCGGAGCCGGAGGGAGCATCTGAAACTGTCTCGTAAGCGGATTGCAGATATAATATACGTCTGCGTAAACGGCTCCGTTTTGGCAACAGACTACTAAGTCTTTGAAACATGTTGCTACACGAATTTCATGCTGTGGACTGTGAGGAAGGAAATATAGGAAATTTAGCGATTGAACTACGTTGCTGCTACCGATTTTGATCATCAACTCTGTCGAATTTGAATGGCTCCAATACTCAACCAAGAAACTGAAAGAAGTATGGAATTGGTCGTATTGGTGATGCATGTGAATGGAACGCTGAATAAAAGAACTTGTTGAAATCAGAGACCGCCATCGTTTGCAGACGGATTTGGACTGAACGGTGGATTGGGAGGAGAGATAAAGGAAGATTTTGAATAATAAATCGTCGGAGAGATTGTCTATCAAATCGGAAGATAAAGAAGAATATGACTGTGTCGTCATTTTTTTTTCCGTTTAATTTTCTTCTTTTGGCTAACCGAAGCAAGATTGGACTTGTTTTTATAAACTACTTCTAAAATCAAATCTAATTCCAATTTGAATTAGGATTACATTTTTATTTAAATTTTGAATGATATAAAATAAAATAAATTTGAATATATATATATATATATATATATATATATATATACACGAATGATAATAATATGATTGCTTTTATTCATCACCTCGTGAACATAAAATTAATAAATATTAATATAAATATTAAAAAATACATAAATTTTATAAGAATAGTTTTAATTTATTTATAATTAGTAAATTTATTTAGATTTTGATACAATTACTAATTATCATATTTTTAGTATTAAACTAGAAAATAAACTCGTTAAAAACATTTAAATGACATAGTGAAATGCATAAATATGATTTTAGATAATACGTAAAAAACAATTCTCTCAAAAGGTTGCCGATTTGGAAAGATTGCAGAATTGGCACTTCTATTTTCATGCAAATAAGAATAACGCAACATTCACACCGTTGCCTGCTCCGTCTATACGGATTCAATTTGTGTCAAAAAAATTAGTAGAAAATTACGGGGAAATTGCTATTGCAGTCAGAAAATACCTGCACAATTTGATCACAAGGATACAGAAACTTCTAGCAAACAAGTGTTATGCAGTCGGCAAGTAATATCACGTAAAGTAAAACAAATATATGCAGAAGCTGCACAAGTAGACGAATGAAGAAGAAAATTCTGATTCTATTCATCTGGAATACAAGAAAAAACAAAGCCTTGTTCCTAATTTGAGTTTTCATTTCGAGGCAACCTAGAAGAAAACTGCCTATGCTGAGAATCACTTGGAACAAACACAGGCAGCTGGCCACCTCTCTGTGATCTACTATGCTGATAATTACTCGACGTGGAACCTTGATCCAGGCTAGCAGATGTTGAACTGCCGGTTCTTGTACCTCTATTCTGCTGATCATTAACAAGAGGACCGCCAAAAAATATTGATTGACCCGTGTACAGAAGCTCTGCCCCGGGTACCCGATAAGAACTGGCACCTCTGGAAGAAGAGGAGACAAAACGTCCTGCTTCCGGATCCCAAAAGACTGAATTTCTCGAATTTTCTGCAGTAATCTCATTTTTTCTGATGGGAACTTGTGGTGCAGCTTCACGAACAGTGCTTTCATGAACTTGACTTTCTCTTGCTGACCATGGAGATTGATCTGCTGATGATTGATACATGGGGTTGAAGTGATCTATGTTAGAAATACGCGGCTCCAATGGAGAAGAGGTGAGGTGGGAAACGTGGGTACTACTAAAGTTACTAAGACTGTGACCACATGTTTCGCTGTCTTCCCTACTAGCTCGACTGGGTGGATATGAGCTCTTTGATTTCCCCGATTTAGTATTTCTGGGTGGAAACCCTTGGTAACTGCTGTTTGGGCTACTTCTTCCGCTCACGTTGCTGCTAGACAATTGATCAGCGTCATATGGATGATGTCGAGAACTTATTGGACGTAGAACAGATGACGAAGCTCTAGCTTTTGCACCTGCTCTTATTGCCTCGTTGGAATCCAACTTTGCAAGTTTCCATGCACTGATTCGAACTGGACGCTGGGGTAACCTTTTGCCCCTGTCTGCTCCTACTGCATCTGGATCTACTGTGGATGGTAAGCGTCCTGGTTCCAGATGTGGGATAATTTCATCCTGCTTATAAAACACATAAAATAATCAGTTATGACTCTTTGGTCAAAAAATTAATATATGCTTCCAGAGGTGAAGCTCAGTCAAAAACAAGGTAAGTAATGATTGTTTTTCCAACAAGAGAAAAAAAAAGTGAGTATTCGAAAAATGATCATCCCAAGGGCCCACTTTTTATCTGGTTCTTTATAGGATAATATGATAGATAAAAAAATTATCCTAGGGAGACAGGATATGGAAACATTTTATTAACAAACAGAACTGAAATGAGCGCATATAAAAAATTTCTCCAGTAATTAATACATACACCCACTTTCATTATTAGTATTAAGTATTTACCAGTTATAGACGGTAGTTATAACAATTTAAATCAACAACTCTCGCTCTCTCTCTGTCCCCAAAATAAATTAACATCCCTAATAAAGGCTGACAAGATATATAAATGAAGTGGTACCTGCTGGTCCATGAAGATTCTTGGAGGGGTACACCAAGCACCTTTGTATTGTAAGCTCAATCCAAGTGAGCTTCTTCCGCTTATTGCAGTCACAGCCGAACTGGTTGGTGAAGTTGGCACGCTTTGTTGATCTCCTCCATCAACAGATGGTCCAGGTGGTTCACTTTGAGTTCTCATGGCGACAACATACTCGTATGTTGTGATACCCTGTGCCAGACACAATAGAATTTGGAGTTTGCATATGCATATAGAACAATAGAAAAAGAAGAGCTAGAGGGAAGAAGTCACCTTTCGCATCAGAATCATGTGGAAGAAGAATAGTTCTCCCAGAGGCACAGTGGCTAGGAAAGAAACAGCTGTGCATATGGACTGTAATCATTAGTGTAAAGCATTAGTAACTTTTTTGTGGATTCTGTGCCATTTTTCATGTAAATGACAACCCAATGTCTGACTTTACAAATTGTCAAGATTTCATTGTGGGAATATGTTCCAGATCAAGTCATTTTGCCTTAGATAAAAGGTCAAACCATGGTTGATGCTACTAGTTCAGTTTACAATTAGAATAGTCAACAACATAAATTTTAGGTATACTATTAGCCTTAAAAAGTGACAAGGGAAAGAATATTTCCCAGTAATACAGAAACATAGGGATTTTACCAAAGGCAGAGATGCAGAAACATACCACCACAGTGGCAAATGGGGGAAGAGAAAATCCAACTCCAAGCCTCTCAGTAATATGATCTTCTGTAGACTTTTTATCCACAAAGCATCGAACAAGAACAGCAACACCAACACCAAATTCAACAATAAGCTGAGACACACATGCGCAGGCAGACAAACAATTGTAGGTTAAACAAATTAGATTACTGTAGATAAATGAAAAGCCACATAGTTCAAAACAAAATAGAAAAAGCCCAAATAAGCATGTGATTTTGAAACTTACCCATAAAAGGCTTGCAGCCATAAGGCACACAAAGGTAATATAGTTTTTTCTTCCCACGCAATTATTCAACCACTGCGACATAGATGAAGATAATCTTATTCATACCAAATCATTCATAAACATATACAGAAAAAAATATTTAAAATAGCAGCCTTTCCACATCTCTCAGATAAAGAATATCTGGAAGATGTGCAACTTCAGCAGACCAGAGAATAACAAGGATGAACATTTAATTCTTACCCGACAATGATGATCGAATCCATCGACACATTTGTCACAACTCCGGCAATGTTTGCTGAACTTGCGTACCTGCAATTGCAAAGAACCTTTGATTACAGAAATTTCTTTTTCTTTCGTTTTCTTATTTCCCTTGTGTTTTTGGACTATTTTGAGGAGTGACATGTCCAGAGAGAGAATTGTGTCAATAAAAAATATGTACCTCAGCATTGCACAAAGTGCAGAACAGTGCATCCTCCTCCCCAGATTGTTGTAGAAGATCTTCATCTTTGCGGCAATCTTCTATAACAAGACAACCACAAAAGAAGCATCCGATTCTCGAGCACCAACCAGAAGCATGACCATTAGACTTTCTTCTATTATTTAGTGCTACCTTGCTAGGTTCTTCAAGAGAAGATGCATTGCCTGATAAAAAAAAAAAAGCAAGGGTATCTTAAAAAATGAAAAACTAGATTATTGTCTCTTTTATAAAGAGGCTGACAACAGCTCAGCGATAAAGAAGCAAAAAGCACATGCTGGACATAACAAAGAAACTTCGAGGCTAAACTTCATACTCATCTTCAGTCGATAATCAAATATCCCCACAGTACCATTAAAGTGGTCAAACTGGACCTGATTTAGCAACTGGGCACCCTTATGGGAGAATTATCAGAGTACTTACCAGGCAGATCTGTGTCACGTTGTGATTTATACACTGATGTCTTGTCCACTTCAAGAAGAATTCCAGGATCCGCAGGATCAATAGCAGTGCACCTAATGTAAAGAATGAATACACAGAATGCCTGGAATTCAAACTCAAAAGGTAAGACAAACGCAAAAAGCCAAAAAAAAAAAAAAATGAGGTTTTGTTAGAGGAAAAAGAAAAGGCTTTTTGCTTTACCAAGACAGAATAAACACCAATAGCCACAAATTCATACATCTCTGTTCCGAGGAAAGGAGCAAAGAACGCATAGTATGCAACAGATAACAAGAAGAAAACTGTTATAGCCACAACCTGCCACCACGAAAACTGGTCCTTTAACATCAGTGATATCACTAGGAACTTATTAAGAAAATTATACTAAAAATGAAATCAGCAAATAAAAAGGCTTAATAGAAAACTACTTGGTTTGTACTCAAGTCGTCTAATAAGCCATAAAGAGTTTCAATAAAATTAATACCCTAATCAAGAACAAGGAAATGCAATATAATAGAAGGATTCTTATAAAACTGAAATATTGCATTTCCAACATAATTGAAGAGAAGAACTCAAGCAAGAAAAATAAAGCAACCCATGGAACAAAAACTCCAAAAACATACTTCTAGAAAAAAAAGATAAGACTTAATAATCCATTATGTATATAAATTAGACCCAACAAAGAACAATAAATAGCCAGTACAGCGAGAATCATAGTACAGAAAATTTAACAACAATTATAGCTCAAAACTCCCCAAAAGTACTCACATTTTGAACGATAATTCAGACAGATTGAGAGAGTAACTTTAAAAATAAAAATAATGTACCTGAAAAGTGTGAGCAGGTAGTTGCCATCCATGACGCCTAGCCATAGTTATGGATTAACAAGTTTACACTCGTTAAATAAACACTATTAACATTTCAAAAACTTCTCGTCAGAAAGAAAAAACTGTTGACTTGACACATAATGCAAATCTACAATCTCTCTTCAAAACATTTGCTTCAACAAATGAAGTCCTTTTTGTCTTCCTTGTTTTATCTCTCTTCTAGTCACTACAAAAACCCGGTTCAATATCGACCCAGATGCTAAAAACCGGATTTAAGACGACCCATTTAGTCGATTTTAAGTTCTCGAGTTTGTGGAGCTCGATTCATGGATCAACGAGCCTTGGAAGAAGAAAGTGGAGGAAGAAGCAGAAGAAGAATAAAATAAGTACTGTGTTGGACCAGTTTTGATCTCATAAAATCGCGTTTCGTCGCCGCAGCGTTTTTCGACGCAGGTTTCGGTCCCTATAGTATTCACGTTGTCTCTGCCGGCTTGCTAACGAATTGCATCTCTTTTACGTTTTGGTCCTCTGATAATACCTAATTTACAAAAGGGTGATTTTGCTCTTGTAATTTTAAAATAGGTCTCCTGTTGGCTGTTTCTTTAATTTATGGTAAAACCGCAAAAAACTTCAGATATTCTATTTTAGTCACTATTTTTTCTTTCTTAAAATTATTTCCAAGCAAGTTGAAGCTCCCTATTTATTATTATTTTTGAAAGAAATTTTTAGCCAATAATTTTGTAGGATTAAGGTCCTAACAATTAAGTGGCTTATATGATTATATTTAATTGTTATGATTTTAAAATTAATAAATTACTGATTAAATCTAATTATAAAGAATAAGTAAAACGGTGATGAATAAATTCTTTCATTTTAACATAAGTACTTATCCGTTAAAATCTCATTGCTCTAAAATTAAAAAGGGAGATAAATAAAACTATTGGTTTTGTTTGTGAAAATTATGAAATCATGTGGGACATAAAAAGGGACATAAATAAAACTATATGAAATCATGTTATACATCAGCGTATATTTTATCAAATAATGGTCACAATTATGAAAACGATTCAAAAGTGGAACAAAATAAAATATTTTCAAAAAACAAAAATGAAGCAAAAGTGGGACATAAAATATTTGGTGAGACTAGGGAAATAAATTAATACATATATAATTAATTAAGTGATCGAACATGTCGACTTAGCCTAATTGAGCTGCCTCGATGCTAATTCGAATGATTAAAACAAATGCTTACTACCGTTTTGTTCAACATGGACCTAGATTTTTGTCCAATTTTTAATTAATTAATTATAAATGATTTGATGATAAGACTTCTCTAACCTTTTTTTTATAATTTTGTTTAAAATATTATTCTCTTTTGTCTCAGTTTACTATAACTAATATGTGGAATCTTTATATTTTATTCCCAATAAATTAATTTTGTTTAGAAGCCCTTGAATTATTATAATTTTCATTAACTTCCCACAAATTCAACGTCATCAATGACATTACTCTATAATGGAATATATAAATATTTTTACAAATTTGAGATAGAAATTAATTAATATAAAGATTGTTCAAATTTTTTTATAGACGACCAATTCTTACTTTATATCACAAATGTTAAAATGGAGAATTGGAGGTGTTATACATGCTTTTATTCAATTAATGATTTTGTATGAATGGAATGGAAGCAATTAATTATTCGTCTGCTTATATATATATATATATAAATAATCTGCCCCCAACATGAAAACAAAATTAATTAATAAAAGTTAATAAACAACAGAGAGAATGACATGATGATTGCAAAAATGGCATTTATATTGTTATTGAGTTGGTTTTTTCTTTTTTTTTGCTTCATAAATTATATCATATTTACTTTCTCCTGGTTAGTACTTATATCGTTCTTAATTAATCATCAGCTAATTATGACTCAACCACATCATTAATAATTTAATTAATCATAGTTTAACAAATGAGAAATCATTGTTATGATGATTCTCTAATTCATTGTTATGAGTAGAAGCAGAAGCAGAACCTTCAATCTCTGAGAGCTCAGTATCAGACTGGTAAGATCTTGGAGAATTTATAACACATTCTATGTCTGCTTGATTAGATCTGTACTTAAAATTATGAAGCAAATGTATTGGAGATGTCCCTTGGCTTGGTGTAGTTTCTCCGCTCAGGAATCCTAAAGGAGAACCATGAATACTACTACCGCTATGATCTGCTCCTCCGGATTTCCTCATTCTTTTTCTCTCCTTTGCAGCTTTCTGCCATTTTTTCAGAGCTTTCGCGGTTTGCTCTTCAAAGATTGCCTTCTTCATGTGAGATCCCATCTGTGTTACCAGTGCGTACAGAGGGAAAGTGATGTAGCTGCAGAGAAATTGCAAGGCTACCCCGAGGATTACCCTTATCAGAATTGCTGGCAAGTTCTCGTGGAAGCAAGAAGCGAATCCGAATTCATACTGCAAATGAATATTTTATTGAATGTTTAGATATATGAAAATTAATCTTTTATGCAGGTACAAGTATATGAAAATAGTTTTTATATATATATATATATATATGTATATATATATTTATATCGTCTCTTACCACAGTCCATAAGAAAAATGCTATCTGGAATGCATTCTGCGAAGGTATATTATTAAACGAAATCAGTAACAAAATTACATAACATGCTTTGTAATGGAAAGCTGGCTACAGTAATTTGTGAATATACACACACACACACACACGCACATACCTGAAACAAGGTGTAGTGAATTAAGAAGAGAATCCAGTCAGGTCGATTAAACCAGAAATACTTGTTGTTCGGTTCAACT
Organism: Melia azedarach; assembly: GCA_028052125.1. Classification (NCBI taxonomy): domain Eukaryota; kingdom Viridiplantae; phylum Streptophyta; class Magnoliopsida; order Sapindales; family Meliaceae; genus Melia; species Melia azedarach. Next base: position 12,260,524 of record CM051407.1, on the reverse strand, counting down.
ACTGGAGCTCCTCTGACAACTGCGGTTCGATCCTGGATTTCTTCAGCCATTTCCATGATAACAAGCTCAAGCTTTGTACCCACTAATAAAAGTATCTGCACATGCATGTACATACGTGTACACACTTATAAGTCGATGATATTTTGCACTAAATCTAAGCTTTTATCCCGAATTAGTGGAGTTTCTTACTGTGAGAGGAGCCAATGTCAACCAGCTGAGAGAGTACCATTCTGCCGAAGAAATATTAATTGTTAACATTACATAAATTAATTTCAAGATAAGAGTACTTGATGAAAAGAGAGAGAGACAGACAGACAGACAGAGGTTAACTTAACTGTATACGTTTACAAGCAAAAAGATTACAGCAAAAATCCAGAGAGGAATGCTGCAAATAAATCAAGAAAATAAATTGCTTCAGTTCTGGTGTCTGATCTATTTCTTGGTAAATTTTAATTTCTAAATATATATATATATATATATATATATATATGTATATGGAACTGTATGCCGTATTAGATATATATACCTGACACCTACGACCACCTTAAAATCGTCTTCCATGGATCTTTTGATGTATTTGTGGAAATCAAAAGAGCTGTTAGGAGCAAAATGTGCCTGTAATTGTCGGATTTGGACGGGTTAAATGATCAATCTTTTGTATATCAAAATTGTACATGTACAGAATTTGCTCATTGTTGGAAACTTACGTTGATAAATCCGCGGCGCATTGTTAAATAGTCTACTTTCGTTACTGAACCGAAGAATTGTCTGAAGAATGCAACCTGCATTAGTTAACATATAAATTAGACATTAATATTAATTTTTTCAGGAGATAAAAGGGTGAGATTTTCTCTGTCCGAGTATTGGCGCTTACAATCCATCTAATTCCTGGTGTTCTGGAGAAGCCTGAATGTCGCTTCACAAATGATGTTTGATGAGTGAATCTGAATCTTGCTGGATCTGAAAATTCAAAGCCCAATTTGATCTTTATGAACGTGGGCTAGAAAATTTAGGCCCAAACAAATGACAAAAGTCAAAGTAGAATCTATCACCATTTGTGAACTGATATTCCAAAGACGAGGTTTCGGACTCCCAAGACTTCCATTTCTTCATCTGATAAAACAGGACTCATCAGGCAGATTTCAGAAACGTGGTCACCAGGATTTTAGTTTAGATTATGAAATTACTTACTTTGGCTTTGGCCAATGCAATGGTGATAACGCTGTACAGCACATGAAAAACGGCAAGAACGAATATAAATATATGCAACTGGTGAATTCCAGACTGCGATATCAACGATACCTTTCCCTGGAAACAAAAGTTAAAAGCAATCAGTCTTTAAAAGCCTATCTGTCTATCTATCTATATAAATAGTTTGTCGTTTACCTTTTTAGTGCAGTAATCATCTCCGCTGGCGGCTGCTGCCAGAACTCGACGCCACGTAATATCTCCGGCGTACAAAAGTAACTTTCTCCCATGATCATCTCCATCCTCACCCTTTTTATCATCCTCGTCATATTCAATCTTGCATGGAAGCATAGTATCTCCATATTTAGCAGGGATGCATATCTTGTAAATAAATCTCGTACCCACAGTCAGAAGCAGAGATATGAAACCCAAAAGCATCAGCTCTGAAAATCACAAAAATGATACAAAACATATATATCAAAATTAACCTGGAGCAGATACACAAATTTGAAAGTAAAAAATTAAAATGAAATTATTAAAGGATGTGTAAGAAACTCTCAGGTACAGACGATATCTGCATGCAGGAGAGAATCACCCAGCATGTATACTAACCTGCTTTTATTTTCTCTAGAGCTTCAGTCATAGCTTTCTTCTGGCGTTTTTGAAACCACTGTAAGAAAAAACCAAAAGTTATAGTGGAGACCAGCAGAAATTTTTCTTGCAACTAATCAAATTCAGTCTATTACCTTGCCAAGAGAATGAATTCCATGCTCAATAAGCACAGACAAAATCACAAATACAGCACAGACAACGGCGACAGCCCACGTCGGAGTTTCCTTCAACGACCGATCTCCGGCAGCAGCGGCCATATATATATAATCTGCAGCAATTTCAAATCTCTGACTTCTTCTATGGCGTAGTAGAGAATGAAACCAAACGCAAGCAGACTTGCATTATATTTGCAGTAGTTCGTAAGTTTTTTAAGTAGGGGTAATGATAGCGCGTTCACAAAATTGATCCATCAGACGGTGATAATTTTGTCTGATGCTGCTTGTTGGTTTTCTGATGTGGTTGGTGATCTGCAGTCCTGTCGAGGAATGACTCTCTTGTTGCACGACACAATATAAAATGAAGCCGGCCATTGCAGCCAAAACAGAGAATGTTACAATTTAGATTATCAATGGACACAGATAGCCGTAGGTATTCGTGTTTTGTCTCTCTTGAGTCTTGTGATAATAACATTATTAATAGTTTTCCCGTTGGACACTCTGAGTTTTTATATTCTTACAGATGAGGACTAATGATAAATGCCTATACTGTTTGAGGACCTAATTGATATAAATAAAAATAGTATGTCACTATATGTGAATATGTAAACGTTAAGAATCTGGATATTATTATTTCATGAAACAAAATGTACGTCGATTGGAATTATTTGAAATTACAGGGATTCCAAATGTCAAACTTTGGCTCGAGTCAATAAGTTTCATAATTGGTATCGCAATTGGACAATTAGTAAATTGCAGGAAATGTTCGTCGATTGGAATTATTTGAAATTACAGGGATTCCAAATGTCAAACTTTGGCTCGAGTCAATAAGTTTCATAATTGGTATCGCAATTGGACAATTAGTAAATTGCAGGAAATTTAACTATATGAAGTATTTACAACCTCTTTTATTTTTGTTTTATAATTCTTTATTTTTAATAAATATTATTTTTAAAAATATATTACTGAATTATTTTGAATTTTTTAACGACATCTCAATTGTTTTTTTTTAAAAAATATATATTATTTATTTGATCAATTTTTCGTTACTTTTTATTATTTTAAAAATATTTCAAGACTCCTTCGACATTAATTTTGATAATAAAAAAATTAAATTTTTTATATAATTATTTATTTATCTTTTTTATTATATTAAAAATCTGTAAAAATTATTTAATTATGTCAATTATAATTTTTTATTATTATTTATAAATAAAAATATAATTTAATAAATTAATCCCTAAAATCAATTCTTTTTCGTACCATATTCTCCTTCTTCTTCAATTTTTCTATGGGAGAATGTCTAATACCCCCGTTCCTTTTGTTAATGACCCATTATTTTTTATATCTTTTAAATTATTCCATTATTATCTTGAATTCTGATTTTGTCCTTTAATAATTTAAATATTTTTTATTTTACTATTTGTAATTCAAATATAAATTAATTAAATCAAAGAAAAAAATAAGAGTTAAAAGAGTAATGGGATATTTTTGTTATATTCACTAACTTTTTTATTAACAAAAATAATGTCAAAGAGGTCTTGAAATATTTTTGAAATAGCAAAAAGGTAACAAAAAGGTATCGAACATGTTCTCTTTTTAAAAAAAGTAAGATAAAGAAAGTAATTTACATATATAAATAAAATTAATAATATTCATATATTCTAATATGAGAAGGACATATATATATGGATGGCTCTTTCTCCTGTTATTCTTAATTTGTTATTGACGGAATTAATGCATTATTTAGAATTTATCAAATTAAAAATAATTGCCATGCGAGAATTGTCTATTAATGTCAACTTTAATCAATTAGCTTATTTGTATTATGCATAATACTACTTATTTTTAATTAATATTTTATATTTTCCGTATAAGTGATGTTTCATTTATTAATTCATTAATTGAATAATATAACATGATTAGTTTTTAATATTATGTTTCACATTTAATTATATTTTTTAATTTTCTTGGGCCAGGCCCAACAAAAATAATATGGACACCAATATACACGCTTTTAACCCAAATATTTTGGGTCAGATTAATTGCGAGCTGGGCCCAACCAATATGAATTTCAGACTAACGTGTCTAAAGATTGATTCAAGTTTAAAATCAAACGGTAGAAGACGCAGAATCGACAAATCAATTAGGTGCTTCTGCTGGCTGTATCATTAATCACGATTAACAGCAGCATCGATATCATCGAACGGGGAGCTGATATCTGATTTGTCTGCTTCACTAGAAGCTCATTTCCTTCGTAAACAAATAATTTCAGCACAAACTTTCTCTCAGTCTGCACTAAAATGACTGCTGTTTCTAATTCTTTGGTCTTGCCGAAAACCCCTGGTAAATATTTCTTTTTGCATTTCGCATTTGATTTTGATTGTTTTCCATATCACTCATTTCATATGATTTTATTTTTTAATGTTGTTGTTATGCCGTAGAAGAAATTTCTTCATATTGGAATCGATTTGATTATGTGTTTATTAGCAATTTCTGCGAATAGCATAGACTGTGATTGATAGCTCAGGATGTGTAGTTTTTAGAATTCTAGGTTTAATTTGGTTTTTGGGTCAAGACAAGAAGTAGAGAAGGGAAAAGGGAAAATGATAATTGCTTCTATTATTTGGTTTTCGTCTTGTTTTTGGGTGTGGTCTGTACGTAGTGATGAATGTGAAGTTTTATGTAGTTGGTATAGATCTTGGGTAATACCCATGCACTTTTGCTATTTTCTAGATTTAGATTTTGATGCTCTTATTAGCACAATTCTTTCAGTAGCCACACAACTTTTCGTCAGCAGTGGAAACAAGGGAGTTTTATCCACGGGTGCTTAAGTCTCTGTTTGGTATTGCTGTGCTTGTGCTTAACTTTGAAAGCACATCAGCTAAAGGTAGTGTGCTTATTGCACTTATTCACAGGGGATTGTTTGTGATGGGGGTCTTAATTGACTGTATGTCGGAGGATTTTATCATTACCGATTGTATTTCTTTTGTTCATTGGAGGAGTTTGACATGCATATCTTCACTTATGAATGTAAGACATGCTCAGTATGTCTCAGTGCTAATGCTGGCTTCGATAAATTTCTTAGTTCTTTAGTCATCATGCTTGCTTTCAGAAAACTGTCATTCATTTTCTTTCAAAACTTTCTTGTTAGGATCTATTTTGAAGCCATTGGACCAATGTCTTGGGAGTAACAGCCGTGTCAACTTGTCGTTCAGTCCAAATCATCAGTGGAAAGTGCAACTTTCTTCCTCGAAAAGCCCCCTCACAGTTAAAGCTGCATATAGGTATCACATTTGCCATTTCTTTGTGATGCCAGTGCTTGGAAGTCATTGTGTGTAATTGTAGTATGATATTGAGGGTAGAATTGCCTGATTCCGTTATGTAGTTGTTATGTATCATATTTGTGTACTTGCATGCACACACATCGCACACATGCACACACACAAAATTCCCTGTGCTACTCACTTGCTTCTGTGCAAACAGCGATGATGGAAGGCCAAACAGTGCTGGCATTTTTGTTGGTGGTTTTGTTTTGGGAGGGATCATAGTTGGCACGCTTGGATGTGTATATGCACCTCAGGTTAGTCTTACCTATGGCAATTGTCTTTTGCAAATAGTCACTGATAAAACTTTGTTAGTGTCCTGATTTGACTTTGCACTGTAGTTAGCTGAGCAACAAGTAAGAATCCCCAAGGAATTCCAAGATTTCTTGTTATATGCAAGTTCCGACCCTCACCCCTCTTTTCTAGTTCATCAATATTGAACTAATCAAATGCAGTAATTGGAGGACCCTATGTTCTATCACCATATTTTGATTTTTCATATATAAATGTAATTAATGTATCCCCTTCACAAAGAATTTCTCTATAATGCCTATAAAAAGTTTCTCCAACAGTAGCCAAATAGGGCTTAGCTGATCTTATTACTATAGAGTTACTGCCAGTTCTTTAATTATTGTGGTTTAAGAGAGTAAGTGATGGGTTATAAATGACTTTTAAAATTATCCTACCACCAGATATAAGTTCATTTAAACTGTTCTCAGAAACTCAAAATTCCATCTAGTGCTGGCCGTCTGACTTCTCTATTATTGTACTTTCTGTCCTGTGCCCTTTTGTGCTCTATGTGATGGTCATTTGAAGCGAGTAAGTGATGGGTTATAATGACTTGTTAAAATTATGCTACCACCAGATTGTAAGTTAGTTTATGACCTTAAAACTGTTCTCAAGAAACTCAAAGTCCATCTAGTGCTGGCCATCTGACTTCTCTGTTATTGTACTTTCTGTCCTGTCCCCTTTTGTGTTCTATATGATTGTTATTTGAAGCAAGCAAATGAAATCACTGTTCTGATATTCTTCAACAGATCAGCAAGGCGCTAGCTGGGGCTGCAGCTGACAGGAAGGATCTAATGAGAAAATTGCCCAAGTTCATATATGATGAAGAAAAAGCTTTGGAGGTGAACCATTTTTTTTTAACGGTCTGTCCATATTTCTTGGCATGACAAAGGTCTTGGATCAGAATTGCTTATGTTCTCTTTTTAAATTTTTGAGTAATCTATTTTTGGCTTTTAATAATTTGCTTATGATGATGCTTCTAGACTTATTTGAGATATTGCTGAATTATGAGCGAGTTGTCTACAATTTTCATTTATTTTTCAACCATGGCCTTAACACTGCCAAACTTCTAATAATTAAATTTCCTGAAATTGATGAACTCACTGTAATTTCTGAAATTCCATCTGTATGTGCTGCCTTCATTTCTCAAATTCAATTCCTGGATTTACCTCACTAGCAGCCTGTGGGCAGTGTGCTGAATATGTTAACTGTTTATCAACTGCCCCTTCTTTTATAAAGGACTGAAATGACGTATTTGGCTTATTTGATCTGCAGAAAACGCGAAAAATACTAACGGAAAAGATTGCTCAGCTGAACTCTGCTATTGATGATGTTTCCGCTCAGCTCCGAACAGAAGATGAAGGTCCAAATGGAGTGGCTGTAAATTCCGGAGAAGTTGAAGCTAACATATGATATACCTCTTATTTGGCCTTCACTATCAACAACTTCCATGTTAAGAAATAATAGTTGAATATGCTATAATGCTTTCTCTCTCTTCTTGAAAACAAACCAATCTTTAATTGTGCGGTCTTTGCATGTTGTGTCATGTATTTTTGCCTTATATAATCATAGACTTGCTTAGATTTGGACCCAGTTCTATATAGTAATATTTGATCTGTTTTCTGTGCTGCCACCAAGTTCTGAACATTTTTATGCCTTACTTTTTGAAATTTGTATCTTTAGTACTACTAGTAACACAATAGTCACGAGTTAAGACTTTACCAGGCATGAAATATAAACTATTAAATACAAACTGATGTGACGATACTGGTTGGGATTTTTAATCAAATAATATTTTTATGCTACATTAATTTGTATATAATAGTTTGTTCAAATAGTTTATATTTCTAATATTATTCTTGTATTATACTCTTTCGGTGTTGGCACAAGTGAATGGAAGCTACGTTGTCTGGCGAGGTTGACTACTTGTATAGACTATAGACAGACTTTGTTCTCCAAATCTACACAAATTTTTCTAGCCGAGCAAAGTGTGTAAACAAGTGAAAAGGATTTTAAGAAGTGTACAAATATCTATGTGCTCAACTATATCTCATTAGAACAAAAAAAGGAAAACAAAAAAAAACTGACAGAGATTTTGATTGTCCCGGGTATGATCTGTCTGCACCATTCAATCTGATCTCCTTTGAGCCAGAGAAGCAATTTCATAGTAAAAATCTAACCAAATGCAAACAATTGAATATGGGCCTATATCTCTTCTTCCCCCGTGCGTGCGTCGAGTATGTTAGACATTACATTTGGCTGATTCTGCATTCGAGGACATTTTAGAGGAGAACTTGTGGGTGAATAATCTGTGGTTCAGATCACAAAGTTGGCAACACCCAAAAAACATAATCTTATCTCACGTATACATACCATATTCACCACTCACCACACATTTCTTTAACTCACTATCAACCATAATTTAAAATAAACAAAAATCAATAATTCTTGACAACAGAAAGATGAATGAATGATTAAAATTACAGCAGAAAGATGAATGACATAATTTAACTATATAAATAGCAGAGAGAACTTAGTCTCTTAGCTTTAGTTGTTGTAGCTTTACTTGCATCGATGGCAAGTCACGCAGCTCTTGCTTCCACCAGAATCCCAGCGAGCACCAGACTTCCATCCAAAACCACACACTCTTTTCCCACTCAATGCTCCGCCAAGGTCCCTTTTAGTGCAGCTACTCTCGAATTTTATTGCTCTCTGTGGCTACAGTTGTTTGATATTCATTTCTGTTTTCGTTCTACAGAGACTGGACGTTGCTGAGTTCTCTGGCCTTCGATCAAATTCATGCGTGACCTATGCAAGTGGCGCTAGAGATGCATCCTTCTTAGACGTTGTCGCTGCTCAACTCACTCCTAAGGTTAACTGTTCTTCTTACTACAGAATTTTTGCACATCCATCTGCAGATGGTGTCATAAATATATATACGTTAATTCTCCTTTGAATTTACTTATGCACGTGGCTAAAAGTTCAATCTGGTAATGATGATTCGCCACACAGTAAAATTTACCAATCTTTTCGCTCAATTTTCCGCGTATTGTACATGGTTTGTCTAGAGTAATATTTACATATATACTGAATATTCAGCTAGATGAAGGGGAACTGATAAGTTTGGAATTTGACTGCTACATGTAGGTTGCTGTATCAACTCCAGTAAGGGCAGAAACAGTGGCCAAACTGAAGGTTGCCATCAATGGATTTGGACGTATTGGCAGGAATTTCCTCCGATGCTGGCATGGAAGGAAGGACTCACCACTTGATGTTGTTGTTGTCAATGACAGCGGTGGTGTCAAGAATGTGAGTAAACTTAAAGATTTTATGAAAATGCCATGTCTTCAAATTCGTAACCTTGCTGAAAAAACTGATTTCATTAATCGATTGATTAATTGCAATATGTATGCAGGCATCCCACCTTCTGAAATATGACTCCATGCTTGGAACCTTCAAAGCAGATGTGAAAGCAGTTGACAACGAAACCATCTCTGTGGACGGCAAGCCCATCAAAGTTGTCTCCAACAGGGATCCTCTCAAGCTCCCTTGGGCCGAGCTTGGCATTGACATTGTTATCGAGGTATGGTCATATTTTTCAGTCTGTAATGTTGCAGCACACAGCAGACGACAGAAATTTTTTTGTCTTTGATCTATTTACTTTTATGTTCTACAGGGGACAGGAGTTTTTGTGGATGGCCCCGGTGCTGGGAAACACATCCAAGCTGGTGCTAAGAAAGTTATTATCACTGCTCCAGCAAAAGGTGCCGACATTCCAACCTATGTTGTTGGAGTGAATGAAAAGGATTACCATCACGAGGTTGCAAACATTGTGAGGTCAGTATATTTGTGAGAAATTTGTGCGATTACAGCAATTCTAACAACTATTTTCCATCTCATTATGTTGAATGATCACCAATTTGGTATTTTGCAGCAATGCTTCGTGCACCACAAACTGTTTGGCACCTTTTGTTAAGATCTTGGACGAAGAATTTGGTAAGCAGTTGGCTCCTTAACAATCATTCTGTTAAACTTTAGAATTTTCTTGTCATCATTTTAACTCTACTTTGCAGGCATTGTCAAGGGAACAATGACAACCACTCACTCCTACACCGGAGACCAGGTAAAATTTTTACTCTACTATAACAAAATCCTATGCCAAAAATCAAGTAGTTTTCTGCTGTATATAAGTTACAAGACCAGACAATATTGTGGTTTTACTCTACTAATAGTGCCTATGCACTTTAACAAGGAGGGAACTGAATAACTGTTTTTGTCTCCCAGAGGCTCCTGGATGCATCACACAGGGACTTGAGAAGAGCCAGAGCTGCAGCCCTGAACATTGTCCCAACAAGCACTGGTGCAGCGAAGGCGGTGTCTCTTGTGCTTCCACAGCTCAAGGGAAAGCTCAACGGCATTGCCCTTCGTGTGCCAACACCAAATGTGTCAGTTGTTGACCTAGTTGTGAATGTTGAGAAGAAAGGTCTTACGGCAGAAGATGTCAATGCAGCCTTCAGAAAGGCTGCCGAGGGGCCATTGAAGGGAGTATTGGACGTCTGTGACGTCCCTCTCGTGTCAGTAGACTTCCGATGCTCTGACGTTTCCTCCACCATTGACTCCTCATTGACCATGGTCATGGGAGATGATATGGTCAAGGTTGTCGCGTGGTACGACAATGAATGGGGATACAGGTGAGAATTCCCAACAACTTGAAAAATCTTTACACATGTTCATCTAGAAGGATAAGATTAAACTACTACTTAAACCTGCAATCGTAAGGATACATTTAACAATTATGTAAATTTCATTTTGCAGTCAAAGGGTCGTGGATTTGGCACATTTGGTAGCAACCAAATGGCCAGGCTCGCCTGCAGCTGGAAGTGGAGACCCATTGGAGGATTTCTGCAAGACAAATCCTGCTGATGAGGAATGTAAAGTTTATGAAGCTTAAGCTTGTTGAATTCTTTTCCTTTTTGGTTTGTTTGGATAATCGTATAGGGCTCAATGTTTTTCACAGCCATTATCACCACGTGCTTATGTTGTAATGACAACTGAGTGAGATGAACAGAGATTTTATCAAATAATATGTCAAGGCAAGGCGATGATTTAAACTTATTGATTGAGATGTAATATTATGACTTTTACTTCATGAGATAGCATTCTTTGTTTCTCGAATTCCTAAATTCAGAGTTTGAAATTCTTTTTAATGTATACAAACAAAAACCTGAAAAAACAGAATTAGATTACATGAAATTGTCCAATTATGCAGGGGCAGGGAGCAGGGGGCAAGGGCCAACCTCGAGAAATTGAGAGGGCCGAAATGTGAAAAGTGAGAAAAGAAGGACTAGGATAATAACATTTTCATTCCTAAATTTCAATAAAACCATAGAGCAAGACAAGATTAATACTCAATTAAATTTTAACAAACAATTTTATCCTTGATAAGTAATAATAAAAAGGGGTATATAAAACTTAAAAACGGCTAAAATTATTAAAATATATATTTATGTATTGTTTTGGTAAAGTTTAGGGAGGAAAATGTTATTACCCTATCAACGGATGTTACGTCAAGTCGTCAACGGGTGAGATTATCCAAATTTTATATCGTGAACGCAAAAATATAATTTCCCGACCCGGAAATAAAGATATTTGTCTATAAAAAAAATTAATTATTATTATTTTTTTACTCTTTGAGAAGATATAAATTGCAATCATAATAAATTAATTAGAGAAATGTTTCTATTCTTTCTATGATCCTCAGCAATAAAGGTAAAACCTTTTTTTTTTCTTACAGTAAAATTCCTTACGACATAAAATAAAAGTAAATTCCTTTAGAAATAAAATAAAATAGAACCAGCCAAGACCAATAAACGACGCTGTAGCGTAACGCATCAAATTACTTGCAACACCTTCACTCGCGCATTTTGGATAGGCAGAAATTCAATTTACTGATTACAACATTTCTCGGTTCGATCTGAGAAATGAAACGATCTATGATATTTTGCTTGTTGTTGACGGTGATATTTCGGAGCCTGTCCTCTTCAGAGCTCTCGGAAACCCCGCCAAATCGCCGCGTCTCCAAAATCTTCAACTCTCTTTTGCCGCCGTCTCCGCCGCCACCGTAAGTACCGGAAATTTTCATTTTATATTTGCAATTAACAATTAGGATTTTGTTTTTCGCATTTGAACTGTTTGTTATTTATTTATTTATTTATTTATGTTTTTGGATCCAGTGAACCTGATATAGCACTTGTAGCTGCGTTAGATGGAACAATTCATTTAGTTGACACCAAATTAGGGAAAAGTAAATGGTCGTTTTCTACTGGCCGGCCGATTTATTCCTCGTATCAAGCTGCTTTTAATTACAATGCCTCGGAATTCTATATTGATGTCGGTGAAGATTGGGAACTGTATTTTCATAGTAAGCGGTTTGGTAAAGTGGTATGTGATCTTTTTAATGTTTTCAATTATCATTTATTTTTGTGACAACGAAAAATTGTTCACGAAATTTTTTACTGTTGTTTTTGGAATTTAGGAGAAACTTTCTTTGAGTGCTGAAGAGTATGTTAGAAGAACACCGCATATATCAAAGAATGGTGGGGTGACATTAGGAGCTAAGAAAACTACTGTGTTTCTTGTTGATGCCAAGTCCGGTAGAGTAGTTTACAGTTATGGGTCAGATGATTCCGCTTCTACTTTAGGATTCCATACTGATGATGAAAAGCCTGTTCTACAAGTTAATGGTTCAGAAGAATTGGTGGAGTCTGGTTTAGGGAACCTGAAGACAGTTCAGCAGCTGGTTTATTTGATGAGGACAGATTATGTGTTACAGTATTATTCTCCAGATTCTGGAGAAATTCTATGGAATGTGGCATTTGCAAATATTGAGGCTGAATTTCGATGTCAAGGGATGGGAAATTCTTTTGGCAGGTATCAGTCTAGTGCAGGCATTGACCCTAGTGTGGACTATATTGATGATGATGAGTCAACTTTGCCATGTCAGATGAGGGCCTCTGTCTACCGGCTTCGTGATAATAGTTTACTGGAGTTTCTCTCTGTACTTGGTAAAGTAGGTGGATGGATTTCCTTGCCTGCTTCCAGTCAGAGACCTTCTTTAGCAGCTGTTGACAGGAAAGTGCCCCTGTCTCTTCCTGACAGGGTTGATGGACGTCCACTTGCTTTGCCTTCTACTGAGATTGAAAACCCTTTGACCTTGAGAGTGCTTGATGGAAGTGTTGATGAAATAGATAACCGAAGCATGTTTGCTGAAAGATTTAAATCGCATATCCAGTCTTTTATTGCTTTACTAATTGCCATCTGTTCCACTTTTGGGTTTCTCTTTTATCGTTCAAAGAAAGGCAAGTTGAATAAGCAGACTGAGGGATGTCTATTGCAAACAGGGGTACCCAAGAAGAAGAAATCGCGGAGACCTGGGAACAATAAAAACAGTGGGAACAGTGAGAAAATGCAGAAATTAATCTCAAATGAGACTAATGGTGAAACCAATAGACTTTCACATGGTAAAGGAAACAGAGATAAATTATTGTTAACATTAACTGATCTTAATGATGGTCGTGTAGATGGACGTAGGATTGGTAAGTTAATTGTTTCTAACAAAGAAATTGCTAAAGGGAGCAACGGTACTGTGGTGCTGGAGGGGATTTATGACGGTCGTCCAGTAGCTGTTAAACGCCTTGTACAGACTCATCATGATGTGGCCCTGAAAGAAATACAGAATCTTATGGCTTCTGATCAACATCGAAATATTGTCCGATGGTATGGGGTGGAATCTGATCAAGATTTTGTTTATCTCTCTCTGGAGCGTTGTAATTGTAGCTTAAATGACTTGATTTATCTATTATCTGGATCTTTTCATGGTCAAATAACTGCAGAAGCCCAAGATTCTGCCTTGTTAAATGAGTACAGTACTCGATTGCTTCCACTGATGGAAAACAATAAAGATGTGGAGCTGTGGAAGGCAAATGGGCATCCCTCAGCTCAGTTGCTGAAGTTGATGAGGTAATTTTAAATAACATCTTTAGCTCCCTCCCTCTCTTTTTTCTTTTGTTGGTAGACTGGTATAACTACTGTAGAATTTGACTTCTTTTCGGATGACTATTTGAATTTGTTACTTAAGAAACTTATCAGTAATTGGTGCGGTCCTAATCTATACAGGGATATAGTATCTGGGCTTTCCCATTTACATGAGCTTGGAATTATACATCGTGACCTGAAGCCACAAAATGTATTAATAATCAAGGAGAAAAGTTTATGTGCAAAGCTCTCAGATATGGGTATTAGCAAGCGCCTGCATGGTGACATGTCTTCCCTAACCCAGAATGCTACTGGTAAGCATCTTCAGTTGGTTTATCTAGTGGTATTTCTTCACACATTGAAATGTACATGTGCATAGCAGTGTTAGTTTGTCAGGAAATAATCTGAATAATGATCCAAATGGTTTAATTGGCTTACAAAACCAGAATTGTAATTTAATGAAACATGACTTTTTTCAAGCCTTTCAGTTGCTGCCTCTGCATCTGTTGTGTGATTTAACATCAGTTTCTTAAAGAACGTGGTTTGTGAATATGTTTTTTAGTTCGCTGTTTTTTTTTGATGGTAGGTTATGGGAGTTCAGGTTGGCAAGCACCTGAGCAGCTTCTACATAGACGCCAAACACGTGCAGTAGATGTGTTTAGTTTGGGTTGTATTCTCTTTTTCTGCATCACCGGCGGTAAACATCCTTATGGTGAGAGTTTTGAGCGAGATGTTAATATTGTGAATGACCGAAAAGACCTATTCTTGGTGGACAATATACCAGAAGCTGTGGATCTTTTCACACATCTTTTGGATCCCAACCCAGATTTGAGGTGAGGTGCATCGTAGAAGTTTGAATTTCAACAGAAGTTATTATTATCCAGTTATTTTCCACATACTTGGAAAGATATGAAGCTTTCTCATATTATTACAACCTATCTTCTCTTGAACCCTTCACAGAGCTATGAATGGAACTCTGGGGGCATGTGCCCCTCATCTATTCTTGTAACAAAATAAAATTTATAGATTGTATTCCATTGGCTGTTAAAATATCTAATACTTATTGCAATGGGATCATCTGTTACGAAGTTTTTGTTTAATTGATGATTAAAAGGTTGGCTGCCTATTTTGTAGGCCAAAGGCAGAGAACGTTTTGTATCATCCATTTTTCTGGAGTTCAGATACAAGACTTTCATTTCTTCGCGATGTTAGTGATCGCGTTGAATTGGAAGATAGGGAGAATGAGTCGGAACTCTTGAAAGCATTAGAAGGTATTGCTCCAGTGGCTTTGAATGGGAAATGGGATGACAAGATGGAAACTAAATTCATTGATAATGTTGGACGCTATAGACGTTACAAGTATGATAGTGTTCGGGACTTACTGCGAGTAATAAGAAACAAGTCAAATCACTACAGGGAACTTCCTCAAGACATCCAGGAATTGTTAGGGTCGCATCCTGAAGGATTTTACAACTACTTCTCTAGCAGATTTCCGAAACTTCTGATCCAGGTTTATAATGTGATTTATAGGTACTGCCAAGAAGAAGAATTCATCCAAAAGTATGTAAGAAGTGATCTAATGTGAGTCAATCCGTTTCTGAAATCTGTAGATCTGTACATGTTCAACTATGATAGAATATTTTAACTTGATATACGTGCATATTTATGTGCCATATTTTTTGAATTTGACTGAATAGGTTCCAAAAGCAGAGCCAGAGATTTTCAATTTTCCTCTTTGCTTGCCAATCTTGATGGACTCTGTCTTTTCAACTAAGTTTAATCATCATGCCTGTATTGTGGACCTCACCATTAATTGCTAGATGTGTGGACTAACAACCTACATTCACCTTTTGAAAAGTTCAGCTGCCCACTTTTTGGCTATTTTCTTATTACTGACATTTTTTATCCAAATTTTATCGAGGGTTTATATACACTGTTATGGCAAGTGGAAGTTTGAGCGTTCAAACTTTTCTTGGATGGATTCTTATTTTCAAAGAGGGAGAATTCTATTTCCACTACATTATATGAATCAAAGCCACTTCAGAATAATTCGGATTTCTACATTCAAAATTATCTTGGGTAGTTTCTATTCTCATAGGGAGAACTTTATCTCCAACATGGAGGACCGAGTTTATTTGTGCTTTTTTGAAAATCGCGGTTATGGTGTGAACAAGAACCTGACTTGATGAGCGAATTGGTCAAGCTTACGCCATTGGAAAGATTATGTCCTGTGATTTTCTGGCCACTTAAAAAACCTTTTTTTTTTAAATTTTTGCTTCTGTCTGCTGTATCCTAACTGGCTCCAATTCTTGAAAATTGGTTTAATTTTATTATTATTATTTTATTTCTTTTTCATGAAATGAGTTGGTCCTTGGCATTAACCCCCAAAACGATCGGAACGGCCAATCTGAAAGGTTATTATTCAAATTTCAAGAGTTCAGATCAAGTTGCAACTTGCAAAGATTCTAAAACAGGGTACACAGCACGAGATGAATGTGGTTAAAATTTGGTAAATTCTAAAATGTCCTATCGTTGTCCGCCGGTATTTAAGAAAGACAACTTAGTTTATACCTACTTAGGAGAACTCAACGCTGCCATAATCTTGAAATTTGTAACCCTTTTCCAATTAAATCCCCATTTAAATAAAATGAATGAATTCGTCGCCATTAACCATCAACTCAAATGCCCCACTTCTCACCTTTTGATCTGTATTCTTTGAATTTTTCTTATCATTAGAAGACAATACTCACTGTTACCCTTCAAATTTTCGGCCAAAAGTTCCCAGTAAAACCAAATCATATGATGAAATTGAAAAGTCGGTAATCTTTTCAAGATTTTAGTCCCTATCGCTTTATAAAATTACATTTTAATCACCTAGTTTTTCTCCATTTCAAATTTTTTTTTTTAATGTTCTATTTTTAGTCTTATTTTAATTCCTAAAATTTTGCTCTATTTTATTTTGATCGCTTATCAAAAAATTTCATTGTTATGCTTTCTATATAGATAGAATTGAATAAATCGACATCAATGATTGGTGTAGGTCGACAATGACAAATGATAACGATTATCCAAACCAAATCGTATTGTTTTACTCAAGTTCACCTTATTCAATAAGGTTTACCCGCTTTAATAAAATTCTATTTTTAGTAACCAAATTAAGATAAACCTAAAATGTTAGAGAGTTTTTCAAAAAATGAGTCAAACGCACTAAGTTATCAAGTGTAATTTAGTGAAATAATGGGGAGTAAATGAAATTCGCTAAATGTAGCCAAGATTAGCGGCGATCGATATGTGTACACACACACACACACATTTCCATCAAAACCTCAAGTGAAACAGCATGGCTTCTTCTCTGCAACTTTTTATCCTTCCGCTACTATTCCTTCTCCTCCTCAAACCTCCCCAAAACGTCGTCGGAGTTGGCATAAACTACGGCACTCTCGGCACTAACCTTCCGTCCCCGAAACGAGTAGCTCAACTCCTTCAATCCACAATCATTAATAAGGTCAAAATTTACGATACCAACCCTGAAATCCTAGATGCCTTTTCCAACACTGGCATCGACCTCATAGTCGCCGTCGAGAACTACCACGTCTCCAACATCAGCACCGGCGCTTCCTCCGCCGACGAGTGGCTAGCCACTCGCGTTTTGCCCTTCATTCCCGCCACTTCCATCGTCGCCATTGTCGTTGGCAACGAGTACTTGACCACCGATAAACTCGACCCCAAAGCTCTGGTCCAAGCCATGCAGAACTTGCATGCAGCGCTGCTTGCACGTGGACTTGAACGTAAAATCAAAGTGTCAACGCCGCATAGTATGGCGGTTCTCGCTTCCTCATTCCCTCCTTCGTCTTCTACCTTTGTTCCTGACCTGATTCCAACCATGAAATCCATACTAGGGTTTCTGGCTGAAACTGGCGCGCCATTTATGGTAAACGCTTATCCGTATTTCGCATACAGAAGTAACCCTGATTCGGTAGATATAGAGTATGCCTTACTCGGTAACACCACCAGAGTACGCGATCCTAAAGATTACGTGTACACCAACATGTTAGATGCTCAAATCGACGCCGTTAGATCCGCCGTTAACGACCTAGGATTCGGAAATGGATCTCTTCAGATTACAGTATCAGAATCCGGGTGGCCGTCGAAGGGCGTACCCGGCGATATGGCAGCCACACCGGAAAATGCGAAGACTTACAACACAAGATTGATCGAACGAGCTCAGTTTAACAAAGGAACTCCGATGAAGCCCAAAGATAATATAGAGGTTTTTGTGTTTGCTTTGTTCAACGAGAACAAGAAAGAAGGCGGCGTTACAGAGAGAAATTTCGGGATGTTTAACGGGGATGGATCAAAAGTGTACGAGGTTGATTTGAGCTGTCAGTTCTGTAGCAATGCGGCGTCGTTTGAGAAGATGTCGAGCGGAGTTGCGAGAGGTCCGTCGGTGTGGTGCGTGGCGAAACCGCATGCGGATGAGAAAGTGCTGCAAGCTGTGGTGGATTTCTGCTGCGGACCTGGCGGTGTTGATTGCAGAGAAATTTATAAAAGTGGTGATTGCTTTAAGCCGGAAAAGATTCACGCCCACGCTTCGTACGCCATGAATGCTTACTATCAAATGCATGGGAGAAATTACTGGAACTGCGACTTCAAGGGCACTGGACTTGTTACTTTCAGTGATCCTAGTAAGTTACATTACATACATTACTCATATTTATATTTCAATGGTTAATTAATTTCTCTAATTGACAAACTTCATCTCGATCCATCTCATCTTCAGGTTATGGGACGTGCCGTTATCCTCAGCAGTAGTTAATGTAATGTGGTTGGCAGCTCCTGAAGAAACCAACCAAAAACACTTGAAAGATTCTCTCTGTCAATTTTATGGGCATCTTATATATCGTACTCTTAATTCCGATATATCGACTTTACATTGTGATATGAATATATTATTTGACATTTCCCTCTAAGGTAAAACAAAATCTTGCAATGCCAATGCTTTCAGCAATAAATATAATATTCCTACAAATAATATGAACAGTTGTAGGCTTGTGATTACTGCATGCGTTGGAATTAATATATTGCTTCAGTTGGCGTTGCTCCCTGTTTCTCTCCTCTTGGAACTCCTTCCCATTTCCTCATCCCCATCAAATGATGATCCTTCCGTTTTCATTCTCTTACTCTTGCTCCTCGATACGTCTTCCTTTTCATCCATTAACGACAAAAATCTCTGAAGACGTCTAGAACGTGCACTACTTGGTTCAGTTGAAACAGAATCATCGGGGACAGACCCACGTAACTGGTGTATAATTTGCACAAAGTATATGAATAGGGCAACAAAACAGGCTATTCCACAGATAAGGAACAGACCCCAGAAGCTTTTAAGGTGAAGTCGGTCTGATTCAAGCTCAGCACTCTCTAAACTGCAACTGCTTTTCACCAGCCACTTGTCATGGATCCGCTGGAGATCACCATTCTCGGCTAGTTGTAGAATTGCAGTTGACAAATCTACAGCTAAAGGAGAGTCTCGAGGAAATGCCTAGTATGACAGATAAGAAATTAAGCAAGAAATATTTAAAATGAAATGCAATTTGAAAGTTTGTGCATCAGATGGAGTAAACAAAAGATATAGCAAAACCCAGAAAATAGATACTCACAAAACCCCAGCCACTTTTCGTAAATTCTGGACCTACAATCCTGAATGAGCACTGGCTTGAGAGGAAGAGTTCGACATATGGAAGTTCGTCTACCACAGCAGCAACACCTCCATTTTTGGGACCAGCTTTGAGTGCTTTAGCATATTCTTCAGGCGAACCAAGGGCAACGAGCCTGGATTTAGAGATGTTGAGTTCCTGAGTTAAATAATACTCAGCAAATGAACCAACCTGGTAACCAATAGGGTTGTCACTCTCTGTCAAACTATCAATTCCTTTAATAGGAGAATATAGCTGCTGCACTGTCAGGATTGAAGTCAGACTTGCAGTATAGCTTGAGTTGATTATCAAAACCACAAAGAGCCATATGATTAGCACGAGACGTCCGAGGGTGCTCACAGTGTTCTCTCCTGCAAGAAAGAACAGAGAAACCAACTTAATCTATTTGCTCTTCCCTGCCATAGAAATAAAAATTTCAGCAAGAGCCTAATGTCCACTTACTGTGTGCAAAAAACAGAGTTGACAAACTAAACCTGCAGGATTCACAAAATACAAAATTAGTCAGGTACTATTTTTTAGATGTTAGATACAAAAGGTGACTTGTCTTAGCAACTGGCTAAGTATAAAATCAGTCCCCAAAAAGCAGTTGCAAGATACTCTATTCTCAACAACAAAAAACAAGAACAAATGTCTCACAATACAGGAACTTTACCAGCACCAGCTATATAAATATGCAGTTAACACACAGACAAGCAATTTTATCATGATGTTTGGAGATACTAGCGCCCTAAAATAAATTTAATAGAAACAGTACTTTGGGATAGAGTCAGTTGTAAAATTGGACAAACAAGTCAGGCAGAGAAATACCCTAAGCTTTTGGAAGCATTTCAAGATCAATGATCGGTAGTTTTTTGGTCTCCCAAATTGTTCTCGCATTCATCCAGAAAATATGTTCCAAACAACCTTTAGTAAGATTTTCATATCAAATTTTTGAAAACAGAAACATGTCCTCATACTTATAGCTTCAGCAAAAACATACAAGGATCTTAACCTTAACTTGTCACACCACAAAATCACTTCTCTTGTCACCCACAATTTCCACTATTTGCAACCAAGAGCAGCATAACTCTTATAATGTACTCTTAGACATGCTATGCATGTACAGCTAAAACGACACATGTATATGCATAAACAGAGAGTAAATTTAGGATTGATAAGAAAATAGTAATAACTCACCAAAGAACAGTTATAACTTGTCTTTTAGGGGGTCCTCTGAACTCGTCATTTATCCGATGCTCCAGAATCCATACAACAATTCCAACAACAATGAAGAAACAAGCAGTAACAGTCCACATAAAAGGGGTAAATGGCCGCAGAAAAGCCCAAGCTCCAGTGTTCAATTTCTTAAATGGGGCAACAACAACCAGTCCAGATGCAGCATATGGTTGCGTAAAATCCACAATCTTCGTTCGATTTGTGACAATGGCAATGTCACCAACAACAGCATCATAGACCTGTGACAAGAAGAAAAGAAATCAGCAAAGTAGAAACTAAACCAACTTCTAAAGATTTTAACCTATGATGTAGTACTCACACCCGTTGTGATCAAATTCACCAGTTCTGTGTAGCTTGGGTTTTTACGACCATCTCCAAAGGCATAAAATTGATACGGGACAGCATATGGTAACAAATTTACAGCAGCTGTAAAAACATCTATGCAGAAACCCTGAAACATATTATTCCCCCTCACTTGCGATACAAATTCTCTGTAACTAACCCGATTGGGTACACCAATTTTCAGTAGCTTCCCATTGTTTGGAAAAACCCATCCTCGGGGCTTTGCCGAGGTCTCTCCAGGCCAAATAACACTATATAGTTTCTGACTTGACCTTGAGTGATTAGGCGGCTTTGAATAGAGTGTCTCAGGAGGCTCTGTAGACAAACCAGAATAGTTGGACCAATAACCAATCCTACGGTATCCATTTCCAAGAACATTAATTATATCATATGCAGGATGAATAAGTGACCTGTCTGAACCAAACTTGAGGGGACCTGTCAAGCCAACAAGATTACTCTGCAATATGTTTTTCAGCAATAGTGCTCCGTTGTCAAAAATGCTCATTGCATCAAGGTGGAGATTGCTGTCCTCCATGGCAGTTAATCTAGAATCATTAGAAAATGATATCTTCCCACCCTGGTTAAAGAATGCATTGAGAGCATGAGCTAGCAGCCAAACAGAATCGTAAGCATAAAGCCCATAAGAATTCATCCCCAAAGAACCACCAGCTAACTTCTTCCATCTAGACAGAAATTCTCCCTTTCTATCTGAATCTGGAGTGTGCTGACGCAAAACAAGAACTCCTTGCATCGTGTCTACAGCATCAGAAGGGAGAGAACCAGAGTCTATCTCATAGGCAAGCCAATCTGTAGCTATCCATACATACCCATTACCCATCATTCCAAGATAGTTTGCCACCGAGAAAACCAGGAATCCCAAATTTGGAGTAACATGCAGAACAATCACCCGAGATTCCATCAATGCAACCTTAACAAGAAGATCCATGATATAACCCCGATTAACTTCAGATCCTGGGGAAATCCCTCTCCTGTATGAGATTCTACAGCGCCTCTCAGCAAGTTTATCATTTAGTGCAGATACACCATTCCTTCCATATTCATCATCAATATAGATAGTAATGACAGCCTTCCAGTCATAGTAACTGATAATCTCAGCTACCGCAGTCATTTGGTACAAATCACTCCGTGTGGTCCGAACAAAAAATGGGAACTGAAGAGAAACGAGAGTGGGATCTGTGACCCCAAATGATAGTAAAGGAACTTGGAGTTCATTTGCAACATGGGAAACAATATGAGCAACTGTAGAACATTGTGGTCCTATAATGGCGACAATATCAGTCTCCATGAATTGCAAAGCTGTAATAACACAATAATCAGCATACTTAACTACCATTCACAAAATCTTCTCTCAATAAAGAATTCTTGCATATGACAAATGATCAAACCATGTAAAACTAACTGCAAACTAAGTGAAGCAGAAAGTACCTTCCACCATGCCAAGAAACCCACTGCAATTGGTATTTTGCATCGTTATGTTAAGTTTAGTGCCGTGCAGAATGCTAGAATTAGAGTTGACATCTTTCAGAGCTTCTTCAATGGCAATTTTGGCAACTCTACCGATGGTAGAGTTAAGTGTAAATAAAGCACCAATATTTACAACAGCTGGTCTTGATGAAACTTTCTGACCAAACCCAGTTGAAAATATTCCGAAACAGAGAAAGACTAATGGCAGAAACCAAATAGTCTTCATTGCAAATGATTCAGAAGGCAAAATTATCCGAGTTTGCCGAAAATGAATCCAGTAACTACCTCCACCGGAGAATCAAAGCAAAGGCGATTCATGGATTCTAAAGATGAGAAAAGAAAAGGTAAATTATCAGAGAATATCATGAACATACAAGTTACGGATGCAAAACCCATATTATCAATCCTGAAATTACATGATAGAATAAACTCAAAATAAATTATTAACGAATATTTGGATTAATTACACTAAAGTAAAAACAAGAAAACATAATTCATCACAAATAAAAAAATTACTGCATATTTTTAGACACCAGAAAAGCTTCAGTTGCTCCAAAGTTTTGTGTCGCCGCTTTCTCTAGAATTTTCTTATCGACCAAATAAGGGTAGAAGAAATATATAAAAATGTAACTTGCCAACATCAAATTGACAGGTAGTAGGAACAAGAATCAGATTCTCTTTAACAGCTCAAAATTTAATAAAAAGAATAATAACCTACAAGGTTAAACAAAATGGGAAGAAAAACGTCAAAATCACATCCATGAAGCCAAGAATAGTTTACATAAACTCAGGTACTTTCTAGCACAAAAAAGG
Organism: Melia azedarach; assembly: GCA_028052125.1. NCBI lineage: Eukaryota > Viridiplantae > Streptophyta > Magnoliopsida > Sapindales > Meliaceae > Melia > Melia azedarach. The sequence goes on along the minus strand of CM051407.1, from coordinate 12,237,352 downwards.
AAAGAACTTCATCTCAAAACATCAATGAAGCATAGAAAATTTATAAATACACCCATCTCCCAAATAATTAATAAAGGAGATACCCGAAAAGGAAAAAAAGCTGAAAGCAAAAGCAGAATCCTAGATGGAAAAACTCACCAACTTTGAAAGCAAAATCTAACATGAGAATTATGTGGGGAGAGCAGAAAATGACTTCCAGAGAGGAGATAGTCATAGATAATCTAATAATCTTGCAAATTGTTCACACGTGTACCAAAAACATATAGAAAGTGAATTAAAAGGGATAGAAAAATCCCAGAATAGAAAAAAAGAATGTTAATCACATGGGACTGAAATACAGGGAATGGAATAATATCCTACTGCCGTTGTTAAGATCTGTGTCATTTTCTGAAACGGCGGGAAGATAATATGGCCGTACTGTCGGTGATTTTTGTGTCGTGAAACTGAACACGAACACAAAACACTTCTTGTTACTTGTTCTGTTTGATTAACCGGCTTTGCTTTAAGTCTTAGAAAATTTGTCGAAAGTTTGAAAGTATCCGCAGGCATCGAAACAACTGTTCTTAGATTCCCACTAGAAGTAGATTACCACGCCACTAGCTTGGGGTTAAGTAGATCTAATCATGAAAATTTCTCTTTAATTTAATGAGAAATCCTGAAAAAAAATCCTCTATGGATGGAACAAGCATAACACGTGTTATCTTATTTAATCACTTTATACATTACGCGTATGTTTATCTTAAAATTAAGTTAAATAACTTTAAATTTGCGTGACAATTTATTGAATTCGTGTGTATATTTATAAGATGGTATGCCTAAAAATTTTATTATTAATAAATCATGTTTTAGGTTGATTCTCACCAGATTAAGACGCCACTAACTTTGGATTAAGTGGATGTAAATAATCATTACTAATTAAATTATAGTTAAATCTATTTTAAATTGAATAGAATTCTCAATAATTGCTACCTACTAAATGTTTCTTAAATTTAATGACATGGGGATTTATTGTATTTTAATTAGTGCCGATGACAATTGTGGTTAATTTAGACAATTAATTAATTGATTAATTTGGCACTAAATTTCCATTTTCCACCATCAATATCAAGGCAAAATTCGCTGAGGCGTTGTTCTGATAACTCTTGCGTTATCAATGACAATATTGTAACGCAGTTTCGTTAACACATGATTAAATATATATTAATGATGATGGGTTTTATTTTATTTATAATGGAGGTAGATGCATGAGATAAGAGGCGATGTTGAGAAAGGCTTGGACGAAGAAAAGAATAATTAAAGTGGAACGAAGGAATAGTAGTATTAGTAAATCGGAGGTAGCTTTTTTTCTTTTCTTTTCTTTTTTTTTTTTGGCTGCCTACTGCTGCCTAGCTACCTTCTTGTATATCGTAATGAAACCTCCCAACATCTCATAATTGGTTCACTCACGGCGTCTGATTTTCTTTAAAGTGGCTTTTCAAGTCTTGATGTTGAATCCACACTTTCTAAAATTTATGAAAACAGGACGTGACGTGTGATAATAGAATTCAATTCATGCAAGCCCTCCCTCGCTCGCTTTCATCTCCACTCTCTCTCTCTCACAGTTCACGCCCCTTGTGCTCACTGAATACAAGAAAAAATAAATTCTATAAGGGACTTCGACTTTATTGGGCTCAAATCCTATAAATTTCTTGGCCCATAACTTTTGATCCAAATAATAACTAATCTTAATCTAAGATTTCGTATTTTTATGAAATAAATAAAAAATTAATATTTATTCTTTTATATTAACAAACTTCTTTTTTTTTTCCTTGAAATAATTACAATCCTCTTTAACTCTCTAAATTTCATATTCTTAAAACTCGATATTTTTTTCTTTTTTTAACTAATTATAAAAAATAACTCCTTATTTTCTATTAAATGAATTTTAAAACACACAAATATTGAGTTGCATATTAACAATTAGGATTAAAAAATATAAAGATAATTGATTATTTAAATGAGATAAAATAAAAATATAAAAAAGATAAAAATTCACAAAAATTACTTCTATCACTTTTAGAAAAAAAAAAGTAGTGCTCAAGTGACTAGTAAGACTCAAAATGACACTAATTAAACTCTACAAATTTATTTATTATTTTTTTTAATACTAAAATTAAATATATAAATAAGCCACTCAAACCTGAGTGGTTAGACAGAGTCAAGGCTTGGAACTTTGTTGAGAATTCTAACAAGGCTGTAATATTACATATTACTAATACGTAATATTTTAAAAAAAATTAAATATATAATATTTTATTATTTTTTCAATAAATCGTTTTTAAGATCGTGGAAAGACACGCAACGACATCTTGGTTTTGTTCCCGTGCAACTGCGATGAAAAATCTACCAGCATATGATAGAAGCAATTATTCCCTGTTCTTTCACGGTCCAAACAAAATCATACAAATATCTCATAGACTGATCTTGGCCGCTGGATCAGTATTATTTCAATCGAACGGTAGATGATTAATTTAAAAATAGTAGACTGCCAGGACCTTCCGCAGTAAATTCCAAATTCCCACCCCTAAAAGCACAGAGCAACTCACAAATGTCCTTCGTCTTAGCCGATAATTATAAAACTTTCCGCTAATCAGATGTTTACACGTATAACCCAAGAATCCGATGCTTTCGTCCTTAACGGCAGTTACCGAACAAAAACTCTAGAAGCAAACATGGACCGTCCAAATCATCAAACCCCGAAAATCTAACGGTTGGGACACTCCGGCGGCACCAAACCATGAACTACAATAAAACCATCCACTCAAAACAGAACAAACGCCAACCACAACTCGCCACGTGTCGGGACCCCAAATTTACCCGGACAGCTGGAAGATCCACAGGATTACCTGGAATCGCCGGTAGCCAACCAAACTTCAATAAGTTGAACTTAATTTCATGGTTTCTCTCTCTCATCGATCATTTTCTACGACAGCTTTCGATTCCTTTATGAATTTTTAGAGGTAACTTTCCTTTTATGGTTTCTTTGATGATCGTATTCTTCATCTCTGAGAGTTTCTCAAACTTTCTTGTCTTGTAATTATTAAAGTTCGTTTCTTTTCACACCTGTGGTGAATTTGTCCGAGATTTATTTCGTGATCATCTCCATTTATGGTGCTTCTGATACTCAGTTTTGATTGTTATGGTTGAATTCAGTTAAATTTGATCTGGGTTTTGGAGAATCTGGGTTGTTTTATGGTAAAGTTTTAATTTTTTTTAATAATTTACTGTTGGGTAATAGTTAATTTGAGGTTTCAGTTGCCATATAAGTTGAGATTGGTTAGGATTGAAGAAGAAATAAACGGGTTCTTGGTATTTCATTTTTAATCTGCTGAGAACGTGAAGATTTATTGATTTGGGAATTTCTTCTAGTGTTTATACTTTGGTTGTTTGGTAATCTTAAGTAATGTTATTTCTCAGAGAGTGAAGTTGGTAAAATCTGGACCATCTGAAAGCTGCTTGTTCACAATAGCAAGGTTTTTAAGAGAAGGATTATTTTGAGTCAAGGGTTTGTATTAGGGCAAATAGTTTATGATTAGGAGAGGAGAATATGGCGGCGGGCATGGATTTTTCGCCTCCATTTACTGTAATTGATGGTTACAGTAAAGATAATAATGCATCGGCCACGGAAAATGAGAACTCAAACAATGTGGATAACATGAAACAGATGACAAGTGGGAAACCTCCTCGGCATCTCTCGGCTATGCGGCATCGCATGAGCTCCACGGGACTGCTTGCCGCAACTGATTTGGTAAGTTCACGAGATTTTTAATCATTTTTAGCATTCTGTTGATTTATTAGATTCTGTTTTGTGGGAATGCCCGTACATAGTTAAAAAATTTCTACTTTATTTTCCTTTAAATTTCATGAATAGCTATGATCAGAGGCAATGCATAAAAAATCTAAAAGTTTATTCTTTTTCATTGTTGTTTTAGTATAATCTATATTGTTTCTTTTCTGTACTGCATTCTAGAAATGCTCTATGACTAATACTTCCATCTTAACCTCCTTTAGGCAATGGATGTTGGAGTTGTCAACAAATCATCTTCTGATGAAAAATCTGAGTATTTACCTCTGTTGCGATCAGGAAGCTGTGCTGAGATAGGACCTAAACAATATATGGAGGATGAGCACATATGTATAGATAATCTTACTCAACATGTAGGTACCACCTCAGATTTTCCCCTACCAGGAGCTTTCTATGGGGTGAGTTAGTCAAAATCTTTTTCTTATTTGCCTTTTATCTGTCAACGCTTCTAAATATTTTATGTTGACTTAAGGAGGTTGTTTAGATTTTATTGCAATGTTATCCTGGTTCAGGAACTGATATTTATTAGTATATGAACAGGTGTTTGATGGCCATGGAGGTACTGATGCGGCAACTTTTGTTAGAAATAACATCCTTAGATTCATAGTTGACAACTCCCATTTTCCCATCTGTGTGGAGACGGCAATTAAAAGCGCTTTTGTGCAGGCTGATTATGCTTTTGCAGATGATAGTTCTCTTGATATTTCATCTGGCACCACTGCTCTTACTGCACTTATTTTTGGAAGGTAAGTGAGAACCAAAGCTGCTTTTGTTTTGAATTTGCCGTTGGAGATTTCTTGTCAGCAGTCCTGCTAGAATCTGTCTATTTTTGAGTATTGTATGACGATATTGATATGTATACTAGTTAATATTGAGCCTCTTTTTTCAACATTGTGTTCGATTTGTGGTCATAGCTTAGGTTTGGATAATTGGTTTAGTATATTAATTTGTGATTGAAGAGTTGCATACAGTAATTATAAAATTGTACCGGACACCAAGTAAATCATTAGGTTGGATTACCTCTGACATAATTATCTCTTCACAGGACCTTGATAATTGCAAATGCCGGGGACTGTAGGGCTGTGCTGGGTAGGCGGGGTAGAGCAATTGAGATGTCCAAAGATCACAAACCCAATCGCACATCTGAACGACTAAGAATTGAGAAACTTGGTGGAGTTATTTACGATGGATACCTCAATGGCCAATTATCTGTTGCAAGAGCTCTTGGAGATTGGCACATGAAGAATCCCAAAGGTTCTGCCTGCCCTCTAAGTGCAGAGCCGGAGTTGCAGGAGACACTGTTGACAGAGGAAGATGAGTTCTTGATAATGGGCTGTGATGGCTTGTGGGATGTCATGAGTAGTCAGTGTGCTGTCACTATTGCTAGGAAAGAATTGATGCTTCATAATGATCCTGAAAGATGCTCGCGAGAGCTTGTCAGGGAGGCACTCAAGCGTAACACTTGTGATAACTTAACTGTGATTGTTATCTGTTTCTCCACAGACCCTCCTCCGCGGATAGAAATACCACCAAGCCGTGTTCGGAGGAGCATATCAGCTGAAGGGCTGAACTTACTCAAGGGTGTGTTGGACAGTAACTGATGAAATCTGGAAATTGTTCAAAGGCGTTTATAAGCATTCGACATTCCTGTTATCATCACTTTATTGTTGCTGCTGTCGCTACAGCTGCTACTGCTCCCTCAGCGATGACTGATATTCAGCCTAGTTCAAGGTAATAAACTTCATGTGGAATGTTTGATTCATTGAGTTTGCAGATCTTGTACATCCGAGATAAATTATGTTGTACGAATTCATTGTTCAACTATTTAGTTGCGTGTACTGATTTCCTCCATTCTCTGTTTTGTCGATTGTAAATAACTTGTAAATGGAGGGATATACTTCGCCACTATCAATTAAATTTAATGATCACTACATTTTTTTATCATTCATTTTTTAATATGTATCAGTTGATTGTTATGCCTATAAAAAGGACAGATTGGAATAAAACTTCAAGGACAGAGATCTCAACAATATTCTACATGTACGGCTCCACACTAAAATAACTCGTTGTCTTCCCCTCTGTTTAAGAAACTGTACGAGTAGATTTGATCCAAATTCTCTGGACTATGCTGTAACGTGTTCAAACCTTTTTTCTTTTTTTCTAAATAAGAAGAAAAATATCATTAATACAGGTCAGTAAGATCTTGAATTGAGTTCTGCTGAATTGTTTGAGAAAAAAAAAAATTGATCCCGTACAATTGGAGGCAGAATTTGTTCAGTAACAGAAATCCGAACCACTTTTGGACGGATGCCGACTGAATTTTCCTTTCCACAATAATTAGTTTACTTTGTCTCTTTTCTGATGAATACACAACAAATCAGTATGGTTGACTCAAAGTTCTCCTTCAGATTCTTCATCATCATCCAGCCTCTGGGAGCCACTGTGTATAAACCAAAATAACAATAAATTATAAAGGGCACACTAAATTCAGTAAGCAAAAACTACTCTCTCTGAGTTGTCTAGCAACAGCCTACATATTATAAAAGCAGTCGGTACATGTATCCAAAGTCAAGAAGAAATCAAAGCAAGTTCTAAAATGTTCACTGAACAACTTTAATCTTCCCAGTACAAAATAGTGGTAAGCTCAAAGTTATGGCACAAGCTGACAGAGATCAATTTCCAAGTTAGGCTTGAAATCCTTCAGAGCTAATTTGACAAATGCTATATTGTTTAAAGTACCACAGACAATAAGCCATGAGCAGTTATTGTGATTATTGTTGAGAAAAGTGACCATCTACACAGTACATGCTTCAATAACTTCTACGCATTAAGGAAGTGTCGTGAATTTAAAGTACCTTGACTTGCTGCAATGTTTGCTCAGATCTTGGCAGAGAATCTTGTTTACTTCTCCTGCTTTAACAGATCCTTTCTTTATCAACTCTGCCAACTGCAAGAGAAATCAAATATCATTTTGTCCATAAATGATGCACAAACACTTCAATAATGCTAGTTGTGGATAGGCAGGATAAGGAAATTCACCTCATCTTCAGTTTCCTCAAGTAACCTGTTTCATTGTAAAATCTTGGATTAAACCTGGGTAAATTTTTGATAAATGGCATATGAAGAGGAATTTGGATAGTCAATAGCTGTCTCACCTTCCACAATAAGTAGAAATATCCTTAGCATATGCTTTAGCTTCTTGTTTACCTGATAACAAATGAACACAGAATTATTCAAAAATCTTTGAAGTTCATAAAACTCAGATAAAAATTTAAAAGTGTAGAATGTTGCAAGAAAGATGCTGTATGTAGAGCCAGTCATCAAGAGAAAGCAATGAAAATCAATCATTTATCCTGAAAAACAAAACATAAAGCACTCTTCTGAAACAGCAAATGAACCGCCAACACAATTAGAGACAAAAATCCAATTACATAGACATTTTCACCTCAAGCATTATTTTCTGATCACAAATCTAAGGACAAACTGCATCGTTGAACACCAAAGAGTCATTTAACTATAACTATTTCAACGCAAACATTCTCAAAGAGAGACAAAGGCCACGGATGCCCTTTGCAAGTTGTTATGGTGGCAGTTTAGCTAGGAGAGATTATAAAATTATCATATTTATAGCTGTTGCAAAGAGTTACATACTAATCGAAAGGTTCTCCCAGTTATCTGCTCTGACCCACTCTCGTCTGTTTGAATCTATCTGCAAGGACAACAGAAAAAGAAAACATGCTAGTGAATGCAAAGATACCGCATATTTAGTCATGTTAAAAGGTATTAATTGGCCAAAAAGGCATCCACCAGAGAAAAGAAAACTTCAAAGCTGCTAAATATTTGATCACGAGTGTAACCATTATTTCATTAATTTCCACCTTTTTATTCATGTGAACTTTGAAACATGTTTCTCCTTCAAGTCTTCGACATAAAGAGATTTTGAATACTATGCAATTCAGTGTAAGAAGTACCTTCTCTAGAGTGTAATCTTGCATCTTGTCACAAAGTCCATCCAGGAGTTCAACAACTCTAAGCTCACTGACTCTGAAAAAAACAATAAAAAACAAAAGACAGCCATCAGCTAGTTATAGAAAAACAAAGCAGATTCTCACAAGGAATTAGGTGCACCGCTGTAGTAAATTTCTTCAGGTCAAGCACCCACATTTTCAAATGTCACATTCAGATTTTTTTTTAAGCAACGAACGTTTTATCAATCCACAATTGCATTGAACTAGAATCACTAATATTTTCAGGTCATCTTAACCAATAATTCTATTTAAAAGAAAACATAACTGTAAGAGATACACTCAATTTATACCTGTAATCGATTACCTTTCCTCTGCGTTGACCTTTTGAGTCCAATCGATGTCTCAAATCCAAATGATTCCTCGTTTTTTCCTAATAAAACATGGAATCCGCTTCAGATACTCAAACGGGAAACATAAAGATCAAACCCAAAGTCCAAAACCATAACAATCATGATAAATTTCTTACCTTGGAAAGTCCATACTCCAGCTCCTCCTGCACAGCAATTCACAAGATAAATCAGATCCTAGATTTTCAATGACACGTCATAATTTAAATGTGAAGAGAAAACTAAAGCTTACTGCCACGGCATTGCAAGCTCCGCATTTATCGTCAACGGAAGCTGCGACGGAGGAAATGGCGAGTATCAAAATCAGACGCATTACTGACGTCGCCATCTTGCTCTTCTTCGATTCTACGTCCGGTTTCTTTTGACTCTGAAAGTCTTTTAAGTCTTAAACCTCCTGTCACACCAAATTCACGCATGACATAAATATTGCCCTGCGCACCGGACCGGCTCGGCCCAGCGGACTGGAAATTAGACGGATAGTCTGGGCCAATAGGCTCATGACGGTCTTTCTTGGGCTTCATTATTCACCCGTTAATTTTTTATGAAATAATGTTTATTATTTCGTAAACTTATTTTATTTCTTTCAAAATGCTGAAAAATCAACTACCTCTAATCACGTAAATATTTATAATAATAATTTGAAAAAAAAAATTAAATAAGACAAACATGTCGAAGAATTCATATGTATATATATGAAAAAAAAATATTAATTTCATCTCAAATATATTTTAATATTAACACTTACATCTCAATTATTTTAAAATTATACTTTTAATTCATGTTGTCATAACACTAATTTTAGAAATTTAATTTTTGAGTAAAAATAATTTTATTGTCTCTATATTGATAATAACAATGTCATTTAATTTTTTTTAAAAAATAAAATAAATATCAATTCTAAAAAATTCAAACAAACATTAAGAATAAAATTATTTAATAAAAATTAATTTTAAATTAAAAATTATTAAAACTAAAAAAATTAAATTCATAATGTAATAAATTTATTTATTTTTAAATTTTAAATTTTTACAATAAAATCAAATATAAATAATTTTATTTCTTTTCATTTTTAAAACTTTTACAATAAGATCAAATAAAAACAAAAACAATAAAATGTTAATAAAAATAATAAAATCTAAAAATTTATTTCTTTTAGTTTTTACAATAAAATTAAATAATAAAATTTAAATAAGTTTATTTCTTTTAAATTTTTTTAATTTTACAATAAAATTAACTAAAAATAATATAATAAAATCTAAATTTCTTGTAAAAAAAATTATTTATGAATAAGAATAAAGCCTAATTATGAATTTTTTTTTGTAAATTTTTATAATCCAAAAAAATATTATTCAATAATTATTTGTTAAAATAAAACATTAAAATTAAAAATAAAATAAATTATTGTCTTAATAAAAATAAGTTTATTTTTTATATTTTTTATATTAATTTAAACCCAATATAAATTTAATTTAGTTAAGAACAAATGTGTCAAATAAAAAAATATACTAATATTTAACAGTCATATTATAATAAAAATGATTAAAGATATAATTTTGAAATAATAGAAATATAATTAATATTATCAAAATATATTAAAAATAAAATTTGTATTTTTTCTATGTATATATATGAGATGTAAAATTTATATCTCATTAATAAATGTTATATTATCATCAAAATAACAGTTTTAAAAAATAATAATTACCGAACAACAAATAATAACTAAGTGTTATATCATAATCTGTATCTAAATTTTATGAGTGTGGCGTTGTGGGGGTGACCGACATAATATATATTCTCTGTACCTATAATGAAAGGTCAAGTGGTCCCGAGCGAAGTTCTCCATCAAATATTATAATTTATAAGTTTTGATGTAATTATGAACCCAATATGCTTCCACTTTTCTGATGCTAAAATTGCGAAAACTCATGAATCATGATGTTACATTCCCACCCATTAATCTCGCTAACTCTAAACTTATAGAAACTTTGTAGATCTTAATCATAATTAACGATATTTTAATTTGAATTTCCAATTTTAGTGATTAAAAACAGCTGTTCTATTTATTTATAAGTTAGGCATTTAATATTCTATTTAAGGTCTTTTAATAAATTAAATTTTCGACGGCGGAGATCCAATTGTTCATCATCGTCTTGACCCGATTGAGAGAGGTGTGGGGTCCACTATCTAACAACCAATGAAAATTCACTACCTCTCTCGGTGCCGAGCATTCCGCTCTGTCTCTCACGAACATAGCCTAGCCTCGCACGTTGCAGCCAACGTGCTGCAATTAAAACAACCAAGTTTGGAAAGGGTCAGTAACAACTTGATTCATTTCATATTTTATATTTTCATAACGCGCAATAATATTTTACAAAAATTTCAATAATACTACTATTCACTTTCGAATTTTAAAAATAATTACTGTTAATTTTTTTTTTAAAAAAAAAATTTTGTAAATAAAGTTATCTTTTATGATTAATTTTTTTATTTTTTAAGACGATTTTTTTATTTATACTCAAAAATACATTTTTAAACAAAAAAAACGATCATAAATTGTTGACAATTATTTATGAAATTAGGAGTTGAATAGGAGTTAGTAGTGATAATTTTTCTAATATTTTTTTTAACTTCACCCAAAAAAAAAATATATAACTTGCTCAAATAAAAATATTGTTATTATTTTATTTTTAAATATTTTATTTTATATTACATAATAGTAAATTAAAACTTTCTTTTATTCGATATGAATGACATTTGAATTCCAAACATTTTATATTACCCAAAAAAATTTATTAACTAACACAAATTCATAAAATATTAATGTTATATGGTTAATATAACTTATACACAATATTAATTTGTAAAGACAGTTTACATAAAATTTTGTGTCTTTAGTAATAATAATAATATATGATACAAGTTAATCCAAACATATATTTTAGTTATCTCAATATAATTAGGAATAAGTCATAATACTAGTGATAAAATATTTGCTCTGTCCTTTATCTTGAATTAGAGATAGATTTCGTCAAAATTAGACACAAAGTTCCACTATAAGATCAGGTATCTGTCTGTTACAATTAGAAAACTTTATGCCTGTTTATTTAAATATTAAAAAAATGGGGACCTGGATATTCTAAAAATACCCGTACCGTTACCTCACACTCTCACAGTCACGGTGACAGCAGCCGTGGGTCCATCGAATATCGAGCCCATAACGCTTCCTTGTGATTCGCGTTTGGCAATCTAACGGGTGCGATGTAATAACCACGATAACCGGTTGAGAGTGAGCTCGTATAAAAGCAAAAGCTCCCTTGAAAGGAAAAAAAAACAAAAAAGAAAAAAAAGAAAAGAAAGCAGAGGTAGAAATAGAAATAGATAGAAGAGAATGCCAAATGGGAAAGCGAAGAGCTGATAAGTCGCTTTTTTAATCAGTGTTGTGTCGCTTTACTAATTCCAGCCAGACCAACCAAACACAACGCAAACACTATTTGTCCAATAATTTTTATTTTTGTTTTTTTTTTTAATTTAATTTCCATGATTGTGGTTCAGTCTCAACATTTCGAATCTCATCTTAAATTATCTGCTTTTTCACCTGCGACTTCAGCTCGGAAAACGTTCCCGTTTTCTCATTTCTGTAAGTTTCGGAAACGCAGTCGTATTGATTCCGCCTTTTTTTGTTGTGGAATTGTAGCGTGAAATTGTTTGATTCTTGTGGTGGATACGAGGTTTTGTTGAGATTGATTTTATTTGATCAAGCCGGTTGCTATATAGAGCTGGTGAATGTACGATTTTGTAATGTTATTTCGTGGTTAGGTGGAATAATTTAGGGTTGTGGATCTCATAAATTTGCTTTTTCGTATATGTGATCATGCATTGTTCTGTTGATAATTTGTCAAAGACTGTTCATTTTATTGTTGTTTTTCTTGTTTTGCAGCCATGTTTTGAATATGGTTTTCTTGGCTTTCTGTTTGGTTGCGAAGAAAGGAAAAACGATAAATAAAGCTTCGTCATTTTTATGAAAATTTCACCTCCAGTAACTCAAATTGTTTGGTAGTTGTCAACGAATTCATTTCTACTGAGATGCCGTTGTCACCTTCTTTTGTAATTTTTTTCTTCTTTTGCTGATGTTTAACTCTTGTTTATATGTGACTTGCAATGTTTAGGGTCTGCTAAACATGTACTTAAAGCAGACGTCACGTTGGTTGTGTGGATTTTACGAAGAGCGACTTTGAAGGTAGCAATGAGCAAATGCTTCAGCTTTTGGTGAGCAAGAGGAAAGAATGATTTCTGAGAGTCCGACCGGAGAAGATTCTCTTCGCAGGGATTTTGAATCATTGAGTGTGTCAAAACGGCTAGTTAGAAGTGTTAGCCAAAAGTTGAGAAAGAAGAACGTAAGAAACTATGAAGCTGATGATGAGGATGATGTGAAGGGCGTCTCTTTAAAATGTCTTACTTTATATGGAAGAGGCGGGGGATGCAAAGTAGGTGCAGACACTGGCGAGGAATATGGGGATCCAAGTAGTCGCAGGAGATCAAGTGCTAGCGAAGAAGGAAAAGGATACAAACCATTTTGTGGTACTGAAGAAACTGGAGTAGATTGCTTCTCGTATGGTGTGAAAGAGAAGTTTTGGAAGAAAAGTAACAGAAAAGATTTAGAACTTGAAGAATCAGTGAAGAATAGCAGGATGCACATTTTTCTTCCAGATGACGTTTTGGAGATGTGCTTGGTGAGGCTTCCGTTAACCAGTCTCATGAATGCCCGCCTCGTGTGCAAGAAATGGAGACATTTGACTACCAGTTCTAGGTTCCTTCAGATGAGAAGGGAGGGTTTGCATCAAAATCCATGGTTGTTTCTGTTTGGTGCTGTTAAAGACGGTTATTGCTCTGGAGAGATACATGCGCTGGATGTCTTTCAACACCAGTGGCATAGGATCGATGCTGGTATACTCAAGGGAAGATTCATGTTCTCTGTTGCCAGCATAGATGATGATGTTTATCTTGTCGGCGGTTGTTCAAGCTTGACCAACTTTGGGAGAGTGGATAGGAGTTCATTTAAAACTCACAAAGGGGTATTGTTGTTTAGTCCTTTAACTAAATCTTGGCGCAAAATTGCATCTATGAAGTATGCAAGATCAATGCCTATTTTAGGAATATCTGAGGTGAGTTCTGAGTTCTCAATCATTCAAAGTTATCAGAATCGGCAAGATAGGCGTTTCCCTAGGTCACGTATTGGGGGGGTGTCTGATGTTTATGAGGATCCTCATAGGCTTTCACTAAGGCGTCAGTACAGAAATGCATTTGATGAAAATGAGGGTTCCTTGTTGCCTAACAGGAAGTCGTACAAGTTTGTTAGACAAAAATGTGATCAATCGGTAACAAAAGGTGGTAAACGGTTTGTGTTGATTGCTGTAGGAGGTCTTGGATCTTGGGATGAGCCTCTGGATTCTGGAGAAATTTATGATTCTGTATCTAATAGATGGATGGAAATCCAGAGGTTGCCTGTAGATTTTGGGATTGTTTCTTCTGGAGTTGTTTGTAATGGGATATTTTATGTCTATTCTGAGACTGACAAACTTGCTGGATATGATATAGAAAGAGGCTTCTGGATTGGAATCCAAACCTCTCCATTTCCTCCTCGTGTTCACGAGTACTACCCAAAACTTGTTTCCTGTAGTGGCCGGCTATTCATGCTTTCAGTGTCCTGGTGTGAAGGGGATGGTCAAATAGGCCGGAGAAACAAGGCAGTGAGGAAATTGTGGGAGCTAGATCTTATGTACCTAACCTGGACTGAGGTCTCTGTACATCCTGATGCCCCTATGGACTGGAATGCTTCATTTGTTGCAGACAGAAACCTGATATTTGGGGTTGAAATGTTCAAAATATTTGGTCAGGTACTGGATTTCTTGACTGTATGTAACGTGTCTGAGAAAAGGATGAACTGGAGCCATATTTCTAGGAATCAGATGGCTCATGAACTGGATGCTACTTCATGCATGACCAAAACATTGGCCGTGTTACATCTGTAATGTCAGCATTCACCCTGATTTATGTGAAAAGTTCTCGACATGATTCTACACCTGGGAGGAGGTAGGGCCTTGAAATGGAACTCACAAACTTCATACTGGAATTCTTTGGGTACAGGTGGTTTGTACCTCTGCAAAATGCCTCTGGTTTTTTGTGCATCTTATCCTCCTGGCTCTTATGAGAGGTATGTACTGCACACGAAGCCCATTCATGTAATTTCTTTGCCACTGTTCATAAATTAATCCTGTATTTCAATCTTGTTTGTGTTGTACTCACCACGGAAAAGATTGTTTATGCTATATTGATAATGGGATATCAGTTATTCTCATTGAACTTTCTGCCTCCTATTTCTTGCATTTCAAAGAAATACATAGTAAAACTTGCCTTGCTTACCCAGATTGAGCAGTGCATTTCATAGTGATGAAGTAATTGTTCATTTGGGTCCTAAGCTTAAGGATTATATGATCATGGGAAGCACTAGCATGTAATTCAGTCATGATGTAGATTTAGCATGATATGATGAGCATTTAATAAGCTTAATGAAATTGGAGAGAACAGAGAAAGAGGTCTCAAAGAAGATAGACAAAGGTAGGTATAAGCCAGACGCATGGAAGAATGAAAATGCAACGACAAATGCTGCATAATCCATAGTCATAATCCTGGAGACACCACACTTGGGGAATTGAGTCACAGGAACTAGACGTCAAATCTCTTTTCTTTTCTCTTTTTATCGTTGGAGGTAAAAGCGAAAAAAGAAAAAGAAATTGATTGATATTTCATTTCCGGAGTTCCGTCCGACATTTGGACCTCTCTTGCTGCTGCGGTGGTTGAACAGCGGAATCTTGGGTACCCTACCTTTGATAGATAAAGAAATAGAAAACGAGGGAGACGCGTGGTTTGGTTTATTTATTGTGTATATTCATTCGTTGTTCTTTCCTTGTGAAAAAGGACCGCAGCATGCCACCTGCCAGAACAGCATCAATAAATATTCTTTAAAATAAAATACTCTGTAATGTCGTTTTGCATTTTGGAGAACAGTGTCCAACATTTCTTCTCAGGGAACCTTGAAAAAGCAAAAATACCAAAACAATTAAGGAAAGAAAGCATTCACACTTGATAAACTGAATACAATATATAACAGGTCATTTGAACATATCGACTTTGATGAAAACAGCATAAAATTAAGAACAAATGAATGATCGCCTTCTGATTTTTTCTACAAATGGAAAATCATTTTATACAACAATATCCCCCTGCAGTTCGACAATTCCCCGGACAATATCCATCAATGTCAAAACTGCTTAGCCAAAGGAAGAAAATACATACAGTAGTAGCTTCTTCTTGTACAATTTTTTGAATAAATCACCTCCCCGCCAGAAGAAACTCATCCCATGCTTGGAAAGATTCCTGAAAAGTTCGGTATCTTATCAATATGCTTTAAGGCGCGTTCAGCTATCTGGCGCGTTCGATAGTCAGCATGCTGGAAGGCATCAACAAGTGCAGTACTCACATTTGGATCTCCAGAGACTTCATATGCTATGTCATCAGTGCGCAAGATTCTCTCCACCACCCAAACTGCTCGCCGCCTTAGATTCTCAGTTCGATTTTCAAGTAATACATCTAGAATAGGCTTGATTCCCTGTGCCTCACACAATACAAGTACCCCTTGTTCAACATCAACTCCATCATCCAACAATGTAGATAATGCTGCTAACGCTGCCTCAACAACCTTTTCGTTTGTATGGTCTAAAAGTGCTACCAACTTCTCGACAGCCTGTCCTTCCAAAAGACAAAAATTTTCTTTCAGCGAACATGTTCCTCTGTGTAGCCGACATAATCCGGTTATGACAGGCTGCTTGCTGAAACATGGGAAGATGGAGGCACAAAAACCAGGTGGAGGCAACTCAGGCAGTTTTGTCAAATTTTTGGATTCCAGCGATAAGTTCTCCAATGCTGTGGCAGAAACCATCTGTACCTTGTCAAGTCCATTGGTCTGAAGCAGGTCAATGAAGTGTGCTGCAAGATTATGTTCACGGCAGACAGCAATGGCTTCAGGCTCATCAGACAAGACAAATGTAACCCTCGCAAGAACTGATACAAGTCCTTCGAGAAATGCTGTCACAAAGCGGCCACCCCTAATCTCCCCCTGCCGTATCTTGATCACTCTGGAGATGATTAACCCGAAGGCACCATCATCTAGCATTTGCCGTGTCAGGCCAACATCCCTTTCTGGTAGTTCAGCTAAAAGGCCCACAGCTACTGCTTGCTCCTCAGTGATTCCCACATTTTCTGATATGACTCTTATTAGGCTGCCAAGCTGACCAACTGTACCTCTTAGTGCATCAGTTAATTCATGACCCATATGAGGGGACAGGTTCTGGAGAAGTTTTATGGAAGCTAGTCGCAAATCATTCTGTGGAGCCTCAACAAACTGAACCAAACTGATAGTAGCACCAGAACTTTTGATAGCAGAAACCACATTAAGAACTGTTGTGGGACTACTAGTCAGTCCGACAAGAACCTGCAGAAGTTTGCACTCAATTGCTGGGCCAGTGTTGCTAATCAGATGGAGTAGGTGATGGACTATATCTTCTGAAACCAGAGTCTGGTGGTCAGATCCAACTATGATGGAATCAAAGTCACAGCCTGAACTCACAACATTGGCAAGAATTGTAGCGGAGACTTCTTTCAGTCGCGTCGGAAGCTGATTGGAGCCAACAGTGAAGAGGTCCTTTACAAGAGGGGGAAGAATTCCTGCATCTATCAACACCTTGGCACTTGCATCACAAGAAGAAATTTGGTTGAGAGCTTTTAAAGCAGCTTCTCTTGCATGCATGTCAGTACTTTTCATGATATTAATCAGACATGAACCCACAGTTCTTGCAACTAGGACTTTCACATCATTGTTTAAAGCTAGCTCACCGAGAAATGCAGCCAAGGACAGTTTGGTTTCGAGCGGGCCTGCATCCATTCAATTGGAGGAATATCAACAACATGAAAGCACGTGATATAATTCAAACAGAGAAACTTGCACTTAAATTTATAGTCAGATGAAGGAAATTCAATAGATGCTTCAACCAGCAACAGGTAGAGAAGATTCCTATTATTTTTCTACAACTAAAAGCAACAATAAAATCTCACTGAACTACAACTCATAGGCTGCAAATACACTAACCATTGCAGATCTTAGAAACAGAGGGCAAGATAGCCCAAAAGAAATAATAGAGAATAATTAAATCTGTGCTCTCAAAGCAATTTTTTGCGCTCAAATTTTATTTTTTATTTTCTTAAAACAAAAATATACCTTCAAGGAGTTGTGTCAGAAGAGGCTGCAATCTACCATTTTCAGCCATCTGCCGCACATTGTTTTCACACTTCTCCAGATTTTCAAGTGTTTTATCAGCCTTCTCAACAGTCAAAATATTTTCTGATTTGCTGGTTGCCATTCCAACTAATATGAGAATTGCACCATTGATTGAACCAATTTTCTCGCACAAGGCTTCAGATTTGGAGAGCTCATATAGTAAAGAGACAGCTTCCTCTCTCTCTTTAGAAAGTTCATTATTCAAGAACTTAACTATTGTCCGCACAGTGTCCCCTTGGCCCAATATTTCCTGCAAAACAAAGGAAAGATATTAAAAAGAGGCATTAAGTGCATCCATGCTACATATATCAATGAAGCTGCAAAAAATCTAGCAAACCTTTGACCACCTTATTATCAGCATCTTCCTGCACTACAATTCGGAGGGTTTCCAAAGACATACGTCGAACCCTGCGGCTGCTACTTTTTAACATGTCTATAATCATAGGTATTAGCTCAGAATTGTGCACAACACGCTTATTTGGCCGGCTTGTTTGGCAGATATGCTGGACATACTTCAGAGACCGCATAATATCACTCTCTTGGCTGCCAAGGATTAACGATTTTCGAGCCATATCAAGTTGAGCAGCTTCATTCCTAGCATTCCACTCTTCAATGGTGTTTCGCAAAGCGATACTAGGATTAAGCTCTGTGCTTCTTAGTTCTTTTTGTGTCAAAGGGCACACTGGCTTTCTTCCACTCTCCTTGCATCCCTTGAACCACTTTTCAATTGCTTCACGTTCAAAAGTTTGTCCATTTTCTAGGGCGACAGGATCACGCATAACCTGCTTAGTTAAAGGGCAAACAAATGCATCGTAAATAGGCTCTATGTGTGGTTTCTCAAAATGGTAGCTCCCATCTGACTGGCTACCAGAGTCGTAACCTCCATCCCAGCTTCCAGCCATCTGATCTAAATCACTCACAGCAAGTCTGCGACAACATAGTATTGCATCAGAACACCCCACTATATCAGGAGTCCAGAAACCAACAAATGTAAAGCCATAATAATCCCAAATGGGATAATTAAACTCGTCGAGATTTCAGAAAGTAAAAAGAGATCGCCTAAATCAATAAACCTGTCAGATATCACTAATGACATCAAAAGCAAAAGTCGGGCGGAAAAACTAAGAAAACCGCTCACTTGAACTGAAAACCACCATGTACCACGCTACAGGAACCAAACAGCAAGCTGATCTTCGAAACTTAACAAGAAAATTTAAACTTTTGGAAACCAAATGACTTCAAAACTACATGTTAACTGAAATCAAAACAGATGCAAGTTCAAAGTTCTTATCCACACAATTTATCTACAACCCGTCAAATCATTTCTGCATCAATACTTCGCCAAATTCATCCATTACAAAAACCAACAAAAACGAAGCATTATTCTCAGTCAATTACCAATATTTTTTTTAAGAAAAAATCTAAATTGATCCCATCACCTCACAATTGAATCAATAAATTCCGGTTAACTCAACTTAAATGCAAACTTAATTAGAAAATCGGCCCCAATCACTCAATCATCAACAAGAAAAATGTCAAAAACATACCTTTGTGAAGGATGCTGGGGTCAAAAGAGTAATTGGCTTTTAGCTAGCGAAAAACTCTTCTTTAGAGAAGCAGATTCTGAACAGTAGTTCTTCTTCAGCCATTTGAAGAAATAATTAAGTAAATTATGAATAGAACCCGAATTAGGGCTTTTTTCTTTTGGTTCGAAGTTGTTAAGGTTGAAGATGGGAAGAGGAGAAAGGAGGAGGATAAAATAACACTTTTTTTTTTTGTGTTGACGAAAATAAAAAAGAACAGCAGCAACCAAACAAAAAGCAACACACAAGCCATCACAAAAAAAAAAAGGAGGAAAAGTTGACTCCATACCCAACAGTACAGTCATATGAGAGAGAGAGAGAGAGAGAGAGAGAGAGAGAGAGGTGACCCCACAATGCTTGAACAAACAGCTGGTTCGACTAAGTTTGTTTAATTAATTAATATCTTGTCAAAGAGGACAAAAGCCATCAGTTAATCAGTAACCACCGCCTGTTCTGACCTATACTGCTGAACAGAGACAGTAAAAGTTAAAACGGCAACGCTTAATAGGAATAGTGTGTGGAAATAGTAAAACGCCGTCGTTTTCAGTGGAAATCTTTTTGGCTGTACGCCGTATTGTGGGGGGGGGGGGGGGGGGGGGGGGGGGGAGGGGAAAAACGTAAGCGATTACGTTTTGTCGCGATGCCAAACGTCACCGTTTCCCGCATTGATGGCAATATTTTCGGCGGTAAACCGTATGTATCATTCCAGGGAGGAGAGAAAAATTAATTAGGACTTCTACGGGGGTGGCCTTTTTTATCTTCCAGTGTAAGGAACTATTTTGCGGACTTGAAATGAAAAAGAAAAAATTTAAGGAAAAATGATTTCATAAATATCCCTGCGTTTTTGCAAGGTTTTTTTTTTTTTTTAATTAATTGATACTTTTGTGAGTTTACATACAGTCAAGTAAGTGCACGCACTGAAATTTTTTTTGTTTTCTCATGCACAGGTGAAAAAAAAGGGTCGCTTAGTGCGTTAATATCTATTCGGCAATGAAGATGCTTGGCAACGAGATCAGAGCACTGCCAAATATAACCATTCAACACATCATTGTCTTCGAGAGCACAAATGAGTTGATTGAAATCGAAGAACTCTGCGGCTGAGATCTGAAATTTGCCAAACATGAGTTGCCAGAGTACAAATAAGCTCATCAGCAATCCTTCGTACCCTCGGTTGCCGCAAGAAATAAGAATACCGCAAGCACTTTGTAATTCCATGTAGCAGCAAGTGTACTAAAGGTTGGGGTTGAAGAATTAGACAAGAGTATCAACAGATCTCTTCCGCAAATATGATTTCAAATATATATTGTACTGCACAAAAGAGAGGAGCAAAAGTTACAGCCGACTAATGCCAAAAAGCGGAACACAATTTCTATCATCATTAGGAGACAGAATAGATTTCAATTAAGAAGGAAATTTAAACTTACAGAATAAGACATAGGCAGATAGGTAATTGACATTGATTATTAATTCATCGTATTGATCTCAACTAAAGATCTCCAGGGCAGAAACAATCCAATTTATATATTTAATACCATTTACAAAGTACTCCAATTCCCCAAAACCATCAACACAATCTGCTAGGATAATGAAATATGAGCATTCAGATATTTTCAAAACTGTGCAAAATCCTTGAAACTTGAAAACTAGATAATGCACAAAAAAAAGAACACTGAAATCCAACATGATTATATTGGACATCCATACACTTTAAACCTGAAAGATTTACCTTCCTCTTTGGGGATGTTAGGCTGATCAACCAAGAGTTGCTGGAGTGAACCTAGATCACTAGTACTGCAATGTAAAACACAGAATTATATCTAATATCAAAATTAACCACAAAGGCAATAACATCAACATAATTAAACCCTAGACAAGAAAGCTCCACACACCTGGGTTTCACAGCAAGTGGTGAAAGTGCTGAAACCAATGATACTTTGAGGGCATACCTGGCACAAACACAAACAGTGAGCATCATTTACAATCTAAATTTACTTGATTTTAACACGAGCATTGTTAAAAACACTGCCAAAGCTACACTTTGAGAAGTACATACTCTGAGTTGTGCATATCATGAAGAAGCATAAGCCCATCCAAGCAATCTGCAAGAGTTGGTTTAACGCCAACTCTTTGCTGCAGCTGTTTCAATGTTAGCTGATTAGAACCTCCTTTGACTAGCTGTTTACCATCTCGATGAATCTTCTCAAGACATAAAACTATTCCGTGAAAATCCTCCCTGGTGACATGTTCCAAAATTCAATATATTAGAACAACTGTGATAATAAAAAAAATTGAAAACTATAAATCCTTTACTTCGTCTAATTCAAATAGATTTTTTTTTTCCTGCTCGTACATAATTCAAAATCAATTCATATTCTTTTCCCGCATTTTCTCAGTAACCAAAACAGTTAATTGGAATAAACTTACACTGTTTTTTTCATTGAAAGCAAAAAAGCCTGCAGGGATTCCAATTGTTTTCGTAACACAGCAACTTCAATACCACCAACAGAAATCAAACTTCCGTAATTTTTAGAATCTTGAATAATCTAACAGTAATAGTGAAAATTGATTAAAACAAGGACTGGTAAGCAAATCAAGTCAAATTACTGAGTAAGATCTGTCTTCACCTGTAACCTCTCAATGATTGAAGAGGCGTTTCTAAACTGTGAAATTAAGCGAGATTGAAGCTCGTCCCATCGATTCATTTCTTCTCTAATTTTTTTAAATTTTTGCTGATATTTCTTCACTATTCCCTCCATCGGATCCAAGAACCCTAGCCGTTTTTGCAAAATGCGACTGAAAACAGTAAATAACTTTTGCGGAAAAACAACGACGTCGTAAGGGTTAGTAAAAGATGCCACCTATTTTCATTATTAACGCCGCAATTTTTACTTTTTTTTCGCTTGAGATCTATATTCTAAAAGAAAAAGACAAACAAGTCCTGATCTTTTAAAGTTAATTCACACAAGTTTCTTTACCAAATTGTTTCGTAAGACCAACTTAGGCTTGAATATCTGTGTCACTTTCCCTCGTGATGGAAGAACAAGACGAAAGGAGAAACGTTGATAATGGAAGTGAAAGACAAAAACAAGTGAAAGAAGAAACCTTGTTGAAGTTTCTGGATTCAATGGATGGATATCTAAGCCTTTTAGATTCTTTATCTTCGGCACTTCGTCAGGTAACCAAAGGAAAAAGTCGTCCCTTTGATTTACAAAATTGAAGCTTTACAATAGATCGAAATCTCTCACTAGCTCTTTTTCACATATGGGTTCCAGTATTTCGATGTTTTCATTAATGAAGAACATGTTCAAGTTTCAAGAAGTTGGTGTGATGATTCATTTCAGGGATGGCTGGAATTGGCGAGTGCTAGACATTCTATGGGAGCTTCACGGATCAGTTGTGTTCTGTTGGACCTGAAAGTTCATTCTGCTGCTACAACGTTAGAAGTATCGGGACAAGATGGTAATTTTACTGTCTCTCAAAAAGGGTTAGCAGATGGTAATTTATTTGATGAGTGGAAAGATTTGATTTAGAGAATTAGAACCTTGAGGAATTAGGTTTCTTATCTGATTTATGATGTGTTGTAGATGAGTCTATTGGATCAAAACCTAGCTTTGTTTTACACAAATGGGTATCATCTGATAATAAAGAATGTACTTCTGGGGAAGGAAAACGTGGAGAGGATAAGTTGCAGATGAAATCTGAAGGTCAGCAGCTACGACACGGGAACAATTCCAAGTTTTCTGGTATACTTATATTCTCATTGATTGAGACTTAAGTGTAATTGGATCTGATACAAAAATAAATAATTTTCATAGACTACCAAAACTAAGGCCATTATAGCGCTAGTTCTGCTAAAGCAGGACATTTCCATTCAGGTTGCAGATGCCTTTTTAAAACATATATTTGAAATGATTTTCTCTTAGTGATTATGCCTAGGTTATTTTATATTAGTACCAAATCAGAAATCATGCGTTGATTTTCTGTTTCATATAGGCATTTGTGTGAGATCTCCTTAACAGGCCTTTTCTTACTTTTTCGATTTTGTTTGTGTGAAGAAGAAAATGCCCCAGCAAAGAATGGAACTGAGGTTGTGCTTGATGACCAAGTAAGAATTTTACATGTCTTATGACTTCCGATTTGTTATGTCCTCGTGAAGAGGATCTTCTGTCTTCATCCTCTTGTTTTTTGTGGCATAAGCAGAATTACATCGGAATAACCAGTGATATTACTATTAGAGAATGGATAATATCAATAAATTGAAAGGAATTTGATGAACTCCTTAATTTTTCAATTTGTAATAATTGGAGTAAATTTATAAGTATCACTACATCTATCTTTAGGTTCAGAAGCAGCGAAAAAAGTCATTATCCATGTTTGGAGGACTGGTCTCCCCAAAGCTTCGATCTGCACAATTATCATTTGAGACAGGTGAGTAAATTAATACAAGTGCCATTCAAAAAATATTGAAAAGAATGTGTAGAATTTTCTTAGTCATATGTACGCAGCACTGGAGACCATCGTAGAAATAGCAAATTTTCGTTCAACTATGCTTTCTACATATGATGAAGTACACAAAGAATTGGAAGGCACCAAAGGATGATAAAGAGTTAATTCCTTTAGGTATGTATAACCCTGATTTGTATTTTTCTTTTGTCCTGCAAGTCTCATACTCTAAAGCTCAAACATGGAAAGCTATGACTATGAGAGGAGAGAAGTGAGTTGTTATTATTTGTCATCCTTAGCTGAGAAATGGTCTTGTTTCGACGTATCATAAATTCTCTTTGTTCTTATTTATGTAAGAGAAATACTTAAATCGGGTCTCAATAGGACCATTCAATCAAAAAGATGTCACGCCTTTTTTTTCTCTCTCTCCATATAGTTATCACTATTATAATTGGCTAATTTCTTGTAACACTTTCTCTTCAAGTAAACAGATGAATCGTGTTGCTATTTATCCCTCCTTAGCCTTTGTATTTCAACGGGTTGGCTGTTCTGCTGAGAAGGTTTCCTACAGATGACATAAATGATTGCATCCAGGAAGTCTTTCAATGCTTATTCAAGAGATTACAGATGGCAGCGGGGTAGATTTGACTGGGTCTTTCTTCCTCCAATTTTGATGTAAAAGTTATTACCTTTCACCCTAGTTCTGGTGGGCTTTTCTCTCATTGTATACTATAATAATTTCTTTGGTTAGACCCAGCTTTAATTTAAGTTAATTAGTGAGGAAATGTCATAGTAGAGTTGAGATGGCATTCAGTAATGTACCATACTCGTTTTTAAGTAAAAAACATAATTTGTCTATTATCAGAAAGACTTTACTAGAAATGAGTTTCATAATTTCAATAGAAAACTCAAATCAAAGATCTATGTGATATAAATAGATGAAGCACCCCATTTAGAAACCAAAATTAGTGCCTGGCTACCCTTCACGATGCCAATACAATGAATCAAGCAAGCCGGCAGCACGATGCAATTTGAATGGAACTGCAAAAAAAATAAAAGACCATGCTTTACACCAAACACAAGCAAATAGTCTTCTATCTCATCCTTGCATTTGCAGTCCACAAAAATTTTTTGCCTTAAAAAGAATAATAATATGACGTCTTCACATGAGTCCAGTAAGGCCGAACACCAAACTATTTTACAACAGTCCAGCTTTTGTACCAGCTATACAACACACACAAAATTAATGGCCACCACCAAAACAAGCCCTAAACAAATACAAATTGAAGTAACAAACTAAAGCATAAAAAAGAATATGGAGATAACCTTTCAAAATTTATCTTTGGCACTTGATTCAAATGAGGATTTCTCTTTGGAGTCCGAATCTGATGAGACCTTAAATGGGCCACTGGAGCCGAAAGGATCAGTGTCATCAAAAGAATAGAAACTGTGGCTGTTGCCGAAGTCTGTGGTACTGTTCATGGAATCAAACCTAGCAAGTTTATCCCCACCAAAGTCCCTTGTACTGTTTATGGAATCAAACCCAGAGAACTTATCTGGTTGTGATGAGAAGGGGGCAAAGTCCTTCGAACTGTTTATCGAATCAAAACGAGAGTACTTGTCTGCTTGTGAAGTGTAAGAGCCAAAGTCCCTGGAACTGTTTATGGAATCAAACCTAGAGAACTCTGGTTGTGAAGAGAAAGCGCCAAAGTCCTTTGAGCTGTTGATGGAATCAAACCTAGAGAACTCTGGTTGTGAAGAGAAAGCGCCCAAGTCCTTGGTACTGTTCATGGAATCAAACCTGGAGAACCTCTCGGGTTGCGAAGGGAACCCACTGTCATGCATGTTGAAGGAATCAAACCTTGAGAAACTGTCAAAATGATCTGTTGACGCCTCGCTGTACCTTGGTGGGGAATTTCCAAATCTTGAGAGGGGAGTGCTGGGTACAGAATCATCAAATGTAAATGGACTCTTCTTCTGGTACGTGCTATCTGCACTTGGGGATTCTGTTCTTATTGAGCTCATGCCAAAATTGCTTGATTCAAAGAAACCTTGGCTTTTGTCAGAATCTGAAACCTGAACAATAACGTCAAAAATGGGGAAAATTAATCTATATGATGTTTTACAAAATAACTAGACCTTGTATGTAACATGTGACGTGACATTATAGCACACAAATAAGCAGACCAAAAAAATGTCACAGAATGGTAATATGGCAATAAGCACACATCTAGAGTATTTTAAAGCCTGTCAGTACTTGAATCTAGAAACGAAATATCCATTCATCTTTTATATTTATTTCTCTCCCAACTGGCATAAGTATCCCCATTCTCAATTATCCATGAAAAGTAAATTTCGGCATTGAGGGGAATGTACACCAGGAAGTCAAAGCTCACTCACCTTGGTATTAACAGGATTAAAACCCCATACTGAATCTGTATCATCGTTGTCAAATGCACCCCAAGTTGAATCATCAAAATTTCTGCAGACAAGAAATTGAAGAAGAAAGAGCACCAATTGTTGGTATTATCTCAGAGCAGCACATATCAAAGTTAAAACACAACCAAAAATAAAACCCCTCACCTCTGTGTATCTACATCTGCTTCAGAACTTCTGAAGACATCTGAAAACTCTTGAGATGGACTTTCTGGAGCAGCTTTTCCAGCAGGACTATCATGAGGGCTTCTTGCCAATTCATCTTCACTGTGAGCATATGCAGATTCACTCTCAAAAATATGTTCACCACTATTCATCAAATCCCTTGGTTTTTCATCCACATTGGAGACAGAATCAGGAGTTAAACTACCATCTGGGTAAGTATTTGTAGGGGCAGAAGCATTTTTCCCATCAAAAGTGAGCTCATTTCCAAATCCTGGAAGAAAAAAATGATTTGTAGATCTCTGCCAAATAACTTGTTTAAAAATATAAGTGCAGCATATGGCACATATGGAGACAGAACAACAGAAGAAAGCATGAGGTCAAGTAAATTGGCTAGTGTTAGCAGCCAAAGGGCATACCTTCATCTTCAAACTTATCCCAATCTTCATCCCAAACAGCTGCACCTTCTTGGATTCCAGGCTGCCAACCTTCCAATTGCAAACAAAATAATCATTAATCTAACTGCAGTTCTCTAGTGAAACGACAAAACACATTAAGAATCTCATAAGTGAGCAAGTCTTTACTGAAGAAGTGATCATCAAAGGGGCACAATATAACATAGCGTTATAGATGGTTAAAATGGAAGTACCAGCTGGAAGCTCAATCAGCGCACTTGACTTAACATCTATTCCATGTTTCTTGCAGCGTTCAGTTAGAGCCTTCAACAGCTCCTCAAGATCTGATTGAATACGATCAGCGCGAACCTATAGAACTGACAATGCATCAGTACTGAACAAGTTAACATAGAATCTCATACGAGTCCTGGGTAATAAGCAGAAAATTTACCTGCAGAAGACCATCCGCACTGCCACCTTGTTCCATATTGACAATAGCTTGATGCAACTCCATCTTTCTCTCCTGGAAAAGTAAGTAAAGATGAGAGAGTGCCCCACGGTTATGTGAAACAAAGTAATCCAATCAGTCCGTAATAGCATCAGTAAGCACTTAATTGATGTTAAGCTGCTGACCTACAAAAGAGCGTGAAAAGCTAGAAGGCAATGGGCAGAGTTATATATAAAAACAGGGAGGATATGATCATATAACAACTTGTATAAATATAAATTGAGAACTGTTGCCCTACTGAGTGACAAGGCAAAGTTGGATGACTAATTATGAAGATAAGGAGAACAATGTCCATAACACATTAAAATGCACATTCCAAAATGCCCATGCAGCTGAAAAACCTCGTGGCATCTCTAAAATAATGAAAAATTAGTCATTACCTGAAGTTCACGAAATCTGGCATCTTCAATAGTTAATTTAGATGCTACTTCTGCAACTTGTTTGTACTTTTCTTCATATTTCTTACCCAGTGTCTCTGCCTGCAAAACAATTGTTAATATTAAAGCCAATTAAAATCAGCTTGATGCATAAAAGAAGCACAGTTCTTTACATTCTATAATGTACCTCACGCTTGTCTGCAAGTGCCCTCTCTGTGATTTCATTTAGTCTATTGTCACATCGGCTTTTATATAGAACCTAAAAACCAAACAACAAAATGTTGAGAAAAGGAGGACACTAATCTGCCCAGTCTGTTGTCACATCAGCTTTTATATAGGACCTAAAAACCAAACAACAAAATGTTGAGAAAAGGAGGAAACTAATCTGCCCATTCACTAGCAAAACGCACCATATTTTTAAAAAATGAAGATTCACACAATACGGAATCAAAAAAAGTGTATAAAAAGTTAACCATTTTTTTAGCACAAGTACAAATTCAATGAGGGCTATGGATCAATCAGAAATCCACAAACAAGAGAATTGCGGACAGAAAACTACTTACAAGTTCCTGCATTTTTGAGCGGTAAAACTCAATCTTCTCTCTGGAATCCAAAATCACTTTTTCAGGTCCATCAACCTACAACAAGTGGCAAAAGGAATTATTCAATTATTCCTTCATATTCCACAGCGGGGTTTATAAATAAGCAAAAGCTAATAGTAATTAATCCAGAACTTCTGAGAAGTCAATACAGCAAAGTACCTTACTCTCTCGCTACACTCAAAGAACAATAAAGGAAAAAGAAAATTCAAAATAAAAACTCAAATTAAACAAGTACAACTGTCAAGAAGCATTTTATAGGTTTTATGTTGCTGTCAAAAAGATAATGATCTCCAAATCAAATTTTTAACTATACAGCAAAATAGCATTAAGAAAGTAATTCCAAATGAGAATGCAGTGATAAGTCAACCTTAATGGGTAAATCTGCACTCTCTTCCAGGAATATCACCTAGAATTAGTTACACTTGAATTAACATCTCAACACTTTTGAATTAGTTACTGTAATTAACATCTCAACCTTCTTGAATTAGTTACTGTAATTAACATCTCAACACTAAAATTCTAATAATAAACGAGAGTCAGCACTGGACTATTTCATCAGTAGACATATCTCCACCCCTATGCTGAAAACGTTAACCAGTTGAAGAGTAGAAGTGTCAGATATTACAAAATCAATTAACCAACCAGCTGAACTGTATTGTAATAAGAAAGAAAGAAAGAAAGAAAGAAGATGCCTTCTTTCCATTATTTGTTGCCTCTTGAAGCTTTGAATCTGCTGAATTTTCCTCTCCATTTGCAAAAGCATCATCCAACACACGTGCTCTGGGCTTTTGCTGATTGGACAGCATAGCACCATCAGCAGTGGGATGGGTTCCCAAATTGGGTGGCCTCAAACTACCAGCAGGTGTCATTGATCGAGGACCCATCACCTGCTGCTGCCCAAAACCTAATAAAATATAGGAAACCAAGTCATCAACAAATATTCTCGGTGCCGAAAAGGAAATAGGAGAAATATCTTATATATCACAAGAATTCCTGGAAAATACCAGGACGAGGACCCCATGCTGCATTTCCATAACTAGCATTGGGTGATTGACCTGTCATGGACAAGAGTGTTTCATCTAACATAACATTCCTTGGAAGCATTGCTGGAAGAGGGCGACCCTCCCTATACCGCTCCATCAAATAGAGAGCAAAACAAAACTCCCTCAAAGAAAGCATGCTATCACTATCCTGATCAGATAAGTCCCACACTTGCTTTAACACCTCTAACAAAGGCAAAAGGAGAAAAAATCTTTAATTAGAAAACAAAACCAGATATTGTAGATATCCAAGAAAAATATCCTTAAAGAAAGGGGTACCGGAAACCTAATGAGATACAGAATGATAAACACGTCAAACTAAGAACATTTATTCCATAAAGATAACCAATAAGACATACACTATGGTGGTCACATCAAACTTAAAACTAAATTTATACCTTCCAAGGCTAAAATAAAAAAAGAGAGTTGGCATTTTCTTTTGTTAGTTGGTTTCGTAAGAGTCCTGCTTTTACAAAAAATCAATTGATTTTTTCAGAGCCCTAGAACTACATGACAAGGTAAGTGCTAATTTGATGCATTACATGGTTGTTGGAGGCAGGACTCAGTAGGCGGACTATTGAGGAATGACTTATCTCTGTGCATTTATCATAAACATATGCTTCTGTTGTTTAAAACAAAATCTGTTAGTGCAATGAAAATCACGACATCCTTATCAAGAACCGTGATGGTCTATAAGAAACTCAAACAAAATAAAGGTCCATAGAGCCTAAAGCTGGATATCAAAATAAAAAATGAAATTACCTCTTGGTAGCCTCCAACTCATAAATAGATTCCTCGCCTGGTCACCAGTGATTCTTCCATCTCTGTCAGTATCCACTTCCATGAACACTTTCGAATATTTCTGAACATCAGATGGTTTCATCTTTGGCCACGGATTCTGTGAATTATCAGGAGTAGCATTTCCAACTCCAACTGAAATACCAGCTGAAGGAAATGCTGAACTTTGAGGTGAAACTTGCTGTCCTGGATTCAAAGATGACTGGGTTCGCTGAGGCTGGCTACCCAGAGGTTGCATTGCGAAAGAACCCTGCAAGGTGTCAAGTGACTTGGGCTTAGCTGAAGGTTGGGCGGCACTGGAAACTGGAACATTGGCGGACAATGTAGGTGAACTGCTAGCTGAATGAGTTGGCATAGAAGCGCCTTGTTTTGGTGTAGTCGAGAGTGCAGAAAAGACATCACCTCCAAAAACTGAGTCAGAAGCAAAACCATTTCCAGAAGCAACTAATGCTTTAGAATCATTGTTTATAGTCTGCGAAGATGATGAAACTGGAGTTTGTGGATTTGATACAATAGAGGGTGTTGAGGGACTAGCCGATCTTGTCCCAGTTGAAGCTCCAACAATCCCTTCACTAAGCCAATCACTGGAAATGTTTGAGTTTGGAACACCGGGACCAGCAGGACTAGCAGGCATGGATTGAGGTGGACGGGTAGAAGTACTAACAAGCATGGGTTGAGGTGGACGAGGAGAAGTACTAACAGGCATGGGTTGAGGTGGACGAGGAGCGGTACTAGCAGGCATGGATTGAGGTGGATGAGGACCGGTACTAGCCGGCATGTGTTGAGGTGGACGAGGACCGGTACTAGCAGGCATGGGTTGAGGTCGACCTACCATACTACCTCCCCTAGAAAAATCTGGACCACCAGTACCTTGGGGTGGATGGGGAGTAGCTTGAAATGGTCTAATTGAATCCTGGAGCTGACTCACATTTGGAGCTCCCGGCCCCCTAAAACCAAAATTCTGAGAACCCATTTGTGTTGGTGAACTCATCTGTGGTACAGATGCAGCGGCCATTGAATTTATCTGTTGTCCTGGTGAGACTGGAAGATTGATCTGTGGTGGAGGAATTTTGGCAGCAGCAGGACCATATAATGCTGCCTTGACAATATCTGGTGTTAACTCCCGCTTACTCTGTGCCACAGTTACAAGTTTGAGAGCATTATAGAATTCTTGCCGACCAAGAAAACCAGCCCTGTTCTGATCAGCATGCATCCATATCTGCATTCATAAAGGATAAATTTAATTAGCAAGCATCCATATCAGAAAGCACAGTGTTAAATCAGGTTTCAGGTCTCCCTTAAAAAAACAACTAAACATATGGAACAAAAAAAGTTGACAGGAACACATAAATCACTAGCTACCGAGTATTGCAAGGACAAGGGTTAGCAATCATGACTCCCATCCACAAAAATGACTAGAGATAATTGTGAGCCAGCATAATGAAAATCTACATGGCATTAGATCTTTTGTATGCTTAAGCCAATGAACTTGTCATTGTTAAGGAAAATACATTCTATTTACTTCTCTTTAAATCATTCAACAAATCCTTAAGTAATATTGCAATTCACTAAAAACTATTACGCCGAATACAAATCATCTGCAAACTTTGCCAACACAAGAAGTAACAATAAGGTATAAAAATCCATAAATTTACCAATGTCACAACCAGATTCACTATCAGAAATACAGCTTTGACCTAATTTCAGATTCCAAATTTCAACTAAAACAATCGAACGCATTCGGACTATACTAAACAAACATTAAAAAGGAAGTAACAGTAAGCAATTAATCGAAGTTAAATACGGAAAATAGAAAAGTGAATGATAACCTGAGCGAGAACTTGTTTAGGCAAATTAGATCCTTGAAAGAATGCGACAGCTTCAGCTCCGCTAATTCTACCATCACCATCCAAATCAGCTCTCCTAAAAAAAGCTTCGAATTGATCTTGATTTTGCGCCGCCATATACGATTCTAAACTAACCAACTAGATCAAAATTCACCAAATTAATCGAAACTCGCAACAGTCTCAGATCAACCAAAAATGGAAAAGCAATCAATTGAATATAAGCACCAAACCGACAATACAACACACAAGATGGCAAAGAAAAGAATCGTACAGGTAGGTTGTGGGAAGATGAAATTGTTGGAAATTTTAAACAGGGGTGGTTAGATCGAGGAGAGGAGAAAGGACTGTGTTGAAAAAAGAGAAGGATTTGGGATTTTATATGAAAGTGGAGAAATTTTGGAAGCTAATAATTAATAAAGAGATTATTAGAGACAGAAAGAAACAGAGAGAATTCCTTTTTGTAAAAATGGCTGTACTGTCTGTGTGTCTCTCGATCGACGGGAACGGGGACTGTGACAAGATCTATCTTTTAATTTTTATTTTTTTTCCCTTTTTATTTTTGGAAATACCCCAGTTTTCTTGTTTAATTCAAAAGTTAGCCGCAGTAAATTTGCAATTTTATCGTTTTGTCCATTTTGGACATGGCCTCAGACCCGGCTTGGGCCGGGTGGACTCTCAAATTTTCAATATCATGCCCTTCAGCAATTTAATTTAGTAATCTCCCGTCGTAGCGTAGCGTTTCGTTTTGTTAATTTCAAAAACAGCGAGGTTTTAAAGTAAAGATAATTATTTGAAAAATGGGGTTGTATAAATAACAACAGTAATTATTAAAGTTATCATTAAAATTATTAATGGAATTGTACAATAACAATTTACAAAAATACAACTGGGATTCGCATAGTATAATAAGGTATAGAACAGGGAGAAAGAATTGCTCTACTTCCATTAGCATGTGATGCGAGTATGGTATGGGAATGTATCTTGAATGCCAAGATGAAGTGCGCATCGGCTATAGTTTTCTGCGCCCGTTACCGTGGTTTATCCTCGAGTAGTTGCAGTGTACAAGGCCATCAAAATAAGAACAGCCTCGATTAGTTGAACCAAGATGATACTTGACAGCAAGCTTTAGTCCCTGCATGACAAATTTTCACAATCGTACAAGTAAGGCTGTGATAAGATTCATATGCTCTGGTCAAATATGTGAGGCTCTGAGCAGCAAGCACGAAAGTAATTTGCCTTGAAAGCAAGGTTGCAGTAACAGGTTAATGAGTAAGCATGCTCGCTCCTTCAGAACAGATTTTGAAATGTTGTCCACCGGAATACAGCTGGCAACAAACTGTTCCACTACATAAAGAATGAAAAAAGGAATTTGAAACACCAATTAATATTCATGCTTGGCAAATTATATATCGTCTCATTACAAGTTACACTACAATCCAATTATGTTCTGTCAGATAAATAGTTTGCATTATGAAGATTAGACAATTGTAACTTCTCATAATTGTATTTATTTCCAGTTGAACCATTTCTTTATTTGCAATGCTTCTCATACATTTCAAAAATCTTCATTTTAGCAACACATTCATCCCATACATTCAGTCATAACACAAATCATCATCAAGAAGAGAATATCATTCCACTTCCAACAATCCTCCTATTAAGCCTAGAAAATCTCTTAAAACTCTTGCAAGAGACGAAAGAAAGAACTACCTCCACTCCAAATGCAAGAATTATCACATCAGATCTGAGTTGAGATAAAAGGCCAAGTATAAGTGGATCTAAGTATTACTCCTTTGAATGAAATATGGTGAGTGCCAAGTTTCTTATCAGCCCTCCACAATCATTGCATAAAGTGGATATTTGGGCACCAATGCTGCAATTTGATTAACGAACCTGCGCACGAATCATGTTGATGGACCAAGACATGAGGATAAATGAAATATAAATCATAAGGATTTTACTAAAGTGGCTATACTAATAAAAGAACATAGAATATAAAACAGTGTACTTCTCTCTAATATGCTGCAGCTTCACAAAACATCAATGGCCTAACTGCTAGAAGAATTAGTTCTTTATTTATATGTTTGTATGTAATGGATAATGTGAAGCTAAAATAAGACACATGGACATAACATGAATGATAGGAGCATAAAGATTCATAGTTAATGAAGAATCAGAAAAATGGCAGTGTGCACTTAATAGGACAATTATCAGATCCTACTAGTCACTACCTGCTGCAGCAAAGGTTGCTTGCCAATGATTGACAATTCAGCTTAGAAATGCCATCCATTAGAACGCCATAACCTTCTAGCATTTGCATTGCGACGAGCAACTTTAATCTTCAGAAACAGCTTATAAGCTGTCTCTAATTTATTTGAAGCAAGTAGTTTGTTACTAAGTTTGCTATAAACTAGCCTGCTTGGGCAAAAACCCCTGCGCAAAGACTCCTCCATGACAAGAACAGCATTTTCCAGCTGACCTACAGTGCAAAGTCCAGTAATGACATATTCATAAACTTCCCTGTCAGAAGAGTAACCACTTTCTTGCATCTCATACCAAGAATCCAGCAGCATTCCACATTTCCCAAATCCAGACAGCCGCCTGAGCAATAACTTATAGGCTGTAAGTGATAATTTGCACCCAACTTTTCTCGCTTTCTTATAGATCATCATAGCAGCATGGGGTGGACCATAACTACACAAAGGTTCAATAAAAGAGGTAACAGTCCCCGTGGAGGGAACAATCCCTCGATCCAACATTTCTTCAAAAACCTCAAGTGCATCAGCCACTTTTCGGGCTTTGAGCAGCCCAGATATCAACCGGATATATGTATCCATATTTGGGTCACAATTAAGAATCGACATGCTCTTATAGTATTTCATACTTTCATCAAAATCTCCAACTGAAATGTAATTAGAAATCATTGCATTGTAAGAATTAGTATCTGGTCCACACCCTTTCTCTTTCATAGTATCAAAAACCTCAATGGCATCATTTATTCTACCAGCTCTTCCTAAGCCCTCAATAAGATAACTGAAAGTTAAGCTATCAGGACTAAAACCTTCTGCTACCATTTCCTTCAAAACTCTCTCAATTTCAACAATTTGACCAAGTTTTGACCACCCACCAACGATAATATTATATGTCATACCATTAAACAAAATCTTCCCTCTCATAGAATTGAAGAACGAATTTGCTGCACCGACGTGCAACCGTTGACACAGACACCGTAAAAGTACATTCAAAGGTTCAGTATCACGCTTCACTCCAAAATCTTGTAAGTTTCCAAACATTTGTACAGCTTTATACACGTGACCAGCCCTAACAAAGCTATCCAACACTATCGATAAAGTCTCTAAATCTAGGTCTATGCCTTCCTTTACCATGTCATGCAAAATTTCTCCCATAAAATCAAAATATTTTCTTCTACCCAACGCTTTAATAATCATGTTGTAACTCCAAATATCTTTACGTATATTCGGCTGCTTAATCGCCCATTTGAAAAACATAACAATAGCTTCACCTCCTAAATTTCCTTGATTCACCACTTTACCAACAATATCAAGGCTTAAATCGGCATTTACACTCGTTAAAGCAGCTTCAATTGCGGTTTTACCCTTCAATTTTTGAAGAAAAACCCCTCGCAATCTCTCTTCGGGTAATAAAAATCCATCAACGCCCTTACTCTCTGTTTGTTTCTCTACGTTGCTCTCTTTATACGAATTTTGAGCTGAAGTATTACTGGAAATTCCTAACAAATCAGCTAATTCGTTCATAACGCGATGTTCGTCGAAGTTCGATAGTTCCTTGTTTTGATTCAATAACCGTTCATCGTTTAACGCATTTGATTGAACATTGATGGTCAAAAACGGAAACAATGAAAACGATGAGCTCAGGTAGGATAAAGAGTACCTGCTTCTGTTAAAGCGCGAAAGAAACCCAACCAATTGCGGGGAATGAAATGCCATTAACGGACTCTTAGAAGCTTTCGCCAGTTTAGGTTCAGAAATGGTCTGGGGGAATGATTTGCAGCAAATATGTATCCGAAATTCGGTATCTGGAAAAATAGTCGTTGTTTGACGGGAAGAAAATACCCGTATTACTCTCGTTTTATACAGACCCGAAAACAGAAAAGGCAACAATTTTTAGGTCCAGTCCAGATTAATATCCTGTAAATTAAGATGAAATTGGGCCAAATTCTCGCGACCGGCCCAGTTTTTTTCCAGTAAATAATATACGATATAATTTAAAAGGGGTAATTCCACACATCCCCTGAGGTTTATTAAAATAACGCGAAGTAGAAATATTTATGAAAATTAATAGATACTATCCCTCAAGACTCAACAGTCAACAGAAAGACCCTTAAACTATTAGTTTCTTAATTAAAAAGTGAGAAATGAAGTAAAAGAATAATTTTATTTTAAATAAATGATTGTATCTAAATAAATTGAGTCTTAAATAAATAATTGTATCTTAAACGAATTATATTGAAATAAATAGGTCTTATTTAAATTTAGAAAAACGATACAAACAATAAACAAATTGTATTTATGTCACATAAATAATAAACGATATGTATTCATATTAACCTAAATATGATTTGTTTCTCCAAATTATCATCCTTATTGCTACTAATGTTAGGTAAATGTAATGACTATTGTGATCATTGGGCGATAAAAATGGTTGCGAACTAGTATTTATATTATTGAATGAATGCAATGATTATTGTTGCTAATGTACGTTAGGGGCTGCTACAAGCTACTACTATTAGACAAAATCAACAATTGCTATTACAATTAAGGTTGGGTATGATTTGATTTAATTTGGTTCAATTTTTTATGATACAAAATTAAATTATATTTTCAAATTTTGTCTCACACCATACATAATAAAAAATTAAAATTTGATGGATTGTAAAAAATTAAAATCGAATCAGAATTAAATTAATCGATTTTAGTTATGACTCAGCCTAATTTATTCAATTTTAATTGTTTTCTTTTCACACACACGCATATATATATATATATACATATACACACACGTGTGTGTGTCTATTTTTAAATCATTTTAATTCAAATTTTAATTGTTTTCTTTTCACACAAGCATATATATATATATGTATGTGTGTGTGTGTCTATTTTTAAATCACAAAATGACATTATTTTTATATTTAAAAATAACGTGACATAGATTTAGCGAAATAATTAAAAAATATTTTTTTAATTATACTCTGGTCCAAATTTTTAGTATATATCGAGAACCGAAGTAAATGACGTCCTTTAAAAAATAAATCCCATTAGTTCTGTTTTGATCCAGCTTCGATTTTGGGGTTCTTTTTTGATCTTTTATCCAGGCCTGACTGCAATTGTTGTTAGGTGGTCAGGGTGGGTTATAAGTGCGGCCCAGCCCACTACTTTAGGGTAATAAAATTTAATTAAAAATTAGAATTAGAAAACAATTTTTAGGTTTAATTTAATTAACTAATACCTTTATTAATTTCATTTTAATCTTAAAATAAAGGAATTAAACAAACAATTTATTTTCAAGTTTTCTAAAATTATTGCTATTTAAAAAAAATATCTTAAAGGGTAAAAAATATTTAAAATAGCAAAATTAACAAGTTATTTTTAAGGGATAGTAAATGTTAATTTTCATAAGTTAGGTGTTATTTTCACAAACCTTACATAATCATGTATATAAAAATAGTACTAATTCAATAATGTCTAATATTAAGAAAAACAGAATATTTAAATATATATGTAAAATAAAACCTTAGATACCCTCTTGCGTAGTGCAAGTTATTATTCAATTTTTATTACTATTTGTTAACTTTTTATATTCAATTAAAGGGAAAAGGTACAATGTGTCAAAAATAATCAAAAGTTTTTAACATTCGAGATTAAAATTTAATATTCAAATTTTTTTCACGTGTCATTACTAATATAATTTATTTTTTAATTTATAATTATTATAAAATAAAATTACAATCCATTAAATATAGAATAGGAGAGAAATGTAGTGAATTATATCTATCAAATAAAATTTATTTTTACGAGCACTCTAATTGTTATTTTTAAAAATTAACTATTGACGCATTAGTTCAAAACATGCGCGTGATGTTTAAATTAACAACTATTATTTTTGTATATTAGAAAATTAAAAAAGTTGTAACAATTTATTTTTAAATAAATTATATATCACTATTTTTATCTTTATTATTAAATATGTTATTAATTGTTAGTATATGATTAATAGGGCTGGGAGCATATATTCTCGTAATAACTTATTGGTTAATGGATTCACAAGTATATAATTTAGGATAAAGGATTTATAAATTTCTGAAGGTTAGGCTATTTGATTGACTGGCTTGGATTGTTTCAAAAATATATATTAAAGTTATAATTTATTAAAAAATAATAAATTATACACCTATAAATAATAGTGGTTTAATTAAATAACTAATAAACCTTCAAAAACTAACAAATACAACATATTTATCTAAAATATAATAACAAATAAATATTTATTTTATTATTATAACATATTAATAATATAGTATTTATTGATATATTATAAATTTATATATTTTATTTATAAATTAATATTTATTTATATTTTATTTTATTTATTTTAAATATTTAGTTAATGTTGAATTATTTATGTATTATAAAATAAATAAATTTATGCTTTAATTATAATAAATGAATAAATATTTAATTATTAATTTATAAAATAAATAATTTATTTTAATATATTTATTTTCGGTTAGGTGTTTAATTTTTTTAAACTGATTATCATTAAATAAAATATATAATTATTATTCTTAAGAAATTGAATTCTATTAAAATATTAGAGATTTATACATTTTTTGAACAAAATCGTCGGTCACTCGTTGCAAAGAATTTTCATTTATTAATTTCCAGTAGGTTTCTTAGATCAGCCAACTAATGCTAAAAACAAAGTAATTATTCAAAAAAAATCAACCAATCAAATTATGAACTCTTTTATCTCAATTGTTTTCTATTTTAATTACGTAAAGCATATATTTCTATAAAAGGTAACGTAATTTTACTCGTCACATCGCGCCACGGGCCAAGACGTGGCGCAGTATGATTGAAGAAACGGTGTAGAAAAGAATTTACCGCCTCAATCGAAATTCAATTCCCGCCAAAACTGCCAAAGGCTCTTTTCTTTCACTTATAAATCTCCCTCCCAAAATCCTCTCGGTTCCTTTCTTCCAATATTTCAACGGATCATCACACCAGTACAGAACAGAAATGGTGGTGGCATCTACGACTAAAAACCCTAACCCTAAATACAAGAAACCCCAAAATGCTTATCACGTCGGGGGAATCCAAGTCGAATTTCCGTACCAGCCGTACGGATCACAGCTGGCGTTCATGTGCAGAGTGATATCGACGCTGGATCGAGCACACAGAGAAGGTCACTGTCACGCATTGCTTGAATCGCCGACCGGTACTGGGAAATCACTCTCTCTTCTTTGTTCGGCCCTTGCTTGGCAGCAGAGTTATAAGTTAAAGAATCAATACGGAAATCTCGCTCACTCCAAACCTAATCCAGAGGCCATGAACGATCCTCTAACATGTGGCGGCGGATTCATCCCCGAATCACAGCCTTCAAGTAATATTTGCGATGATCATTCTGATAAATTTTAGTTTATTAGTTTTTGATTCAGTTTAATTGTTGAGAAAATTGGTGAAGATAATATGGAATGGGATTAATGTTGTTTTCTCCTTCATATTTTCGGCCAGCAAAGAATATGAAAATAGTTTGTGTTATTTATATGATGATGTTTATTAGTTTTAATTGTGAAGAAAATTGGCGACATATTATGCAAATGGGATTAATCTTTTTTTTTTTTTTTTTGGGATTCTACTTCAAATTGTATGACAATAAAGAAAATCAAAACGTTTTTTTAATTACATGGTTATGGTTTCTGTTCTGATATTCTAGACTTTTTATTTTGGGCCTTATTTATGTTAGGTATTCCTCCGTCAGCAAATGCTGAGACGGTTCAAGTTTCAACAAGCAACAAGAATCAAAAGAAAAAGATGACACCTACCATCTTTTACGCCTCGTAAGTTTTATCTCGCTGAGTTAGCATAAGTTTACTGTCTCTGAACACCCCAGGAATTGATAGAATCTCATGCAAGAAAGTGAAAGTTTATTCACGTATTTGATTAAACATTGGACATTTTCAAGTCTACATCTGTTTATTGTCCAGGAAACATTGGGGTACTCATAATTACAGTAACCAAAGTGACCATTTTAGAAGTAAGAAACATTGAGTATCTCTTTTTTGTACAAGTTAATTCACATATTGGTCTGTTTCTTAAGCTTATGAGATTGCAGTATGTAGACAAATGCAAATTTGCGGTGCTCATCACACATGTATTACTCTTAAGAGATAATCAAGTGAACATTTGCGATAAGAAAGAGTGAGGTCAACTGAACAAGATAGAGCTAGTTTACTCTCGTGAAAGCTAATCAAGAAATTTGGACATATTAATAAGTGTAAAAGCAGCTGAGACTGATTGACTTGGGCTTGTACATGTTACCTGAATAACTTTGTTTTTTTTTTTTGGTTGTGTTTCACACTAGGAGGACGCACTCACAAATTTCTCAAGTGATTTCTGAATACCGGAAAACTGCTTATCGGGTGCCAATGGCAGTGTTGGTAGGTTTTACCATATCCCTGCAAACTTATGTGCTTTTTTCAGTCTAGTCCTTTTATATGCAAAACACTAATGAGTTATTGAGAAACAAATTTCACATATTCTGTCCCCATCCTTCTCCCTTCTCTCCCTCTTTCTCTCCAGAAATGGTAGACTCGAAACTAATCTGCTGTCATTTGAGTGTTTTTAATTTTAATTAGTGCCTATAAGTATGGAGGAAGAGAGTTCATATTGATGGAATATATAGTAATCACTTTATAGGTTGATATTGCTTAGGAACCTTTTATGAGAAGCAGCAATTTGAATAAATTTCTTGTTGAATAAGAACATTTATCTCTATTGTAAAGATTTACTTTTTGCTTACATAAGTTGTTGATAACTTTGTTTCATGTCCTATCAGGCTTCACGAAAACACTATTGCACAAACAGACATGTACGTGGCAAAGAGAATATTGATGAAGAATGGTATACTTTCAACATAAACAAACTCTTTTGTTTTTTAACCTCTCAGCAAGATATTCCCTTTGCTTTCTCCTGCTAACCATGTGCCTATGTTACTGTCAACTCTCAGCAAACTGCTTTTGGGGGATCGGGAGGTAGGATGCCCTGAATTCAAGTAAGTTATTTCTCTATCTTTATTTGCTCACTTAATCTTGGTGATGTATGATTAAACTGTCAGTGTTATAGGTATAGTGTTTAACAAATTTACTTCAAGCAGAAATGTGCATAAAGTCAAAGGTCATCCGTCACTTCAAAAAGGAGGCTGCCACGAGGTTCATGATATTGAAGATCTTGTGAAAGTTGGACAAGTTGTTAGAGGTTTATCTTGCTTCTTCATACTACAAGCAGAATACCACATTTTATTATTATCCGTTTTTGACAATTTTGCATTTTTCAGGTTGTTCATATTATGCAGCACGCTCCATGGCAGATGATGCACAATTGGTGTTTTGCCCATATAGCTACATCATTAATCCTGTTATTCGGGGTGCCATGGAAGTTGATATTAAAGGAGCCATTATAATTCTTGATGAAGCCCAGTATGTTTCATGATTTATTTATTTACATATTTACCTAAGACATTCTGTTAAGTTCTTTATTATCATGCTGAAGAAATAAATAATTTTAAAGTCTTTCTGATGTCTGGGGTTAAAAACTCACATACATTGATTTGGTGTTTCAGCAATATAGAAGACATTTCCCGTGATGCTGGTAGTGTAGATATTGAGGAAGATGTTTTACTTAGTAGGTTCAGCTCACGTATTCCTTTTCAACTTTGTAGTTTTATTGTTTTGTTGCTTATAGTGGTTATACCTTGTAAAAGAATTGCAGATGGAACTAGGGCAACTATGCTCCGTTAATGCCATCATTTACCAACCGTTAAGTGAAATGACTCAGGTAATTTTAGGTCATCCTATTTGACCATCATCATTTTTGAGGTTTAATCATCAGATCTTGCAAAGTAACTAGATTGATGAATGTGAAGGACCTCATAGGTTGGATTGAGCGTCGGAAAACAACATTAGCTAAGCGGGAATTTCAGCACTACTTCTCTTGGTGGGTTGTTTTGGTTATTTAGTTTTCTTGGAGGTATTGGTTTTCTTGTGTTTGAGTGCTGCCATGTAGAAGTTTGTTTTCCTGTGTTAACATTTTAATGTTGGGAATATTTGTTCTTGTAAGTAGTATTTTTTGATGGACCCTATTTTTCACAAAGATTCTTTTAAATGAATTATTGAATGCACTATTCTCCTCAAATAACTCAACTTAGTGTTAGAATCATAGAAATAACAATTTTTTTAATTGTTGTTATTATGTGTTGAAGTTGGACTGGTGATCAAGCTTTACGAGAACTCCAAGAAGCTAACATCTCACAGCAGTGCTTCCCAATATTGCTAGATTGTGCCACAAAGGTACTCTGTTAACAAAATGTTGGGGTATGATTCTGACCAATCTGCACAGTTTAGAAACTTACCTTTCTTTTGGTCAAAGGCAATCAAAGAGTCTACGGATACAGAATCAGAGGCACCTCATTTGAGTGGCATGTCAGTGATAACACTGGAAGGTACAAGCTTCTTGTTATTATGACTTGATAGCATAGCTTTTCAATCACCCATTGAACATTTAATGTTGTAATTGACCACCTTTGAATGCCACAGGTTTATTCTCCTCACTGACCTATTTCTTCTCGAGAAATAGTTGTCATGTATCTGATTATCAGCTTGCACTACAAAGATATATTAAAAGAGGTGCAAGTAAGTGGTTAGGATTTGATGATTTGCTTGAATATTTCAGAGGTCATGTTGATGTTCTCAGCCAATGAAAATCAGTAGATGGTTTCATTGTTACAATTATATAGATAGGTCTGACCGAACTTCGTAGTTAATATATAATTTAAGAGCAAGAGTAATTGAAAAGCAATCCAAGAACTTATAGTTGATGGAAGGGCCTAACAGTCTTATGCACTGGTCATGGTCAACCTGAAATCAAACCCACTTGAGAATGCTTAACAAGATGACCAGAAAATGCATGTATCATGAGATATTGACACTGTTTTGCTAAGAAACTATGTCATGTCTACTCATTTAAAGTGAAGTCTAACAGAGTCAGTTGAAGGTTCAAATTAATGTCTATAGTAAGCCATGTTAACATTTGCAGAGTTTGCATTTTTTGTTCATGCTTTACATCTGAATTTTATTAGGTGAACGCCATAATGTTGATCTGTGGTTATTTGTTCCTTTTCATCGTGGTGTTGTCATTGCCATCAAGAGTTTAACTTTTGTTATGGTTTATGTTGCTGGTTCATATTAATATTTCATTTGTTTTGTGAAAAATTATTGCCAGCTCTATCAGTGATATTAATGTTCCATGCAGAAAATTCTGTTGGCGGCTGGACACATACTTTTAGTTTGTGGTGCTTGAATCCAGCTGTTGTTTTCAAGGATGTTGCTGAGCTTTCTTTGTCCGTCATTTTAACGTCAGGGTAAGCATATGGCATTGGCATATCTGGATTGCTAACCTCGTACTGAACCACCCGATTACTATGTTAGAAGGCAGGATATACATGTTGTGAAACATGTATGTACTTTCTTTAATGCATGAGTATGCACCGACCAGACCAACTTAAGTGAGGCCATTAATCACCTCAATCAAATCAGAATATATATATTCTCCAAAATTGGCTTAGTAACGATCTGCTTGCTCAGTCTTGAACGTTAGCTACAGACTCTATGCTGCGTCACTCCAACAACATTGTACACTTTGCACAAGCTAATATTTGCATATCTGGTCAATCCCATGCCATTATAATTGAGTGAAAGCTATTAATATATGCATTTGTTGTTGTTGTTGTTCATAACCTATGTCTTTGCTTTAGATCCATAATCAAAGTTATGTTTTTCCTTACAGCACTACTTCTCTCTCTCTCTCTCTCTCTCTCTCTCT
This sequence comes from Melia azedarach, assembly GCA_028052125.1. NCBI lineage: Eukaryota > Viridiplantae > Streptophyta > Magnoliopsida > Sapindales > Meliaceae > Melia > Melia azedarach. The sequence continues at coordinate 12,193,411 of CM051407.1, read as the reverse complement.
CTCTCTATCTCTCTCTCTCTCAAATAGGACTTTATCGCCCATGAATTCCTTCTCATCTGAACTTGGAGTTCAGTTTGGAACTTGTCTGGAGGCTCCGCATGTCATTGATGTTGATTCACAGGTATAAATGGCATTCCTTGCTTCTATCTGCTAATTCGTTTTGGTTCGTTCTACTACTGTTGCAGATATGAGCCATCAATTTTTTACTACAGGTGCGAACTGTTGTAATTTCCACTGGTCCAGATAATTATCCATTGAATGCAAGTTACAAAACAGCAGATGGATATGCCTTCCAGGTACCTTGTGCATTGTCACATTGATTTCGATTGCCTGAGAATGGTTTCCTCTTTCATAGTATTCAAGTGTTATTGGTTGTGTATTGGTTTGAAGGATGCCCTTGGGAAGTCTTTAGAGCAAATCTGCAATGTTGTTCCGGGTGGCTCTCTTGTGTTCTTTCCAAGTTATAAGCTGATGGAGAAATTGTGCAATCGTTGGCGTGAAACAGGTCAATGGTCTCGACTTGACGCAAAGAAACCTCTTTTTTTGGGTGAGGACATGTTTGGTACCTTCTCAAAGCCTTTTATAGATTAGCATATTTTGAAAACTTTCTTCATTTATAAATGCATAAATTCTTTTTATCGTGTGCCATTATGCAATTTATGCATAGATTTTAGAGTTAACCTGTTTTACAAGGCATTTATTATATGGGTTGTGTCTGCCAGAATTATCTTGGCAATTACTAGTTGGATTGGTTATGCTTATTGTTATGGTTGTTTGTGCAGAGCCAAAAGCGGGGAGCCAAGAAGATTTTGAGCTCATTTTAAAGGATTATTATAACTCAGTTTTACTAGGCAAGAAACCTGCTGCTGGTAGAAAGAAAAAAATTAAGAAAGGAGGCATTAATGACGTAAATGCAAATGAGTCTCATGAAAATACTAAAAAATACGGAGCTGGTTTTCTTGCAGTTTGCCGAGGAAAGGTGAAATTTATGTTTCATATCATAAGACAGTTATTCTTTGCTTCTTAGTATTTGGTTAAAAGATACCACTTTTTTTAAATTCAATTTTCACTATATATTTACTTAATTGCTATATTTTCTTGTAGGTTTCAGAAGGGATTGATTTCAGTGACGATAATGCTCGAGCAGTTGTATCCTTTTCCCTCTTTGAATCTTAGAGTGCAGAGTCTTCCACTTTTTTATTTATATAATATAAGAACATGATCATCTGTTGCTTCGGCTCAAAAAACATCTGTACTTTGAAGAAGTGAAACAAATTTTCATCTCCAAATAATATCCTAAACTCATCATTAATGTAGCCAATATTATTGATGATGTGTTTCCAACTCCTAGTGCCTAGTGTTCTATGAATAACAGCTATTATTAGGAGTCTCAGGAAGCATTAATTTCAGTTGTGTACATGCTTGCCAGTATTACCATTGATGGTTGTTGTCCATGGTTTGCAAATCCTTAACTGTCTCAGATAGTTGTCGGCATACCATTTCCAAACATGTAAGAATACTCACCTGTTCTGAAATACCTTTTGCATGAAAATTAACTAATTATGCTGAGTCTGATTAATGTGAGTATCTTACCAGAAATGATATTCAAGTTTCACTGAAAAAGAAATATAATGATGCATATAAATCATCAAGAGATCTTCTAAGTGGTAACGAGTGGTACTGCCACCAAGCCTTTCGAGCTCTAAATCAAGCCATAGGTATGCAGTGCAATATATTCAGCAACCATATTTTGCTTGGTGTTTTTACTGTGATTAATATATATTGTTTTCTGTCGTTTGGCATTGTTCTATATTCTGTTTGTCTAAAGTATGATTTTAACTGCCCATTTACTCTTTATAGGACGCTGCATACGACATAGGTTCGATTATGGAGCCATCATCTTATTAGGTAACTGTTCTGAATTATCTGTTCATGTTGTGTCTAACTCAAATCAATTTGTTCCCTTAAATTTGCATTAATCTTGTCATCTATTGTATTTGTAAATCGGGGATTAAATTCTTTCTTTTATACAAGTGCTCAGATATTTTGGCCAATGAGTTTACATTGCCACCTTTTTTGGCAAGCAGATGAGCGCTTTCTGGAGGAAAGGAATAGAGGATACATTTCCAAGTGGTTGAGGAGATCCATTAGACAGTATGATAGCTTTCACACGTCACTGGAGGAATTAAAATCCTTTTTCAGAGATGTCAAGGTCCCATTTACTATTTCTTTTCCAAGTATCACTAAACTATTCTTTTTCCTTTGTATGATTCAATTGATGTTCTAATTATTGGTTTTCGGCCCAAACTTGCTCCAGGATCGGGTTAGCAAGAATACAGTGAATAACAACGCAGACAATGTTGCTTCTGTGGATCAAAGGAAAGAGTTTGCTGAAAAGAAAACTCAGAAACTTAACAAGTCCGATCATTCAGGAGAAAAATTACAATCTCTAACCAAGTATGGTGCCACTTTTTCCCAGCAGGAGTCTCAAGGTCATTTTGAAGTTCAGACATCAGTACAGACTTATCGAAATATCAACAAATGCATACAATATATTGACCTGGAAAGTGAAGACTGTATTGATGATAAAATCAATCATTCTATTGATACAAGCGAAGGGTTGATGAAGAAGAAAAAGAAGAAACTGAACAGTGGTGAAAATTCTGGACAGAGGGTGCATTCTGCGTTGAAGTACAATGACCCTTTTCCCAAGCTGAAATTGCTCGATGAGGATGCAGTTCAGGGATCTGTCCAAGTAGATAACGACAATAATAACTGCAAAGATTATGTCAACCCAGAATGTAGTTCACAAAAATATTCATGGTAAGTGTAAAATCCTTGTTGAATATTTCTTGAAGGATCAATGTAAGTCATTGAATTAACTGTCTTATGGTACAGTCAATAGCCAGCTTCTTTTGAATATTTGTACTGTTTATGCTTGATTAGTAATAAAGCTACAATCTTTTAAAAAGAAGACTTTTCTTTTTTTTTTTTAGCAGGTGCTGTGAGGCTTCATCCATGCCATTCTCCAGTGAAGAACCCATTGTCAAGGAAACCCCTGGTATGGACGACAATATTGCCATGGCTAGTCCGGGATCTGTATCTAAGGACGGAAACTCTAGTTCAACCATATTTCAGGCATCTATGCAGTCTCCTGATCAATTGTCATTCTATTCAAAGACAGTAAATCTGAGCTCAGTTCCTTCCAAAACCCAGGCTGAGATGGTAGTCACTCCTGAAAAAGAAATCAGTGAAAACACCTCCAATTTACCACCCGAAAGAGATTCATCTTTGAGTTTGAGTGTTAATTCACATACCCAAAAAAGGAGGAAGACGATGTTTTCACCTTCAGTTGACCTCAAGTTAATGGCAAGCAGGGAAGCAAATCGTAGAATTGAGTTTGGTTTGGAAACAAATTATGCTGAAAATAAATCCAAAAAGTCAAATATCCCTATGTCCGTTGCAGTAAATAAAAGTCCTAGTTCACATTTGTCCTCTAGTCCAGTTTTGGACAAGAGACTACAACTTTCTTGTTCACTCTGCAGAAGCCCTTTAGGTCGACCTGAGAATCATCTATATGTTAAGTGTTCGATACTTTTGTCGACTAAAGCTCACTTACAATCTCTTCTGAAAGAGAGACTAGAACCTGGTGCAAACGTATCAAGCATACCTGTTATCATGACCGACATTTCATTAGTTGATCCACAACTCCACAACAGAACTCTTCAAGGTGCTTCAGGACAGGGTGTATGGTGTGAAGAAGATGGTTGTGTATATAATACCATATTTTGTCCATTCTGCAGTATCCCTGATAATTGTCTTGGTGTCCAGATAGTGGCAAGTGATGCATCAAATTTTCAGCTACTTAGCAAGGTAGGTTCAAATCTTTGTTTTTGGACATGCAATCGTGATTCAAATCTGTATCTCTACAAATGGCTATATCTGGAACTTTTTCTTCTGATTACTTCCAACTTTTTCTTCGCGTGTAGTTATTGTTTTACTTGGATCATTTGGAAATTAGAAATCCTGAAGCAGAAAAAGATAAGTCAGAGAACAAGGTAAGTTTGTTATGTGGTTTTCTCAATTTTCTCTTCCTAGCATAGTAATTTGTCAGTTTGTCCTGATGCTAAATAGCCTGTAGAAATTGTAGGGATAATGCTGAGAAGGAGGAAATATTTATGAGTTTTGATGGTGATCTTAAGTTGCTATCTGAGAACTTCAAATAGAAAAAATGACCAATCCTTCTGCATAAACTATCCCATTGGATTAAATAGGGTTGTTTTTTTCAGTACCCAAAAATAGAAGATAGATGAAGATTCCCTTTCCCTGTTGTAACAATTGCAGTATGATTTCAGGATTCACTGCCAATTAACAGTTTACCCATGGACAAAGGCGCTGCTTTCACTTGCATAGAAAAATTTTCATACTCTCCACAACAGGAATACCCAGGAGGGTGGAGGACCACAAAATCGAAGGTTAAAAATTTATAAGTACTTTCGCTGCTTTTAATTAAAACGCATTTCCCCATCATAATCTGAAATTCAGTTTCCATAATTATGCAGCTGAGACTACCAAAGAGGGCTGATGCCAATCTCAAACATGACGAACTTGTATAGATTTATGTTTTGCACATATAAACGAGGTGAAGTAATATTTTGGTTTTCTTCTCCTATCATTGATTGTCAAGCTCAGCTGCAGCAGCTTTTGCGATAGTCGTAAGTCTTAACGGAAGTTCAGCTTGCAGTCACAGAAAAGATAAGCAGTTTTGTCTAAACAATTTTGGTATACTGCATATATTCGAGATGGTTTATAACATGTGAAGTGCTTCTTGTAACATGCAAGTAAAAAGAAAGTTAATTTATTCCCTTCTTATATCTTACTTTTCTAGCAATCACAGAAACAAGCAGGTTTGATTTCTTCTGCGACTTCATGGCCGTGTTTTAGTAATCGTTTCCGAGTAATAAGTCTAGTTTACTTTTTAACATGTATCATTAATTCATTATCAAGAAAAATAAATAATGAATAAAAACAGAACATTGAACAAACTTTTATATAGGTGTCAGTTTAATGTTCCTTCCAATCAACTTCAAAACATAAATAAGCTAAGAAACCAACCCAACTCATCGGAATTAGAGTGCAGATATTTTACATGATATTACAATCGATATTAGGTAAAATTTTGGAGTTACCAGGCAGGTGATATGACTTCACCTTTTTTAAGCTACTGTGCGCAAGATCACCAGAACCATCATCCTAGCATGTCATGATATCGTTCCACCTGCCACTGAAAACTAAAGCTCCCTGGAATTTCCATTTTACCAATCATCTGGTCAATTCCTGCAGAAAGAACAGTACAAATAAGAACATTGGATAGTTAAAAAAATCTTAATATTCATTCAATCAGAAAATTTTATTACCTATATCAGCAGGACTTTGAAGATAGATATTTTCAACCTCGGGTGCCAAATTCTCAAATGACTGGATGCTTTCTGGGTTTCTCATCCTTGACTCAAGAGGTGTCTCTGTTTCTGGTTCTGCATTGTTCGGAAGCGAGCTCGATTGCTTTCTCTTCAAACGAGCTCTCCTATTCTGGAACCAATTATACACATTTGTTTCAGAAATTGGACCGTGTTGTGTCAATTCAGCGGCTATTTCTTGGATCTTCTGCTTGCCCGGAGTCCCCTTGCATTCTTCATACACACGCTCAAGGATTCGAAGCTGCGCTGATGTGGGGGTCCAGCGTTGCCTTGCAGTGATCTTCTGGCCACCAGATACCACAAAAGGATCATAGTACGGATTCCCCATTCTCATTCCTACTTTGAAAAGTTTTCACAGTTAACAGGAAGCATTACAAGTACTTAAAAAGCAAATTAACATACGATGCATTTTCTCCATGTCAAGACCTTCTAAAATTTGTTGTGAAATTAGTATGCTCAAGTGAGAGCAATAGAAGCAATTCTCTAAAATCAATAGAAGCAATTCCAAGTTCTCTAATTCTAATTCATGTGTGTGAAATAAATACATAATATGGTAAGATCTTCACTTGTCCTGTCTAATATAATAAAATTCTATTTGTGTGCAGCAGAAATTTCAAGTCTTAATTTAGGTCTGCTGCAGTAAATTGAACTTCTAGTCACAATAACCATAATTTTCTACGCCCAATTTCCTTTACTATCGTCTGCATATATATCAAATCTTTTTTTTTTTCGTTTTCCCAAACAGAGAGTTCCAGATTTTAACTAATAGAACAAAAACCCAGCTAGAGAAAGAAAGAGACCAGTAATTTCATGTTGAGCAGAGAAAATCTTGTGCATCTGAACAAGCTGTTCGCAGATACTAGCATAAACAGAGATCTGTTTCCTCAGCAGCTCCAGCTGTTCATCAGTCATCACTTTCACACACAATCCTCCGCTTCCACTTTGATTCTCCACTCTCATTTCTCCTCCTCCTTGTAATTCCTGTTGAAAATTCTGCCACTCCATGTTGCAAGTTTTCTGCAACTTAATTTTGCTTAACCAACGGCAACATTTCATTGGCTTCAATTTATAGAAAGAAGAAAGTAAAAGTCATGGGAGAAGAGTAGAGCCCATTAGCCAGCCATAGGTAGACTTGAGAAGTAAGCACCCAAAACTGGGAATTATTGTTTTGGAAAAAAGTTAAGGCAAGAGTAAGACCGCCGTAGTTAACTGCTGATTTTAATACAAATTACGATGTTGACTGCGCCAATTTAACACTATAATTGGCGGAGTTGTGTGTGTTACGCTGCATGCAGCTCTATCCTACGTGTGTGTGTATATATATATATATTTCTTCGACTATTAATTTCCTTATAAACATTTTCGATATTTCAACGATGTTTTTCAAATGCTGAGCTGAACTGCATGCACATTAACCCTGCCTAGTTAGCGCCTCTCACGGATATAAACTCTGTGGAATTGAAGGGGTTTTGTAATGTAATCATAGCGTCAGCCATTAGCTGCTGCTATTCGGAACTTGGTACTGGTACTGGTACAGGATAAAAATAAACTGCTGAGTCAGCGTGACTTTGCCGTGTTGCATTATATATTAAATAAAAAAGAGAGCAAAAGCAAAAAAAAAAAAAAAAATTTGTTAATTTTGCTTTTTTGTGTTTTGGTCTGCCTGCCATGTTAATTAATAGAATATATATATGTATGTATGTATGTATGTATGTATGTATGTATATGTATATGTTCATTTGCAATGCTAATGGAGTAATGGTAATCCTAATCCTACCATTCATCATCCACAATAACAATACAACATTCCACCATTCCATTTCCTGTTAATTAATGCATGCATGTGAATGTGGATGTGGATGTGGATGTCGGCCATTAAATTACTTCATTTACCTCGCTCCCTATTTTATTACCTTATAATCTCTATCGGACGAAAGTTCACTGCCATTCCTATTATCTCCCTTTATTATCACCAATTATATCAATAATTATATATATTTCTTCGGCTGACAAATTGAGATGTTAAGATATTATAGCAATTTAATTGTCGTAAGTAGATATATTATTATTATTATTATTATTATTATTTTTTATTTGTAAAAATAGAGAAATTAAGGATCCATGTGTTAATGCATCATTTTAATTTATTCGCATCTCAAAATTTTCAATTAGAGACCAGAATATCCATAACAGCGTTTATGCGTTTGGAATAAATCATATATTATAAAATTAAAGTTTGTGGGAAACACAAAATGGTACAAACCCAAGCAAAACCCATGTTGTTTGTTAATGCTTTGCTGGAGAGAGAATTTTGAACATGAGGACATCATCATCATGATCAAGGCAGACGGGTGAAGTTGAGCTAGGTAGGAATCAATCAATCGTGTGATGTGAAACTCTAGGCAAATCAGACGGTCGGAACACAAAAAAAGGCAGCTATGCTTTTTCAGTTTTACCCTTTGAGTGATAAACAATTAACATGAAACGGTGGACCCGCCCGCTATTACTTTTAGTTTTCTTTTGGAAAACAACCAATGAATTACTGTTAATCCTATGCTTTTTTAATGTACTCTAATCAGTTTGGTGTACCTAACGAGAACATCTTGTTTGCAACACACGATAGTCTCTTAAAGTAGCTAAAGAACTCGGTACAATACAACTGATTGTATCGTACAATTACTAAATTTATTAAAAAATAAAATAAAATTTAAATATAATGCTTAACCTAAAGAATATATAATACACAATTTGAGAATAATAAGTGTTAAGAGGAAGTTATACAAAATGCAGCTCAGACTTGTATAAAATCAAGAGAAAGTTGGAAATAAAGAAAATTATGATAGATATAAAATCTGCTTTTTACTGAAATATTAGTTAAGATTGAAATTTACAAAAATATATATATATATATATATATATATATAAAAAACCATGCTAAGGTGGCATTTGTACGTGTTGTCTGTCTACTTACTATCATATCATAGTGGATAGTTGTTGATTTGGAGCTTACACTGACACTGCAATGTAACCCCTACATCATGGATTCATCACTCATACATATTAAATATAAATATAGGGGAGTAAATTGTAATAGCCTTTATTTACTGTGAAATAGTACTACTACATACAAATACACAAATAATATTTTATCAAAATTAACAGTTAACTGTAGTAGCCTATAGCCATCCGCCAAATGCGCGGAAACCCCATTTTTATTTATCTTCTCGTGGTTGTGCAGTTTCTTCCAACGGAACATTCTGCCACGGAGAGTCAACGATATCTGTATTACTTTTGGTTGGCCGTCCCGCGCTGCGTTTCTGGATGAAATATTTCATAAAATCCGCATTCCAGATATTTTTTCTGAAATATAAATATCCACACTAGAGAATGAACGATTCTCAATGAATTCCCACTCCGCTACATTTAACACATTTGACCTAATTTCAAAACTCTCACACTGTTTTTTCTCACACCACTTTCCCTTCTCTTTTTTAACTTTTCTATTCTCCCCCACACATCAGAAATTTGAAACAAACGAGTCTATAGAAGACGACCATATTATTTGAAGGATCAATTTAATTTATCACCCATAACGTCTACATTTGCATGTCCGTGCAATCCATTTATAATCGACAACCTTTAAATATAAACATTATAGAGCGAGAGTGATTTGTCTGTCATATGACTTAATTTAATCAAAGTAAAATTTTATGATTTACCCATGGAGTCGTCCAGAGCAGTTCGCTAACCACCCCTCCATCACAAAAGCATTTCTGCCTAAATGTATGTATGTTATGTATGTAGCTAGCTAGCTACCTCACGATCAGAAGAGAATGGTTCTCCTTCTCGATTGTAGCTAAAACCCCTTGTGATATTTGATAATAAGATCCGACCCATTGATTCCATTCCATGCTTGGTACGCAAAATCACCGTTCCGTCCCTGTGAACAACCGCCATTGTATAGATGATGACGGTTTTACCATCACAATCTATAGCACCAAATATACACGCTAATGTACGCTGTTGACTATCCAAGCTCAATCACAAATCAAATAACAGCAAAGCAAGCAAACCAATCAATTCCGAGCCCCTGCCCATGCAAACCATTGAATCAAAAGAAATCACAAATAAGCATGCGCTTAGGATCATCAAGGACAAAAACTGAGGGCAATAAGGATTTCTACAGAAGATGAAACACTTGTAACTAGATTCATTGAGCTTTTAAAACACAAGTACATATAGAGCAGCGAATCTCCCATCTACAGCTATTAATTCTTGGAAAGACAGAAAATTGAAAAAGAGGGAGAAGCAACAAGTTTCTCTTACATGACAAAAGCATCTAAAAAATTAACATTGGAAGCACAAAGCATTCATTAACATATGTTTGTTCGTTCAGACATTGTCACAGCCTAAATGACTATGCTATCTTCCTCCCCAGTTCCTTCCTACTCGTCATCATCCTCCTGCACCAAACCAATAGCAAAACAACGGCCACATTTTTAACAAATCATTCTAATACAAACAACACAATCAGTTAAAACAAAACAACGGAAAAAAAACCCCATCAAACAGACCTCGCCACTGCCCTCTTCGTCATCCTCCTCGTCATTCACCTCGGACATTGACTTCTCAGACTCCTCTTCGTCCTCTGCCTTAGGTCCCTCGGCCTAAGTTTAGGAACGTTCAAAATTAGATTACAGATGAAACTAAACAAAACTACGTCACAAAACACAAAGCTTAAAAACTCATCTACGGATGTACCTGTCTTTTGTTATAATTTTTCATGTCCTTCTCATATTCAACCTTGCGTTTCTCTGCCTTAGCAACATATGGAGCTTTTTCCTGAAATAATTTATCCCATTAAAAATCACATAAGCAATAACTAACTGCATAGTAAAAGACCTTCGCATTGCAAACAACATACAGCATCGGACATCGACTTCCATTTCTCACCACCAGCTTTACCAACCTAAGAACAACAACCGAATTGGATCAAACAACGACATTAAAAGCAATAGTTGTCAAAGAACAACGACTTCCAATCATTTATGCTTACAGCAGCTACTGATTTGTTCTTCGGGTGTTCCTTCTTGTACTGCTCACGAAATTCTTCCCTGTTTCCACAAATCAGCAAAAAACATAGGATTACAAACCAACAGCAGCGAATCTACCTCAACAAACGCGTTAGACTATTTCACGACAAATTTACAGAGAAAAAACTTACACGGGTCATGTTAATCACGCGCTAAGTTTCTTGTTCTTAGCAAGAAATTCACCGATAATTTGTGCAAGAAAAAATTAAAATAAGTAATAAAACAGACGAGATTCAATTACATGAAAACGAAGAAAGCACTAGCCGGCCTCTTAGGCTTGTTTGGATCCTTTGCTGCTTTCCCCGATTTCTTCGGGGCTTTTGCAGGCTTCTTGTTCACCGAAAGCCTGCCAACAATAAAGAAAAATACAAAAATAAATATCATGTAGGAGATCTGAGATCTAACAAAAATTTGAGAAAAGACATATATGCACAAAACTTACTTGGTGTTTCTAGTATCTGACTTCGATTTACCTCCCTTCATGGCGAATCCTGCAGATTGAAGAGCAGATCAGGCAAAAATACAACATAAAACGAACAAAAAACACGAAAATTGGCCGAAAATCTTCGGGATTGAGCAGAAATTACCTGTTTTGGAGTTAGTTAGGGTTAGGGTTTCAAATGAGAGAGAAAAAAAGAGGGGAAAGAGAGAGAAACGGGAGCTCGTATGTGTAATTTTGTGAGTCGAGCGGAGAGCGGAGATATTAAGTGGGGGAGTGGAAATTGAAATTCAATTGCGCACGAAATGAAATTTGGGATTTTAGGGGTTTAGGCGGGATTTCGAAATTGTATGCCAGGTCATCAATCCTCGTGATTTTTTCTCATTGGCTGCGTAAGTCTTAAGCTTGAGCGTTGATTTCCCCTTTGTGTTTTCTTTGTGCTTCTTTTCTCTCTGCGTGTTTGTGCTTCTAACGGTGATTTTTGCATTTGCGCGAGATGCGTTGGAGACGGTCAACTCAAAAGCCCAATTTGGGCCGTTTTATTGGGCCCTTGGTGGATTCCAATATAAAGCCCAGTATTATTTCTTGCAAGAAACAAATATGTTTCTTTAAATAAAATCGGCGTAAATCAAACGTGCGATCCATCTTAATCCCATAATATCAACGGTCTAAATCATCCCGAAAAAAAAAAAAGGTCATATTCAGACTATTTTGTTGTTTTTATAATTTTCAGTTATATGCAAAGACTCCGTAGTAAATATATTAATGCAGTAATACCAAATTCATTTTAATATTCTTTTTTATTCTATCTAACAAATGATATACCAATTCTTCTATATATATATATATATATATATATATATATATATAGAGGATTTTAACATATACCTAAACTTTTAATTCATCATATATTTATACTTAAATGAGTATAATATTCTAAATTACTTTAAGGTTAAAATTTAAGAAATTTAATTTTAATTTATATAATGTTTGAAGATTAAAATAATTAAAAATTTAATTAACAATAATTTACATTTATATTTATTTAAAATTAAAATTTTAATTTTGAACAAATATTAAATATGATATATAATTAAAAATTGAAATTGTCAAGTTAGAAAAGTAGTCGTTTTGCATATTAGGATTTAGAATTTGAATAAATATGATACATAAATAAAAATTAAATTATCGTTAATTAAATTATTAATTTAAATAAATAAAAATTAAAATTGTCAAATTATATTATCATTTATTAAATTTTTAATTTTAGCAAGTAATAAATAAAAATAAACTAAAATAGTTAAATTAAAATATTTAATTAAATTTTTTAAATTTTAATTTTAAAGTAATTAGGAGAATTTTCACATACCTCCCCTAAGGTTTGGTGAAATAACACATAAAGGGAAGATATGACTTAATTCACACATACTTCCCCTCTCATTTAATAGAAATTTACTTTTCCTTCTCTTAACATTAAATTTTTGTTAAAAAGTCAATTTTACCCTCAATCTATGTCATAATTAGAAGCTATAAATGTGAATATCATGTCTATAAAAATGTTAAAAAATAGAGCAAAAAAAATGCAATTGTAAAACTATTTTTTCCTTCCATTGCATTTTATAATTGCCCTACAACAAATCAACTAGTACTAAAAATATCAGTTATCATAATTTTGTCTATTCTCCTCATTTTATAAAAATAACATAATGTCAATGTGATAACAAAAAAAAAATTATAATTGACCTTAATCATACACACACAGCAGCTTCAAAGGAAAGATAAAAAAATAAAAAAATAAATTATAAATTGGCATAAACCTTTTCACGCACAGTAACATTTTCTTTTACTCCATTTTTTAACATTTTTATAGACATAATATTCACATTTACATCTTCTAATTATGACATAGGTTGAGGGTAAAATTGACTTTTTAACAAAAATTAGATGTTAAGAGAAAAAAAAGTAAATTTTCGTTAAATGAGAGGGGAGGTATGTGTGAATTATGTCATACCTTCCCTCTACGTGTTATTTCATCAAACCTCAGGGGAGGTATGTGAAAATTCCTCAAAGTAATTAAGAGTATTATAATAATTTAAGTAAAAAATTGATGGTCAACTAATAGTTTAGGGAAGGTAAATGTGTATTTCTTTAAATTTTTTATTTAAATATTAAAGTCTCAAATCTTAAAGGAGGTATATGTTAAAATCCTATATATATATATATGTATATGTATATATGTATATATATATTAATAGTTTTATGTCGCCCACTATATTACTAAATTCAAGTCTTCTAGCTTTTGAAGTTCTCTCACCATAAGGCCCAATAGGCCAATACCGTGACTATGTCTAGACAGACCCAAAGTCTAATAAACGAGCCGGGTTCGGAGTGCTTCAGTTGGGTAACCCGGTTCCACCCGGCCCTTGAATCTCACCCCACCGAGTAGCCATAAAACCGAACCAAACGGTTTTGAATTCCTCCGTCGCAGTGCTTGCTCGAAGAAACCCTATAGCATCCGCTGTTAAGGTATTCCAGTTGTTCCCTCATTTCAAGTTTGTTTTTCATTTGAACTCCGCGAATCCTATATCTTTGTTTGGTTTCCTAGGGTTATAAGCACTATTAGGGTTTCACAATGCTGATACTGTTTTTATATACTGTGAGAAGTAAAAATGACAATATGTTGTGGATTTTTGTTGTTGTTGCCGTTGTTATTTTTTGTTAATTAACTTCCTACATGTGGTTGATATTGTGCTTTCAGGACTGCTGAAATCTCCTCTTAGCTTTTGTGATATGCTATAACACAATGATACTCCGCTCTGCTATAGGTTAATCCAATTATGATGCACATTGTCATTTTCTTGGCTTGCATTGCAGAATATGTATATATTTTTTTAATATTTTCATATGCTTATATATATGAATTATTAGTTCTAGTAATGGATGTCATTGATTATGTGAAGATAGAGCACATATTCTGAATTCTTGGTGTAGTATATTGAATTTTTTTTTATGTGCTGGTGCAAAGTTAGTGCGCATGATGTTTTACACTTGATCTCTGAACTTCAGGTAAGTTCACTTGTTGACAAGCATACGCGCTGATGCTCTTTCTTTGCACCTCTTTTTTTATGCATATTTTTTTGTATTTTATTTTCTTTCTGATGGTTATCACATAGTACTTTAGAGAAGCAGAATGGAATGATTTTCTGGTCTGGATCAGTAAGGAAAGAAAAGCTGGGAGAATTTTTCTTTACAATGCCTTTTTCAACCATTCCGAAAATGGAGAGTTGGCATAAAGTGGTAATAATGATTGAAAGAATGGAGTCCCTCAAGTTCCTTTCGGTTAACATGCTTTAAAATGCTATTTCTGCTTAACAAGATTTCACCTTACACAATCTCATAGTGCAGTTTATATGGTTGGCAATTTCTTTGTAAACCTAGACCTTCTAGTGAGCCATTTAGGTTAACACAATTTTCCTTGTTTTATTGCAACCAGCAGCTGCCTTATATCACTATCTTTTACAAGTAATATGATTGCGATCAATTCTTTAAATAGCAGGAGGGTTAAAGGTCTCTCTATAAAGCCTTTTGTGGTTGATTGTTCTAGTGTTTCAACGTGTTTGTTTTTCCTTTCAATGTTATTTTGAATCCTGTAATTTTATCAATTTGCATCAGCAAAGTACATGGAACAGAGTTGACAAGGATTTAACTATAGTGGCATATGATAATATGGTTAAACAATTTACATGTCAATCTATAATGCTTGTTGAAAAAGGTTACCTGAAAACCATATGAAAACTGTGCATTTCAAAGCCTGAAGCATGGAAAGCATTGGCAAAAGTCAGTTACTTTGTTCTTTATTCCTCCACCTCCTAACTTTAAATAGTTACATGCTCTGTGGAGCTGATAATGAAGATGATTTTTTTATATTATAGGTGAAACGCAAAACAAAGAAATGGATTACTACATCCAGTGCTCATGATGATTAGTTATTCTTCGCTAAGGATTGGGATGAGGATGATCTTATGGATGCTGCAGTGGTTTGAATATTCAAAATGAACTAGCTCTTAACCCACAGGAGATGGAGGATGCAAATAATCGTTCTAGATTCTAGTCAGCTTGCAAGTCCTGGTGAATCGAAATCTGAGGCAAATTCTCAAGAACCTTGCACATCACTGAGAGGCAAAAAACCGAAGGCTGAAGAAATTGAGGCATTTAAGAGAGAGCTCGATAGCATAACAAAAGCAGTTAAAGATGTTGCAGCGGCAATGAGGGGCAGAAACATTATTGCTGAGGGAGCACAACTACTGGATTTTACTAATTTGTAGCTCATTACACCTATTTTCCGAACAAGCAAAGGGATTCGAGATTCGTGTTTGTGTCGTTGCGACGTCATCTCTTGGCTCAATATCTGTTTTCTCTGTCTACAACAAATTTGCTATTGACAGTGACAGAGTAAAAGATAGTTGGTAGACCGAGTGTTCGATGAAAGTCTTGCTAACTTAATCGGTAGTCCAAATGTTCGATGAAAGTCCTGTTAGGCTCTTGAACACATACCAGTACTGAATGGTATATTCATCTTGTGCTATCAACAACAGTCACATTTCGATTTTCTGCAGCTTTCAGTTGAAGAGAATGAATTGTACATTGTCATCCATCAGTTTGTACCCTGGTGTTCCATCGAACAGAAAATTCCCAAAGCATATTATTACACCTTTGATGGCACATTCCAATACAAGAATTCATAGCCGAAAGCTACCCAAGAACCACCGTAATCCGCGACAGACCAAGCTTCCTCCTAACTTCGGGGTTAACTTGTTTTTAAAGAAGCCAAGTGCTGACTTTGACCCCTTTTACACAGATTCTGAAGATGTAGAAGGAGAAGAAGGTGAAGAAAAAGAGCAAAATGGTGATATTGTTTGGGACTCAGAAGAGATAGCAGCAATATCATCTCTGTTTCAGGGAAGAATTCCTCAAAAGCCCGGAAAATTATATAGAGAAAGGCCGCATCCGCTTCCACTTCCTCACAAATTAAGACCATTGGAACTTCCAACTCCTAAGAAACATGTTAAACTGGCCTCTTCACGGGCATCGATATGTAAGCAAGTGTACAAAAATCCTAATTTCTTAATCAGTTTGGCTAGAGATATCAAAGGGCTTAACAAAAATGAGGATGTTTCAGTAGTTCTCAACAAATGTGCTCGATTCTTGCGGAAGGGGTCACTGTCTTTAACAGTTAGAGAATTGGGTCACATGGGTCTTCCTGAGAGAGCTTTGCAGACTTTCTGTTGGGCTCAGAAGCAGCCTCATCTTTTCCCAGATAATCGGATTTTGGCCTCGACTGTCGAGGTTTTGTCCAGACACCACGAGTTGAAAGTACCATTCGATTTGGAGAAGTTCACCGGTTTGGCGAGTCGCGGTGTGTTGGAGGCAATGGTGAAGGGATTCATTAAAGGGAAGAGCTTGAATCTTGCCTGGAAACTTCTCTCGGTTGCCAAGAACAGTAAAAGAATGCTAGATCCAAGCATTCATGCAAAGTTGATATTGGAGCTTGGTAAGAATCCAGATAAACATGCGCTTGTGATGACATTAATGGATGAGCTTGGACGAAGAGATGAGTTGAATTTAAGCCAGCAAGACTGCTCTGCTATCATGAAAGTTGGTGTAAGGCTCAGAAGATTTGATGTTGTGGAGAGTTTGTTTCAGTGGTACACACATTCTGGACATGATCCTAGTGTGGTTATGTACACTACCCTGGTTCATAGCCGTTATTCTGAGAGTAAATACCGGGAGGCATTAGCTGTTGTTTGGGATATGGAGGCTTCTAATTGCCTCTTTGATCTTCCAGCTTACCGAGTCGTTATAAAGCTTTTTGTTGCTTTGGATGATCTCTCAAGGGCTGTAAGATACTTTGAAAAACTTAAAGAAGCAGGTTTCTGTCCAACATATGATATATACCGCAACATGATTAGAATTTACATGGTTTCTGGAAGGTTGGCAAAGTGCAAGGAGGTTTGCAGGGAAGCAGAGATTGGGGGATTTAAGTTGGATAAACAAACGGTTGAAGAGTTGTTGCACATCGAAAAGGAAACAAAGATGGGTATTTGAAATTTCTTTGTTTTCCTAATGTGATGATTTATCTACATTAAATATGAAAATGACTTCTCCATGTATTCATATGTTTACATAGTTTAAAGTCTAGTCTTTCCTAGGAAAGAAATCAGTAAATTTTTGACTAAATTTCTTCATGGTTAATGATTAACTCACACACATGCACACACATGATTTTCAAGCATCCTGGCGCGGGGGGGTTCTATAGGCATCTGTACTTTGAGAATGAGCTGCCAATAGTTGAAAGTGAATGCTGTAAACATGGGTTCTCTTCAGTTTTTTTTTTTTTGGCATCATTCCAATTTTATTAGATCCTTCCCAAGGAAAAATCATTGTGCATCATTTGGAATATTTAATTTTCTTGTCTTGATTGTTTTGAACATTTCTGTGGTTCCTGTTGCAAATGCATATAATGTACTTTCTGCATATTCTGTGTATTTAAGAATTTACTGCTAATGGCTTCCTTTGTTTCTTCCTTTCTGAATTTCAAAAAGACTGTGTGTTCTTCCTAATAAACTCTGCATCAAATCTTTCGAGAACATAAAAAGGCATAATTCGTTACCTTCTAGGTCCATTATATTTCTGAGTTACTAGAACACAATAATTGAGGAGGGATTCATGCATACATCCAAGCAAATGGATGAACGACCTCTTTTTCCGCTTCAAATATTTCATAATCTTAATCTATTTCTTCTTCTGTATATAATATTTCTCAGTTTTCTCCTTCCATACATCTTCTTCGAGATACTTCTCATAAAAGCTTACTTTCCCACCTTCTTCTACAGTCAATGCAGCAGTGCTCCTCGTGCCATAACGCCCCTGTACATCAGATAGTAGTTAGCTAAACAGATTAAACACCAGAACTTCGTTGGAATCAGGTAAAAAGACCCTGTTATAATGTTTACCAGTGGGGTGTCTACTTCAACGAATATAGAGCTTAGATTGAATTCCCAGTCAAGAGAACAAATTCCAGGCAATCTGCTTTTATCTGCTTTGACTGAATCCCTCATTAGTTTTTCAACCATTTCTTTCACTGTTATTTCACCCTCACCATGCTTTCCAAGCCATTGCTTGAAGTTCAGTCCAAGGCGCTGCGCCTGCATATAATCAGGATCCTTGGTAACTTTCAGTTATAAGGGTGAAACGTAGTCATATAGCAAGAAATTGGACCGACAAAATTCGTACCTTGTGCCAGGGGGAATCAAGCTTCGCATTTGAGAGCACATGAATTCCTGGACTAACTTCTTGAATGGTAACAGGTTCTCCTTTTGGTCGATTGGAGACATAAACCATTTTCTTGGAAGATAAATCAGCCAGAATCAAGTTAAATCCATTGTACTGATGCGCCTCTGTCACCAGCTCCTCTGCAAATTCCATCGGACTCTTCGTAGTCTGCAGCGATATTTGTCAGATATGAGGAGCAAAAGTTCAAATTGAAGAAATAGAGAAAACATTGTAGAATCGAAGAAGAAGAAGAAACCTCAAGGAAAAGCACAGGCAGGTCTCCGCGACTCTTTGCTTCCGGCAGAGTATGAAGCTCCAAAACATTGGTAAGAAAAGCAACTCTCCCTGTTCTTGAACAAGCTAACCATGTTCCTCCGGCAAGTTCATCCCGACCTCCCAATATTTCACTTCCATCCCACCATGCCACCGGTTTTGAGGGCCTTACACCACCCAAAAATCATATCAGAAAAACACAAACCCATTAGAAATATTAACAAATAAATGAACGTAAAACATCGAGAAAACAACCAGACTACCTTTGATGATATTCGTCTCTGTTTTGCAAGAGAAGTAGAGGGTATAGTGGGTGAGCCTGCCAAACAAACGCAGCTATACACATTGTGTGAACCTTCAAAGTGTTTTATAGATTACAAATTTTTACAATTTGTCTGAAATGATAGAAGAATGCAGTGCTATGAACAAGAATGAAAGCAAAGAATGGAGATATTATATAGAAAGGGAAGAAAGGGATAAGCATGAGATTTCAGCTGCTGCTGCTTTCGGTTTTGCTATGATATGCACCTACTATATATAAGAAAACTTTGCCTAAGATACGACATTGACTGAAAACAAGCTCGTGGTTTAGTGAAAGCAGTAAAGGAGTTGACCATATAATATATTTTGTTGCATTTAAACTTATCTTGTTCTTATCGAAATTTTACACGTAATATTCTTGGAATTATTTTGTTTTATTTTCTTCCTAATACATCTATACTCCATCTTCGTATTATATCTTAAATTGGTTGAACGTCTATAGTTCTCACTCTGTATGCAAATGTAAAATTATACAAATAATTTAATATTAAATTGCGGAGAATTGTCTATTTATGGACAAAAAAGAAATCGATATTAGGATGGAAATTTCTCAAGAATTGTAAGATAAATAAGAGTTACTGGTTTGGAAGGTGTCAACTATCAATTAAAAGAAGTTAACAAGTAATATTGAATTTTTTCTTTTCTTGTAAATACCGATAATTATTGCAATCCATACATATAGTGTCCTATGACTATGTGCGCCCACACTGAAATTACAGCTAAACGTGAACAAAAAGAAGAAAGCTCGGTTCATTTTACGTTCTTTTCTCAAATCCAGCAGCTAGTTAAGCGGTGCGAGTGAAAGCAATTAAAATATTAAATAACAACGTGACCGGATCGGCTCGCTGCCGTCGCTTTATCAAAATATTTTAAAATCAAAGGGCGCCGCCTCTCTCCATAAATTACAATATAGGGTCGTGTATATATATATATATATATATTTATGTATGTAGATGTACGGTATCCTAAGAATAAAAATCTACAACCGAAGGATTTTTTTAAAAAGAAAAAAGAAAATAACACGTAGTATATTTTATGCACCATAGCTTTTATCATATTCCTACCCTAACTAAATCCACGTGCTTGTCTCTGTCTTTTGGTCCGCTAAGTTTAATTATTGTTCGCCCAAAATATCGGTCGTCTTAATTAATTATATATCTAAAACAACCAGAAGGACATTATTGGCATCATTCTTTCTTTCTTTTTATTTTTTGAATCAGATGATCTAGATAAATATATTATTTATGTAATTAATTACTTGGTTCTAAAATAAATATATAAATTATAAAATAAAGTAATAAAAATAATAGTTACTGTTGATATCGTGGCCGTGTCTACTGATACGTGTCTATCATTTAAGATTGATCTGATCAACAATCAATATTTTTTGTTTGTGGGACACATCTTGTCTTCTACATACACGTTCTATTATAATATAGATTCTAGTCGTCTCCCTCTTATCGCTGTATTATGGACCTCCAATACCTGTCTTAAATTAAGAAAAAAAATTAGTTGGCACCGACATCATTCATTGGCAAAAATCCTATGACGATAAAATTAGAAACGAGGTATTTCAATGAAAACTTTGGTGAATCAAAAGAAAATTCTCCCCTCTTCCATGAGACCTTCGAATTTATATATACGATAAAAGTGAGGGCTCCTGGGTGTTATTATGGCGTTGTGTAGTCACTAGTTGGAGATGTTCTCCTTGTACCTTCGTGTCACAGTTTTATTTTATTTTATTCCTCTTTCACCCTATCAGCTTTTATTAGAATTTTCAAGCGGTGCCATGTACACCTTTAAATGAATAATCTCGACATCATGATTTTGGTATAAACTCATCCCTAACAGTTGCATATACTTTTATTTGTTGATAAAATAATTAAAATAAATAAACAATGAGATAAATTTTTATTAATAAATATATTAAAATTATTTTAGAGACAAATATATATGAATAAACAAAAAAAAACCTAAGTAATAACTTTAATGTGATGAAATTCAAAACACAACTATTTTGGAGGCTTATAATGATAATGAATCAATGATAACGATATGATAATTGGTTACACATGCATACACTCGCAAAATAAATTAGTGATAGAATCCAACTCATGGGCTTTTAGTTATAGGTGATCCTTAAATGTTATTGGCGACAAAAGGTCAAAAATTAACTCTACTAGTTGCTTAATTTAATTTAATTTAATTACTCTTCCAATTTGTTTTACGATAGGACCTTATCTTGACAGATTTATTTTATACTGACATTCTCTTCGAAGATGACAGTTAATAATCAAATAATAATACTCGAGCCCTACCCATACTCATAGTCAGAGATCGGTTTTTGACTTTATAGTAATATTGTGTAATTGAAGTTATCTGTAACTACTATGTCAGCTATTAAAAAAACAAGAAAAATGAGTAGTGTTAATTTGTTTATGAAAATCTAATTGAATGCCACCAAAGAAAATGGGTTCAATAATTGAAGTCTACTAAGTTTACCAACATTAAATATGTGACAAAAATGGCATGCACCAATATTTGCGGCAAAACAAATTTGTGCGGGGTAGTTTTAAATATAGGGCCGGGCCCGGCCAAGCCAAGCCAACCAAATGGCATACGATCACGTGCACTGGGCACTCAGCTCTCGGTTGGCCAACCCCACCCCATACGCTATCTGTCTATCACTTGTAGATATTGGATAAGTTGATATATTTTTATTTTCAAGTTTCGAGAGCACAAAAGTATCGTGATTTTTGTTGGACACAAGAAAAGAATAAAGTTTGATTTCCACATCCGACGCAAAGAGTGCGAGTGTGTGTGACCACAATAATAATAACAATAGAAAATGAAATTTGACTTACATTATTCTTCAACCAAAATCTCAATTCAAAGCTAACTCTGAAAATAGTTACAGTTATATTATACGCATAACAATTAATAGTCCTTTAGTATGTTATTTTTATGATTTAAGTTGAATGTCGAAAATTTATAGTCATCTTGTTGAAGAATTTCTTATATGAAATTTGTTTATAAACATAACTAGAAAGATTATTCTTCTGTTTTAAGTACATCACGTGTCAGACCCCCACCCGTTTCACGTGACCAGCTCTCCGCGTCGCCAGTTCGATTCACGCAACGAACCAACTCCATTCCCCCACATAATAAAAATATCACGAATAAAATAAAATAAAAATAAAGAAATATCGCCTGTTTGGAGAGAGAGAGAGAGCAAAGGAAACGAAAGAAAGAAAGAAAGAAAGGGGGGAAAAAAAGAAAAGAAAAGAAAAGGAAATGGGCGGTGAATTGGCGGCAACCGCAAGAATTACAACAACGACAACAAAGAAGAAGAAAAAAAAGGGGCGCCCTTCTCTTTTAGACCTTCAAAAACGTTCCCTTAAACAACAGCAATTACATCATCAAAACCCTAATTCCGTCAAATCTAACCGTCGATTCACTCCCCGAAACCCTAATTTCCTTTACAATAACGACGTTGACGAGGCCGTCGACGACGACGACGACGACGACGAGCGCAAACAGAAGAAGCACAAGTTATTGCTCGGATTGGACAATTCTTCTTCTTCTAACAATAATCGCCATCAACAACAACATCATCCGAATTTTTCGGGTCCTAATTCTGTTTACACCGGCTCTGATGCTCCCAATCGTCCCGAGATCCGCACCGGATCTGATCAAATGGTGACCATCAATTCCTGTATTAGAAATTTTGGCGGCTTTTTTCTATAAATAATAGAACGTGTTTTCTTTTTAATTTTTTTCCCTAAAGCTAATGAATTTGAATGCTTCTGGGATTTCGCGCGTAATTTGAAGTTTATAGTTGGTTGGATTGGAAATGAATGGACGTGTTTGACTGGGTCAGGGTTTTTTTCTTTTTTTATTTGTTCTGTTTCTTTTGCATATGCATTAATTAATGAACTCTTTTTTTTTTTTGGGAAATGGTTTAGTGGTAGTGGGTTTCTTTATTCCGAAATTTTTTAAAAATTTCTGTTACTACTATTATTTTATACTTTTTGATTGTTCGTAGTTAATCCACCCAAAATAATAAACACACAGACCTTCTTGTCTGAAAAGCTTAGATTTGTCTTTTTCTTCATCCGTCATAATTATTAGTTATATTTTGCCTGTACTTCTTGGCCTGCTGTACACCTTTTTACTGTAACTTTCCTTATGATGCTTCAAGTCTTTTAGTTTAGATTTCTTAATATTATGGGCAATTTTTATATTTAATGTCGGATGAATTTTCTTGCAGGAAGAAAAGGTTTCGAAAGCGACAGACACTCTACATGGTATCAATCAATCTCGGTATTCTGGGAATTTTGGAAAATAAAAAATATTAAAGTGTTTAAATTAGATTAAATTATTTCATTTTTTATGTGGACAGGGTTACCGGTGGCCTCTGGCCCCACGACACCTTTGCCAGACAAAAAGTTGTTGGTGTTCGTTCTTGACAGGCTTCAAAAGTGTGTGTTATTTTAGCTGCTTTGGTTTTATTTCTATACTCATGCGTGATACTTTTTTTCCAGTTGGGTTTTGATTGGTTTTTGTGTATGGTGTATTGATTTGTAGGAAGGACACTTATGGAGTGTTCTCTGAGCCGGTGGATCCAGAAGAGGTGCATTTTGATTTTGGCAATGTTGCTTGTGCATACGTATCTGGTTATTGATTTCCCATTGCAAGCTTTGATGTTTAATTTATTGCGGTGCAGCTTCCTGATTACCATGAGATTATTGCTCATCCAATGGATTTTGCAACTGTGAGGAAAAAACTAGATGGAGGAGCTTATATGTACTTGGAAGAATTTGAGGTTGGTTCGAGATGTATTTCTTTTATGATTTTGTATATACAAGTTTAGCTTCTGGACCTGGAGTTCACTCAAATCTCCCTCTGTTTTTGTGTACCTGATAACAAGGTGGATGAGACAAGTTGAGAAATCATCTGGTTGCACTGCCTTTTCATGGCAGTTTAGTTCTTTTTAGTTTCAGGGACCTCCGTAATTTTATGCTTAATAGTTACATTTGGTTGAAGTTCAAACAACTCCTTTTATTTGGCTTTGATTTTTACTCGCAAATATTCTTGGATAGTACATAAGCAATCTGGGATGAAGTTGTAGTAGTTCATGGAGAGTAGTCTTGTTCATTATCATGACCTTGTATCCCTTAATTACCCTTAATTAAGGCCCTTTTTTATGTACTTGAATTATTTGTTTTATTTTTAGTAATAATGTGCAAATTTGCCTTGTTGGCACCAGTGAAGTCCATGCTAGACCCACATTTTTCTTTATTACTGAAAGTAAAAAGCTTTCAAAATAAAGTACCAGAGTTATTGGAGGACTTCTCAAACTTGAGGATCTTAAAAAGCTGTAATTTCTTTAAAACTTGAGGATTTCTTTATTTTAATTTTGTGACTGTTAAAAAATTGCAATGAGTTGATTGCTGCATACACTTTGGCTTTTGCTTTTGTCTTCTTAAAATGATCAATTTCATTTGTTTCCTTTCCCTCTGTATAGAAAATTTCCACTATTTTTGCTTTGCTTTTTGTTGAAAACATTTGATGCTGATTTGTGGAATTCGTGGCTTATCCATTTTTGGTGCAGAAAGATGTTTTTCTCATATGCTCCAATGCAATGCAGTATAATGCACCAGACACAATTTATTTTCGACAGGTATGATCTGGTCTAAAAAATTATGTATGTTTAACATCAGCATTTTGCATATTATACTTCTGAAATTTGAAATTTTTTTCATAGGCACGATCCATTCAAGAGCTGGCCAAAAAGGACTTCGAAAACTTGAGGCAAGATAGCGATGACAGTGAACCACTACCGGAACCACTACCACAACACCAAGTAAAAATTGTAAGGAGAGGCCGGCCACCAAAGAGCCTGAAAAAGTCACTTGAGACCTCTCCTTCTGATCGTGTTGCATCTGAGTTTTCCTCTGATGCAACTCTTGCTAACGGAGGAGATAATGCCGGCTGGTTAAATGCCCACAATTTAAGAAAAGGACCAACAACTTCAGTCAGGTTTCGGCCTGCTGATGCATTGAACAGGGCTTCTCATGGGTCTCAGACTGGTGAAACATATACTAATTGGCTATCTGAGTGGGAGAATGAATTTCCAGGTTTGGGTTTTACATTTATTCTGATATAGTGCTCTATATTCTGTATACATGATTTCTTAAGCCAATATTAGTCTTTTGCAATGGTTATTAAACCTTTTATCTCTTAATTTGCAGCCTCTGTTGTTAAGGCAGTATTGAAGTATGGGAAAAAACAATTTACAATAGATGAGAATAGACGAGATACCTATATGGATTTCATGGCTTCTGGACATGATCCATCTGTTTTGACAACCTTTGAAGGAGAACTGAAGCAACTGATGGTGGTATGTGTAATTGGAAACCTTTTTCTTTTATTATTTCTTTAAATTTTTATTTTATAAGGAAAGGGAAAGCTACAATTTCTCAGGATGCATCTGTGTTTGCATTTGTTTCCCTGTATTGGTTTCGGGAGATATTAGGATGGAGGGTTAAGCCTATTAAATTGCTAAAATGGCGTTAACTTGTTTCTGAAATCATGAGAAATGGTAAACAATCTAGGGAAAGTTAGCTAATTCTTATGGTCCCCATTAAATCTCGATTCCAAACTGACCCAGTTTTTACTCTTCCATTACTGTTCATCAGCTCCTTTTTTAATGTTTTGCTGTTGGTAATATCATTTTATTTATGCATTGATTTCATTAATTAGGTTGGTCTAAACTCTGAGCATGGTTATGCAAGGAGCTTGGCTCGATTTGCTGCAGATCTTGGGCCAGTTGTTTGGAAAATTGCTTCTAAGAAAATTGAGAGTGTCTTGCCCATTGGAGTCAAGTTCAGTCCTGGATGGTTAGGAGAAAACAAGGCCAATGAGCAGCAGCAGTACTCGTACACTGAAAAGCAGAAATCTTCAAACAACTTTGTATCAGGTGACCATTCAAGTAGACTTATGTCTCCAGCTACATCTGGTTCAAACTCCATTGCTGGAAATAGATATTCCTTGCAATCTGGGGAAGACATGGAAAGTATCAAAGAAGTAGACTCCCAAAGTGATCCAAATCTTCTGAATGATACTATTCTTGGTGGGATAAGATCTGCTCCTCCTTTACAGATTCAGTCAAGGAATGTTATTCGCTCTGATATGAATGGTTTTAGTGGTAGTGGCGGCGGCTTCAGGTTTAATTATCCAACCCATATAGGGACGGTAGGGCATGGCGGAGTGCCAGGAAAGTCCTGGTCTGACAATGGTACCGCGCCTTCTCAAATGTTTGGCATGGTTCCAAACCATCACCATGCCACCATGTGCTCAATGCCTGCAACAACTGATTATGAGTCAAATGCCGGGAAGTTGGTAGATTGCTCAAGTAGACTACACACAGAAAATTCATCAGCAGTCCTAGGCTCTGGTTCTAGGGCACATACAGCAACGGATCCAGGGCTAATGGGGGATTCTTCCTGGCCAGGATTGCATAAACAGGAGTTTCATCCTTTTGCTCCCGACTTGAACGTTAGATTCCTTGCACCGGGTTCTCCTATTTCTAACTTACAGATCGGTTCACCCCAACAGCCAGATTTAGCATTACAGCTCTGAGGATGATAAGTTATTGCCCTTGGGAGTTGCAATATTAGGTTCAAATCTTTGCTCAAATAAGAATTGCGAGTCGAGGAGTCGACATTATAGAGACTAGAAAAAGATTTTGTACAGATTAAGATATCATTTTTTTTTTTTGAAAACCACAGTTTAATATGTAACATTGAAATTCCTTAAATTGAGATAATCTTCAAATGCTTTAACAAGAAAAATAGCAAAAAAAAAAATTAGCTGCATGGTCTAGCTCATTGATATTGGCATGTATTCGAAAATGGCCCTTGAATATATTTGAATACTACAAAATATAAAAACAATGGCCAAGGATTTATTAAGCTGGGTGAGAAGGGAGAGGAGGAACTGGGGTGATTTTCCATACGCCTGCATTGTAATCCTTATTGCTAAGTTTATACAAAGCGTTTACCTTTAATTAATACCTGTAGTCTCCCCGAACACACTCCCAATTCGAGTGGCTTGAAACAGGGAGATTCAAGCATATGAATGATGCGGCAATCATCAGCGTTAATTAGGGGATTATACTCGGTAGCAATAAATTACCAGAGGGGAAACGCCCTTTCCTGACGGCCTATTTGGTGACTTTGGTTGTTGTTGTCGAAGATTTGAAGATGATGAATGGAGGATGGTTGGATAAATTCGGAATTCTCGAGATGGGTTTGTCCGAGATTTGCTGTAAGATGAGACAAAACGAGTTGTCGTCGACGACTGCGTGGTGCTGAACGGAGGAGGGATTGGAGATGAGTAAAAACCAGCGTTTGAAGACTGATTCGAATTACACAGCAGATTTGGAAGGCAATTGGTCTGGGATTTTCAACGGCAGATCATATGAAAGTTGGTTGATGAAATAACAATCTCTCGAAGGAGACTGGATTTTTATTTTTTATTGGTGCTATTTCCATGAATTTCTCCGGAGGGGCTGCTGCTGGCACTACTGTTTTGAGTATATCTTGGTTTTAACGTATAATACAACGATGCAACGCTCGATCTGTCAACTCTGTATATATCTAAGTTTTGATGTAGATACATTAATTTCTCTGTAGAAATTTCTCAGATGTACTCTCACTAGCCAAAAGACACAAGAAATATATTTCTTTTTACAATTTAATAAAATTGTTAATATCTGTAACATGGATTTTTTTATATCAAAGAACAAACGATTTAATCTGCAGGGAGAGGAGGAACTTGCTTTGCAACCAGCGGTGCACAAAAGGAAATAAATTACCCGAAGAGAAAACACCCTTTCCCGACGGCATATTTCCCAGCTTACAAACCAATGCCAACCTTCTCGTACGCATGTTACAACAGATCAGTCCGTCGGCAAAGTTTAAATAAATAATATCTGCATCAAACGGGTAAAAAGCTACCATCTTTACCAAAGGAATTTCCTTAGTTCATATCCTTGAATAGAATATCTCGTGCTCAAGCCGCCATAACCCTTCGTTGTAAGTTCCCACACAATCAAACGGACCCGATTCCAAAATCGATGGGCATTTGTTATTTGGCATATTTTCAGACCTAGCCGCACATTCCAACCTCTGTTTGCACGCGGGGCTGAGCATTAGCAGGTCGATTAATCACATGGCATTTTTCTTTGTTAGTCGCGGATCATAAACGATAATCATTCCCTGTTTGTCACACTTAAAACTTCGGAATAATTCAAGCTGGGAATAAGCTGCAGGAAATATCAAGCCTTTTTACAGAGAATTCTTAATTACATTGATACATTATAATCTTGTGTTTCAGTTCTAGTGAAAAAAAAACAACAATTCTTGATAAGAGTTTAATCTTATCAACGATTAATTCTGAGTTTTAGTTTAACTTAATCTTTATATTACAGTTCATATCAAACATTAAAATAACTGTTTAAAGTTAAGTTGAACTAATATTGTTGTTGATATCTAGTTCTGTTTTCATTTGTATATGTAGTCTCTTCATATGCCCTCACAAGCTAAGTGTGCTAGTCTGATGCACATTTAGCTTGTTCTTTAAATACTGAAACCGATCTACTGGCAGTGCTTTAGTGAAGATATCTGCAATGTTGCATGTGAAGGTACATAACAAATTTTCAGTTCTTCATTTACCACTCTCTCACGGATATAATGGACATCTACCTCAATATATTTTGTTCTGCTATGAAATACGAGATTTGCGGCTAGAGCTACAGCTTCAGTGTTATCACACTATACTATAGGTACTTTAGACAACTTCACTTGTAACTCTGCAAGTAATAAACATAACCAAATATAATCCCCTAATTAACTGTATGTTTCCTTAAACTTCTTAATCACTGACTCAACTGTATGTTTATCATTCCCTGTGTTTAAGATGTCATCTACATATACCAGCATAATAATAATATTACCTTTGCTACGGTTAATGAAGAGTGATGTGTCTGCTCTAGCACTTGTGAAACCCCACTGCATTAGAACTTTTCTAAGCTTCTCAAACTAAGCCCTTGGTGCTTGTTTCAGATTATATAAGGCCTTGTTCAGCTTGCAAACATGATATGGTTTCTCAACACTTATAAACCCCTCCGACTGAACCATATAAATTTTTTCATTTAATTCACCATTCAGAAAAGCATTGTTGATGTTTAGTTGTTTTATCTCCCAATTGTTTAATACTGCCAAACTCAAACCACTCAATTGTTAAGGCCTTCACAACTGGACTATAAGTTTCAGAAAAATCCAATCCCGGAGTTTGTGAAAGCTCTTTGCTACCAACCTTACTTTATATCTTGAAATGCTTCCATCAGGATTATATTTGATTTTGTATACCTATTTATTGCCAATTAACTTGAATTCTCGTTTCTAAGGAAGAAAGCTTTAGGTTTTGTTTTTCATAACTGTATTATATTCTTCAATCATAGCACTTTTCTATCCGTAATCAGACAAAGCTTCTAAAACACTTTTTGGTTTTTGCTCAAATGAAGGTGAATATGTAAGGTAAGTTTTTGGCTTAAAAATACATGTTTTCGATCTTGTAATCATATGATGTGTTGGTTGTACTTTTGAATGGGCTGTTGGTTCTGGTTGGTTTATATCTTGATGTATGAATTATGATGGATCAAAGATATTTCGTTGAATTTTACATGGAGAATCTTGTGAATTTAGAGAAGGCTTACTTACAAGTGATGTTGCAAAGTCATGTTCTGTATCAGCGATGCTTAAGGTCTTATTAGCATTTTTTGCTATGTTTTCAACATCTGTTCCAGAATCTAACATATTAGACTAATCTCGAGTTTCAAACCATTTATTAACTGATAAGAAAGGAATGGTTTACCTTCAATGAGAGGACTTATTAGAGCAGGATGCAAAAAGTGATTTATAAGGGAACTCATTCTCATTGAAACTGATATGTCTTGCAATGTATAGTCTCCCTGAAGGATGAAGACATTTGTAATCTTTGTGGGCAGAATTGTACCCTAAGAAAACACATTTTAAAAAAAGCATAACCTGGTTTTATAATGAACAACTTCTCAAATGGTGATATGTTCCTTAAAATTGGTATTGGCAGCTTATTGATTAAGAATGTAGCTGTATGAAATGCTTCCCACTAGAATGAATAAGGTAAGTTTGCTTAAGCTGGTAATGTTAGCCCAGTTTCAACTATATGTCTATGTTTCCTCTCTATTATGCCATTTTGATGATGAGTATGGGGGCATGGATGTCTAAAGTGAATTCCATTTTGTTCTAGAAAAGTTAGGAAAGGTTGAAATTCCCCCCTTCCCCAATCTGACTGAAACACTTTAATCCTTCTGCCAAGTAGATTTTCTATATGAGTTTTGAAATTTTTGAAGATTTGGAAGGTTTCAAATTTTGTTGTCAATGGGAATATCCAAGTGAACCTTGTAAATTTATCGAGAAAACTAACGTAATACTTATGACTTTTTGATGATGTTATGGTGCTGGCCCCCATAAGTCTGCATGAATAATCTTTAGAGGATTGAGTCTTTGACTCTATAATATTAAAGTTTTGTTTATGTTGTTTCCCATATTGACAAGCTGAACAAAAATTTTGAACAAAAGGAGAATCAATTTTATTAATTTTGCTTTCATAAGATAACAAAATTTTCCTCAGGACTTGAATATGAGGATGACCTAGTCTTCTATGAAGAACATCAATAAAATTATGCTGAGGGAACTCTGTAGCTAAAGAAATTGGTGCACCAAATTTATTTAAACTTATCCTAAATACTAACTCACTAGTTCTAGACTTATAAGGCTGAACAAAAGGAAACATAGACTTTGGACTTCTTAAATTTCTAGAACTCGATGTTGTCTTTATTGGCTTTGAAGTTAGTTTGGCACTTAAAGTCATTAGCTAGTACAAACCACCCTTAGCAACCCCTTGTAGTAAAATTTTTCCTTTGTTGTCCTTCACAAGACAAAAATCTTTATGAAATTCAACTGTTATATGGTTATTATATATTAATTTTGATATGCTAATGAGTTTCTTTGTGATGGTAGGTATATACAAAACTTATTTTAAGAGTAATAGGTTATGTGTGGCTGATGTTGTGGGTAGTATAACAAGACCAATATGTGAAATAGAAAGTTCAAGTCTGTTACCTATGGCAAGTTTCTCTGGTCCATTGAATTCAGATTCGATGCTGAGATTGGAAAGATCATTGGTGACATGGTTTATTACTCTATTGTCCATGTACCACGATACATCATTACCTCATTCAGAAGTTGCCATATAAGCTGCTGCATTAGTTGGATTATTTGTATTTTATGGAACAAAATCTTCATCAAATCTGTACCAACAAGCTATTGCACTGTGTCCAGTTTTGTTACAGACTTGGTAAGTGATTTTTGAGTTTCCTCTTCTTCCATTTGATCTCCCTTTGCCTCTTTCTCTCTTGTTATAATAGTTGCTACTTCTACCTCTATTTTGATTGTTGCCTCTTCCTCCATTCTGATTGTTTTTCTTCTGATGATAGTTGGCATAATTTGCTATCATATTCATGTTATGTTGTACTTCAATAGATGAAACAACATTGAGTTGCTCTTGTTTACGTTCATAATTGAGCAAAAGAGAGAAAACTTCCTGTAGAGGCATCATCTCAGTTCTTGCAGTGATATTGACCACCACAGAGTCATATTCTCCTTCTAATCTAGCCAATATATAAAGTATTAAGTCCTCATCTGACACGAACTTTCCTGCATTACTAAGATTGTCAGCAAAACCTTTCATCTTAGAAAAATAATTAGATATTGACATAAAGTCCTTTTTTGTTGTTTGTAGTTGCATCCGAAACTGCAACACTTCATGAGATGTTGAACAAGATATTACAGAAGTAAGAATACTCTCTGTCATTGAAGATAGTAGCCAACCTAACAACAATTGATCTTGTTTTCTCCAAGACTGAAAATTTGAATTTTCTATTGTTATAGTTTCTTGATTATTTGTTGAAGTGGAAACTAACCTGTTAAGACAGCTTGTGCCATCAATGAATCCTTCGAGATCGTGTACTCAAATTGATGAAAGAACTTGTGACTTCCAAATCAAGAAATTGGTTCTATCTAGTTTAATGGGTACAGGAAAGTTAAAGGTGTTTCATATAATTGCAACACCTGTAGATGAATTGGTTAGGCTTGATTGATTTGAGGTGCTTGAAGTGGCCATGGGAACCTTTGCTTTGATACCAACTTAAACTTTGGTAATAATTCAAGCTGGGAATAAGCTGCTTGAAAAATCAAGCCCTTTCACAAAGGATTCTTAATTACACTGATACACTATAATCCTTATATACATAGATAAATCCTAATTGTTTCAGTTCTAGTAAAAAAAAACAATAACTCTTGATAAGAGTTTAATCCTACCAACTATAAATTCTGAGTTTTAGTTTAACTGTTTAAAGTTAAGTTGAACTGATATTGTTGTGGATATCTAGTTCTGTTTTCATTTGTATATGTAGTCTCTTCAACAGTCACCCAATGTTAAGATTCCATTATACTCAACAGTATTAGAACTACGCGATAAATTCAAATTCCCAGAGTTGGAAATTACCTCCGACTGCTCCATCCATAACTCTCGGAGCTGAAAATCTCTGCCTTGAACTTCGTTTGGAGGGATATAGTTTTAGACACGCACTCAATCTTGTAGCAGTATTTTGCATTGGTAATACGTACGTATTGGTTTCCTTTCATCGTAGTAAATCCAACCAGCAATCTAATTCGGGAAGAAGAAGCATTAATGTTTGCCGAGTAACGGGATTGCCAAGAGAATAAAAGCTGTAAAAGAAATATTTCTTGCGGCAAACTATTAGAACGTTGAAAGTAGGCTACCGCAGAAAAGTTTGGATGGAGAAATTTGACAATGCGGATAAGTTGGTTGTTGTTGCTGTCCAGGATTTGGAGATGATGAATGAAATATGGTTGGAGAATTCCGGATCTTCCGAAGTGGCGTCGTCGGAATTATGAGTGTAATATGAGATTAAAGGAGTTGTTCGGGTTGGGATGGGAGATAAGGAAAAGCCAGCGACTTGGACTAAACAGTTGATTTGGGAGGCAATTGATCTGAGATTTTCAACAGGAAATCATTTGAAAGTTGGTTAATAAAAATGCGAGCAGCCGAAGATGAGAGGGTTATTATCACCTTCACTGGTGGCATTTCCATGCATATGCATGGCTTTCTGCAGGCAACTTTTGGATGTCTGTGTATCCAATGAATGGAATTCGTAAATTAAAAGTCTGAAGTATTATAGTTATAAATTTATCTTGACTATCTAACTAGTTGTTGTCTACATTCAGAATTCTTGTTCTGATCAACTTAGAATTATGTAAGGTAATTTCACTTCGATACTCCTCAACATTTCCTAACATTTTGGTACTCAAAATTATTTAAAAAAATATATCGATTCACTCAGTATGTTTATTACCTAAACATCAAAGACCTTCATCGAATTTAGAATTATGTATGATATGTTTAGTTTTTCTTCAAAAGAAGTGAAATAGATATTTAATGCAGTACCAATAAGATAAAAAGAAAAAAAAATTAGGCATTATGTTTCCTAATGAGAACCACTAAACAACAATTATCCCTAATTAAGTTGGCCTATAAAATAAGCTTGTTAATTAATTTATTGTTACGGATCCGGGTGGGAAGGGAGAGGAGGAACTGGCGTTGGCCACCAGCGCTGCACAAGCGGAAACACCTTCTCCCGCACCATTATATCATCCTTCCTACCGAAGTTCTGCAGCACCGTAATTTCTTTGCCGGCGGTTTGCGACTTACTAACAACTTGTAATGTTCTTGTCCCTCATGTTACAAGCAACAAGCCGACCGCTCAATTTGACATCTTCAACCTCTGCTCGGAGAAAGTCTGTGTTTCGCTCCATTTATTTGTCTTAGAACAGAAAACATTTGCCTTGAATTTGCTTTGAGCAACTGCAAATTTGGGAACGAAGACAACTTTGTAGCTACATCGAGCATTGGCATGTCTTGCGTTGCAGGAGTGCGGATAGCAGACGAAGCCAACTACGACTTCCTCCTTGCACGGAGGCGCCGGAGGGAGCGCTAAAGATTGTTTGGTACGGGGATTTTAGATATAATAAACACTTTGGAAATGATGGTGCATTTTTTGCAGTACAATAGTAAATCGTTAAAAGAAGCAGCAGCTGATTTGCCCTTCAGCATCGTATTCTGAAACGAAATATAGGTCACTTATGAATGGATCGAGGTGGTGATGCCTGTGGATTGAGCTCTGAATAAAGAAATCGGACGTGAGAGAAAACCAGTGCTTACAGACAGCTTTGCATGGGAAAGCATACCTGCTGGGAATAAGTTCAAAGATTTTGAGTAACAAAACGTCCGGATATCATCAATAAAATTAGTGCTTTTAGCTCTCATAGAGACGTTGGAGCTTGAAAGCAATGGGGTTTTGTTTTCTTCCTCAAATAAAGAATTCGGGGATTCCATAACTGTTTACAATTCTGTCTTATTTAACAAACCTTGATTTATCTTTTATTTTGAAAATCGAAAATTACACCAAAGGAGATTTAAGGAAGAAGAGATTGAACTGAAGATATAGTAAACATTTATCTTTATTTTTAAAATTGAAAATTACACCAATTCGGAAGAGATATATAGGGAAGAAAAAATATATAATATATCATATCTTTTGAATGGCATTATATATAAGTAATTTTTTAACATGTAGCATTAATATTATACAACTATGAAACAGTAAAAGTATACATATAAGATATCACCTTAATTAAAACTGAATGTTAAAAGAATTGAAAAAACAGAAAATTTAAAATATATTATGTTATGTTATGTTATGTAAGCGAACACAAATTATCCCATAGTAAAATACATTTCTCAACATACAAATTGTGAATAGAATAGATGTTTAAGTTCAGCAAAGTTAAAATTGGTTAAGATTTAGGGATCTCTAAAATGGGGTGGAAGACTATGCTGACAGGGAATCAGAGATTCAAGACACAAGAACTTCATATGGGTTTATTATTCTGACTTAATGAGGATGAACAACCAATAATCTGAAAACCCATAAACCTAAAAATCTTAGAACCCCAAAAGCAATCATTAACTTGAATTAAGGTTTTTCAAGATTTTCATAGATATTTCTCTAAAAGAATTGGGGACATAAAATCTTGTATTCTAGAAAGTGAAAAATAGATGAGCGATGATTAGAGAGAAGAGGGTTATCATATAAAAATTTCATCTTCTAATTCGAATGTAAGTTTTCGTTTGCTATTGTTTATTATTTTTGTGTTTTGTGTTTGTTCTCTAATTAAACGTTAGTAGGGCTTCATCATATGGCAATCTTGATTTAGTAGATCAGTATTACGACATTGTTTCCGTAACACAAACCAATTTCAACGTTTTTGTTTTCATGTTGCAGGCAACAAGTCCATCGGGAAAGTTTAAATAAACGACTTCAGAATCAAACGGGTGAAAAGCTACCATTTTCACCGCAGGCACTTCGTTTTTCGCCTGCAAACAATCTTCCAAATTCATATCCTTGAAGTAAATCTCCAGCTCCATTCCCCATATTTCATTGTCGTAGTCTTCAAGTTCCCAGACGCTCAGACTAATTAACCTGTTCTGGTAATGATAAGAACTTGTATCTGGCACATTCGCAGCTTTCCTGCGCATACGCCAACTTCTGTCGGCACATTAGGTTTCGTGTTGTCCGGAGAATAAATTACAGGGCATCATTCTCTATTCTTCAACGGATTGTAAGCAATAATCTTTTGATCATCAGCTATCCAGTGTAAGATTCCGTTATGTTCAACAACCTGAGATGTCCCACAGTTCTCAGGAGCCGGTAGGTCGAAACTTTTGACTGACTCCATTCATTACTCTCAGTCTCTCAGAACAGAAAATCTCGACGTTGAAGTCTGTACGGAATTGACAAAATTAGGAATGCGCACAATCTTGTAGCTGTATCTAGCATTAATGTTACATGTTTGATTTTTGTCGCAGCGACAGGGGTAGCAGACCAAGCCAACTACGATTCTTCAATGGAGACACAGCGGAAGAGTGAATCAGGCGGCGGCGGCAGTTTCTGACATTGTCGAGTAACGGGATTGCAGAGATAACAACCGCTTGAACGGGAAGAACTGTCGCAGAGAACTATTAAGTCACTGAAATAGGCAACTACAGAAAATTTTGGGTGCACAAATCTGATTATACAAAGAAAATTCTCGACGTCGTCTTGGATTTTAAGATGATGAATGGATGAAGGATATTGAGGTATATATTTCGAAACTGTTGCGTTGATATCAATTACATTGCAGTGTAACATAAAGTTAAAGCGTTTTCCGAGAGCGTCGCAATGGTGGTGGCTGTGAATTGAGCGTTGAGCATGGCAGGGATGAGATATGACAGACAACCAGCGCTTGCAGACTGCTTTGCATCGACAAGCAGATTCGTTGGGCAGTTCATCGAAGATTTCCGGCAGCAAATCATCTGGAAGCTCGCTAATACAATCAGATTTTCTCGACGATTCTGCTAATTCTATGGTTGGACATGGACT
Source organism: Melia azedarach (assembly GCA_028052125.1). Lineage (NCBI taxonomy): Eukaryota > Viridiplantae > Streptophyta > Magnoliopsida > Sapindales > Meliaceae > Melia > Melia azedarach. Next base: position 12,156,805 of record CM051407.1, on the reverse strand, counting down.
GTTATCTTTCTTCCGAGCTTTTGCTTTCAGACAGGAACTTAATTAATAGATCACAAGCAATTGGTCTGTCTTCGGAATTCTAATCCTTAAATAACTCGTAAATTTCTTTTAATTAAACTTGTAGGGGTTTAAGTAAAACTAAATGCATGATATCTTTAATTTACTAATTGGTACGGGGATCAGAGTTAAAAGTGTCTTTTTAAAATCGTGTAATAATTATATTAAATATTCGTATTCAAACTTTTCAATGTGGTTGGTTTCAATGTGTTGTAGAGACTGATATGAGATCATAATTACACGCAGTTTGACTTTGACTTTGACATAAAAGAATGAATGAACTGAGCTTGGGCCTACCATCCAGAAAAACAAAGTGAAACAAGTAAGAGTGGGAGATAGGATTCGATAAAAGAAAGAGAAAAATGAATAAAATTATCCTAATAAGTATGAATTTCGCATCCCATATTTTGGGGTATATTGTGGTGCTCAAATTGCTCCCTGATTTGTTTTATTATTAGAGAATGCGAGAGAGGGGTTGGCATTGCTAGCTGATCAAGTCATTTGGCTCAAAACCAAATAAAGGTTTACGCTATATAAGCTTGAATATTATATTATTATTTAATTTTTATCTCTAAACCTCTTTCTTCTTCACCAAATAAAGCTTGAATATTATATTATTATTCAATTAATCCAAATATTAGTCTGATCCAATATGAACAAATATATTGTTAATTGTGCATTCTAGCTCCATGATTCATTTAACTTTTACGTAAATCCATTAGATATATAGTGAAAATAAAAATTAGAAAAAATAAAGGTTCAAAATTGTGAATTTATAGGCAATTCAGAGCTCCATATTATATTCACATTTTGTTAAAGTTCAACCAAATTGATTCATAAATCGAAGGGAGCAATTCCTGATCTCTTCTCCACCTCCACTAATTAGAAATTAATGAATCAAACTAATCAAATTAAACAGCAACAAAAAGATAATCAAATTCCTTTCTCTTCTCAACTGCGAAGGAATTTAAAGGAAAAAAAAAAAAAGATGATTTCCCAAGAAAATGTTTACCCAAAAAAGGAAAAAAGAAAATCTCATTAATGCAACAGTAGCTTTGCCTAACCTTAATTTCTAATTCTGTAACTACTTATCCATCTTCATGAATTTTCATTGCCAAACCATTTTAAGCCCACTCGGCGTTTGATGTCCAAACCATTTCTGAGTCAGAAACTTCAACCGATCGTCCTTCACGTCGCAAAACTTCTGCGCCCAACCTTTCGGCTCAATCGGTTGAAACCCTAATCCTGGCGTCCGATCCTTTGACGTAGGATTAATCCTTTCCCGCCAATCCACCACATACGCCGAAACCCTTCTCCGAAACTTGGCCTTAAATTCCGTCCACGCTTGATACTTGTAATGATTCACCAAAGCAACTTCCGTACTCATTAGCTTCCATTTAAATGAATTCTTCAATCTAAAATGGTGGATAACGTTGGAAAGCGAATCGTCAATGGCGTCTAATAATACTATAGATTTATGCCGCTGCTGATCAACCCGTCTATAACAGTTGTACCCTTGCGTTACGCCGTTCACCGGATGTGATTTCTGATTGGACGGACCAAAATCATTGCACCTGAACGAAACTTGACCGATTGATTTATCGCGTGGGAGAAGAGATTTTAACATTTCCTTTGACGGCGTTGAAGAATTCTCCCACGAGGGAGAGAAAACGAATTCGTCGACATCGAGATACATCATCCATTTGCATGAATCTTTAGCGTGTATTGCGTTGTGAGAGAATCCGGATTCTTGGGTCTTGGGCCAAAGCCATAAGAGCGTCGTGACGTTGTAACCCTCGTCATTCAACTCCTTCACGACGCTTTGCAGCTCGTCGTCGCTGTCGTTGTTGTACAATATGAATTTGTCGACGCCAATTTTTGAGTGGTAGATTACCCATTCTTTTAAGTACTTTGCCACGTTGTAAATCATGGAACATGCGCAGATTAGTGACTTCGGCTCCTGTGACTTGGCTATCAAGCGCTGGGGTGTGTAGTACGTGACGGAAGGGACGGTCCGGTTTTCGCTGGTGATTTCCAGAGAGATTTTGATTGGCTGGTCAGAGACAGAAGTAAGCGCCGTTAAGTTCGGTTGAGAACATCTGAAGACCTCTTGCGTTGAGCTTGTAACGGGAGTTTTAAAGGCAGCTTTTTCGTCGTCACCAAATACGCACGTGAACTCTTGTGGAGGCCTGTTGAATCCTAAGCGCCTGTTCACGTCTTTGTCTTTGACAAACAAAACTACGTCGTTTTTGGTTGAAATCGATTCGTACGCGAGCGAGAACGTTCTGAGTAGCATCTCGGCCGGAGGTCCTTTTACCCGAGTTTCTTTCTCTGGATATTTCGTAAAAATCGGTTGCCTGTACGGCAGATGACGGCGGACTCTGTCAGGCATGAGACATTTAAACGTCGAACGCTCTGTGAATGGTAAAAACCCGGCGAATGTCGCCGGAGAACTTTGATTGTTTGAGAAAAGACAGTGAAAACCTTCGACAGAATCCGACGACAACAAAGGAGTCTCCGGCGAGAGAATCACAAGAACCACCCAATCCGGCATGAGAAGAGAGACGGTGTTATATTTAACCGAATCTTGAAAGGAAGAAACGTGGCGACTCCGGCGAGTGACCTCCTTGAACTCTTCTAGAACCACGTGATTGAAATTATCCCTGTTGTGGGACGGGGCGGTGACATTGGCGGGAAGGAACCGGAGATCGGTACCGGAGATAACATAGCGAGAGAAAAGAATAGACAAGAAAGCGCAGAGAGAAAGAGCAAGGGAGAACAATAGCTTGGTGGAAAAAATTCTACGACGCGACGCCGTTTCAGGTAAAGAAGAATAAAAAGAGATTCGTTGCTGCAAATTGATGACTTTGGCGCAACAAGATTTCTGTAGAGACGGCATTGTTTACTTCTTGTTGTTTATACGAAAAGCTGTGTCGCTTTGTGCACAATTGGTGTTTATGTAAGTTCTGTCTGCTTGAAGGCTTAGGGGAGAGTTTTGAGGAGAACTAGTCCAGTTAAGAGAAGGGAGAAGGGAGGTTTTTGTAAAGGTAAGGTAATGCTGAATCCTGGATGGGGGTAGAAGCCAGGAGGAGAGTGAAGCAGTGTCGTTTTGGGTGGCTTTAAGGTTGCGTCACAGACAGACCAGACGACCACTACTTGTTTGGAAGTCTGTCCGTGCCGCCTTGTAATTCCTTGGATGGATTTTCTTAATTCTACTCGGATTTATATGGCAAAACGGATAGTCAAATTTGTGAATGACACGTGTAGAGTCAGGATTTCACGTTGAAATTTTCAGAAATTGTGATCTGTAATTTCCGTTGTATTGGATTTAATTTACAACAAATCTCAAAATCATTAAAGGAAATATATAGACTATTTAACTTTTGTTGTTGTTGTTGTTGTTGTTGTTAATGGGAAATCTCTAGATCTTAAAGAAAATTATACTGATGTTTATTAATACTATATTTAATAGAAAATGTCTAAAGGTAGAGTTATATATTTGGAAACGTAATACCGTAACTGTAAATTTAATATTATATATATATATATATATTTATTAATACTGTTGTACTAATTTTTAGTTATATATTTGGAACGATTACCCGAAGTGTAGTGGTGTGGGGTTCACGTTTTGTACCTAATTGAGAACTAATCAATAAATTACTGAAAAATTTTAACAAGTCCTGCAACAGTAAACACAACTATATATATGTACGTACGTATGTACAATGCCAACTACAATATTTCTCAATTTGTGGCACTTCATTGTTATTGTTGTTCATTAATTTTACAACTTCCCTTTTTAAGAGATAAAACTTAATTTGCATATCGTTAATTTGTGTGTTTTCAGAAGGGGATTAATTGAATTGAAGAAGCGTAGAGCCTGGCTTTACAGCTAGCTAAGATAGGAGACTTGTTTCTCGCCCAAAAGTTGTCCTTCGTTTGCACACAAAGTGCATTAGAGAGAGAGAGAGCGGAATGAAATATGCTTTAATTGCTGCAAAAGTTATATATAGAAGATATTATATATGTGTGGTTGCATTGCATGTGTTAAAAGGTGAATTTAGACGGACGATCGAGGAAGTTATTTGATTATCCTTTTCGTACCGTTTTGGCCAAGTTTGTACACTTTTATTTTTTATTTTTGGCTGGAATCACTGAATCCACGCAAGTAATTGAACATTACGATGTTTTATTTTTTAACCAATTTCACGTTGTGAAGCCAAATAATACAGCACTAGCACTAGTCCAGAGAATCTTATAAAATGACAATCGAATCATCCAAAACTCATACTACTTCTATTAGTCACGAGCATCTACATTATACCAAAATCACAATTGAGCATGCGTTAATTAAATTAATTGCATGCTATATATAGCTATGTCAATTGAGCCACACGTACCCATTTTCTAATTATGCATGGTTTATCATTATATATAATATTTCTTTCTTTTTACTAGAAAATTAAGACTTGGGGAAATGTTTCTTTTCTTTTCTTTTTTGAAGTACTTTTCTGAAATATTTAGTTGATTAGTTGAACCTTATGGCTTTTTACCAGTCCGGATGTTTGAACCACGTTACAATAAACTCAATTTCATAAAATTTTAGCGCACATATCTAACTGTAAAAAATATTATTGCGTTTATATATTGTGAAATTGTATAAACCCTATCACTCGGATCATTAGTTTTGCACTCAAAAATCCATTGGGCCGCTTATTACTCGGCCCACGATTTGTATTATTGTGTAATTTTTGACAAATTTCAAAGAAAGGGACCATGTTGTTTCAGTTGAGAATAGGTACAATACAAACCAGCCCACAACGACAAGTGGCGGGGTCCAAAAAGGAAAAACAAAATAATTGGACTGTCAGTGCCTATTTAGAAAGAAAAAAAAAGGTTAAACTTTACAAAAATTTGGTAACTATTGTCGTCTTAATCATCAAACATCAACCATGTCTATACATATTTCATAATGGAAATGGACCCATCCAATTACATTGTCCAGTTACTTATCATAATAACTGACAAACCCAGTGGACCATGCTTCCAAACTGTGACTCCCTTGGCAGATATTATTACAATTGTTTTCCTCCAATTTTAGGGTCAGTTCGCTTCGGTAGCCTAGCCTCGTCTTTTAAAACATCGACTGGTATCACATTGTTCCATAAATAAAGTTGTTTCATAATTTACATTATTTATATTTATTTTTATTAAGTAGATATTTTCATATAATTAATACTATATTATCACGTGGTTAATATAGACGTAAATGCTCAAATAATGCTGTCATATTACTCGTATGTTGGCTCAACACGGGTGTACTACATTATAGTCCGAAGTTTGGGACGTAAAATTTCTCTTTTTATATATATATATATATATATATATATTATAATATTATTGAATTGTTTTTACCCAAGTTCTACGCAATCCTTTTCCAACATCGTTTTTGTCAACGCAAGCTACAGCTTGCAACAATTAAAAAAAGTTGGTGAAGGGAGCAATCTTTTCAACTCATCCCAACATTCCATGAAATTTCTTTGGTTTATTTAGCAAGTCGACCAGAGTCCAGTAAGATACAGTACATCACACACTTTTGACCACAAATAGAGATTAGACGTCCGTCATGGGCCCCACCCGTCGACAAATATGATTAGGAGGCCAGGCCATTCTAAATTAATCAAAGCCGTTCAGTACATTCAGTTTCACGTAAAGATACGGCGTCGGGTGGATTAACCGAGTACAGTGTCCAAACAGTAAGAAAGACATGATGAGCGACGGGGGCAAAAGGGTAATCACAGTGGTCCAATTCCAGGACAGAAACCGAAAGGTTTAAATGCGGAAACAAAGAAATAGTGGGAAGATGGATAGCGACCTGCAACATAGCAATCATGCACAAACATTAATGCGGCTTAAAAGGAAAAATAAAATAAAATTACGGCCAGGTCCACTTCAGACAAGAAACAAAATGCTTAATTCATAACATCACATTAACACACACAAGTCGTAGTTTGATTGCCGCTAAATGTGGCGCGTAATTTGTCTCAACAGAGTTACTTTCACTAAATTAAGTTGCATTAATAAACTCACAAACCCATTTTTGTTCTTTTTTGTTTTTTCTTCTGTTCTTTGTGTGATTTTCTCTGTTTTGCCCCTGCAACAAAATCCACACCGCTAAATAAACCCCACAGAAGAAGAAGCTTCTTGTGAGCTGTTTATCACTTTCTGTTGTGATTTTTCTTTAACCCCATTTATAGTTTTTGTTGTGATTTATGAGTAATTTCGAGTTCTGGGCGTTATCTGTGAGTGATTGTAATTGTAAATGGCATTACTTTTGGTGGGGTTTCAATTCAGAAAAATCTGTATTCTCGGCGTGTTTTCCTGAATGGGATCTCAACACTTAAAAAGGATTTTTTTTTCTTTTTTTTCGTATATCGATAATCTTCACAGTTTTCGTTTTTGATCTCTGTTTTCCTGTAAGGACAGATTCTTTCTCTCCCTATAAGGGGTTAGGGTTGTTTTAGCTGTTCTTCATTTAATTAATTTATACATTATCGCTCATAATGTGTATGTATAAATGTATAAGACTCATATTTGAAGTTTTCGGTTCTGCTCTGTTATTTCTCTGCGCATAGCATAGCAATTTGCAAAATTCTTTTTCGTAATTCCAGTGAGAATGAGCTGCTTTTCTTGTTTGAGTCGGCCAACGAAGGATACTAAGGTAGACATTGATAACGCCCCTCCTCCTCGATCCAGTTCTCGACATTCTTCTGTATCTTCAGGTAATTTTCATCCCAAAATTTGCTGCATTTTGCTTAGTGACTGAATTTGGTATTTGAATGAGAAGAGAGGCAATTAAATTAGTGAAACAGTTAATTTTCTCTTCATTGGGTTTTGTGCTAATTATGCTTGATTTGGGTGTAGAGAATGGGAAGACAAATGGTAAGGGAAACAGTGGAAAGGAAAAACGCGGGGCGTGTAGTTTCACATTTCGCGAACTAGCAACGGCTACAAAGAATTTTAGAGAAGTGAATTTGATTGGTGAAGGAGGTTTTGGAAAGGTTTACAAGGGTCGCTTGGAATCAGGCCAGGCAAGTTGCTTCAATTTTATAACATTTGTGCAAGGTTACTATGTTTTGTTTTCGGATTACATTAGAATTTTCGTTAGAATGTTGTCGTTGTTGTTATGTGTCAAGCAAATTTTATAGTGTGTTTTGTTCAAATCGTTTGGTTACTATGATCAGGTTGTAGCTGTCAAACAACTTAATCACGAGGGTCTTCAGGGACATCAGGAGTTTATTGTGGAGGTTTTGATGTTGAGTCTCTTGCACCATGTTAATCTCGTTACCTTAATTGGTTACTGTACTGCCGGAGATCAGAGACTCTTGGTTTATGAGTACATGCCATTGGGTAGTTTGGAAGATCATCTTTTTGGTAAATTTCTTAAGCATTGAATTCTGTTGATTCTTTACTTTCTATCTTTTGCTGTTTCAAGTTGTCTGTTTTCCTCACTAATGTTTTATGTCATATCTTTCCGTTGCATCTTGAAAAACTTTTGTTAGGTGTGAAAGCAGTATTAGGCATTAAGACTGCAATAGTTTTTCCTATTTACTCATTGATGAGTCTTAAGCTGTGAATCACTTAAATGCTTGATTTCATGAGTCCTTACTGATTCTTGTATTTTGATGATTGTGTACTGAACATTCTTGGAATAACTTCTTAACTAACCAGCTGTGTGTGTTCAGATATCAAACCCAATCAAGAGCCACTAAGTTGGAACGCTCGCATGAAAATTGCAGTCGGTGCTGCTCGGGGGCTTGAGTATCTGCATTGTAAGGCCAATCCTCCTGTTATTTACCGGGATTTGAAGTCTGCAAATATTTTGCTGGATGATGGCTTCAATCCAAAACTCTCAGATTTTGGGCTTGCCAAATTGGGACCTGTTGGTGACAATACACATGTTTCAACTAGAGTAATGGGTACATATGGCTACTGTGCACCAGAGTATGCCATGAGCGGCAAATTGACTCTTAAATCTGATATTTATAGCTTTGGTGTGGTACTTTTGGAGTTAATCACAGGGAGGAAGGCAATAGATCTTAGCAAGAAGCATGGAGAGCAGAACCTAGTGGCTTGGGTGAGTTAACTCTTTATTCTTTTATTCATTGTTTAGTTTTTATGGTTTATGTCATGCTCGCATTTGCCCCTTCTGAACTTGGTTTTGCTGGGCTATCTGTATGTTTCTGTTTGTAGCTTATCCAAGAAATTTGTGCATTGAATGTTTAAATGCAGTTGATTTACCTTGTATTGTTTCTTTGCATGGGTGCATTTAACATTAAATTGTCTCACCATAGATCACGATCTTCTCCATTCCAACTCATGAAATTGTGCTCTGCAAAAATCTGATGAGAAGTCTATGAATTATTGGAGTTTTAGATGATTAACTTGGTTCACTTTTCAGTGCTATGTAATGAGAGGAACTTAGTGAAAACTGTTAGTGTCTCACATACAAGGGTTAATTGATTTTGCTTATTGTTCTGTATGTTTCCATTCTTCCATCTCTACTCGCAGTCTCGTCCACTTTTGAAAGACCAGAAGAAGTTTCTTGATTTGGTTGATCCTCTGTTGCAAGGATGCTACCCTCGTCGTTGTCTAAACTATGCAGTTGCTGTTACCGCTATGTGTCTAAATGAGGAAGCAAATTTTCGCCCTCTAATTCATGACATTGTTGTGGCACTTGATTACTTGGAATCTCAGAGTCAAATTCATCCAGTATCTCGTAATGGCGGTGCCCGTGGTGCTGCTCCCTACTCAGCATCTGAGGTTTCTCAAGGAACTCATTCTAGGAGTAGTTCATCTGCTTAAAAGGTTGTAGAGAACAGGTGGCCGAAAGACTGATCACTGTGAGTAAATCTAACCACTTCACTTTTGGTAGCACATCCATAGTATAATGCTTTTCATTGTAAGAGGCTTGCTATAGTTCGGGCCTTTTTGCACATTTTTAAAATACAAATTTAATGGAAGCTTAAAACAACTTTGATTTGCACTAAAATTTGCATTCTATAATCAGTATTCTAATGGGTGAATTTGTTTGTGATTGCAGATCGCTGGAACTTTGGAACGTATGGAATGAAATATGTACATGCATGTATATATTGGGGGTATGGTATGGTATGGTATGTTATGTTATGGAGTAGTAGCATTATTTATTATATTTATTTATTTATTAATTTTTCGGTTCTTTCTTGTGAAATTGATGATAATGGTTCATCTTGTTAATTAAGTATAGTTATGTTTTTGCTCTTTTTCAAAGAGAGAGACAATTGCGCTGCAGCAAAACCCTGCATGTCCTGTTTTGGTAAAGACAAAAATTATGCTTCTTTCCTGTCTAGTTTTTATAACAATACAGTGAAATAACCTTGCCCGAGCGGTCGTTTGATGGGAATTGCTGTGAGTGGATGACTCATTAAACGGAATAGCGTAGCTTGAAAATTATACATGGAGAAATAGAAAAAGTAAAATAAAATAGCAGACTAAAAGTTTAATAAAGTCGAAAACAAAGCTAATATAATATAATATAATATAATATATATATATATATATATATGTATATTAACGTAGACCTGTGGGATCGAAGAAGACGAAGTAGCGTTATTGGATCATCCGAAACGGAAACAAACATTAGAAATCAGAAAAAGGATAAGGAAAAAATGGATTTTTCCGAGCCAAATAAAAAATTATTTATTTGTTTCCTCAAAGTAGCAGTCCGTCCATGCATGGAATTTATCTTCAGAAATTGTCCATAATAATAAAATTGGGATATAAAAAGAGGCAAAAAAATAAAAATAATATTTGCTTGTTTTCCCTCTGAAATAACAAGGATGATGGGTGGAATTAATTAATTATACAACTTATGTTGTTAAAACTCTAGATAATAAGTTAGTGCTACAGTAAAAATAATTCGTTACGGAACATTTAGCTAATTTTTTTTAAAAAAAATCTCGAGTCAATAATAAAAATAAATTAAATATTTGCATGATATATGTCATAAAGGGATGAATTAATGATCATGAATGTATGTACATACGATCGATGTTAATGAATGCTAACCTGCCGGCCAAACTCTGTAGTCTATTAATACTGTATTATATACAATTCATGGAATTGGGTCCGCCCGCAGTCTTCCCCTTTTTTCTTTTTTTCTTTATTTTGCTTTTTTAATATATATATATATATATATATATATATATATATATATATATATTTACATATCCATTTGTCTTTTCATCCCTTTGGTTGATAAAGATTTTATTTTATGGATTCAGTTCAATTCACCACGTGATCAGATACATATATCCTCTATTTATTAGTAATAACTAGAGGTACTGCTAAATTTTATTTTTTTTTAATTATAATTAATTACGGATGATATATGGCCATATTTACACCTTCTTGTTTCAATCTCGAGGTTAGAACTTAGAAGCTCTTTGTCTTTGAGTGAAATTTTTCGGAATATATTTATCGATCAGTCTAGTGCTCTCAGTTGATTTTTTATTAAGAGTTAGGAATTTTTTTGCTGTAAATTAAATTAATTTCATAAAATTATGTGTGCCTGTTTTACACAAATATGAAAAATCAGGATCCCTAATGTTGTTACCCTTTATAATTAATTATAAGTTAACAAATAAATATATATTATAACACAGTCCAAGTTCAATGTCATACAGCCGATTACTGCACATGTTAATGGTAGATTAATTAATTTATTTAATCAATAAAGTAAGTGTATATATGTATATATATATTGGGTCTGGCAGATAACCATCTTATATATACGTGTGTGTGTGTGTGCACGTGCGTGTTCCATAAATTGATGATATACAATTTTCAAATAATAATAATAATGTTAATGTCGTAACTTAGTGTCATCACGAGATATATAAAAATAACAATTATTTAAAAAAATTATTTTATATTCAATAATTTCATATTGTAATTTAAATAATATTTTGTTGTTAGGCAAAAATCCATCATTAGTACTACTTGACAAATAAAAAAATTTTGTTGTTAAAATTAAGGCGTAAATGTTGATCAAATTTAAAATTATGGTCAAAGAAGAAGTTGTAATAATTTTTTAAGTCATAATATATAAATATAAAAAAACGTATTCATACATATATATATATATATACAAATTTTTGGGTTATTATAATATATATATCTAACATTTTCAAAAGAATTAAAAAATAAATTATATAAAATACGTGTCAAATGAGCGAAAATAAAGTGTGTATTACCGCCGGTAGATAATACTTTTAATCGGCTAGCTAATCAAACTCTTTTGTAGAAATAGATATTTGTAACTTAAATTATTTTACTTTGAAAGTCAAAATTAAAATATTTAGATTTTTAAAAAGTAGTGGTGGTGGTTGTTCTTCGTGGCTGAGAGCTAATCTTGATATACTGCCTAATAATTCTTTGGACGTCACGTACGCTTGCCTTACACTTCACTCTTCAGTCTTTAATTTAATTTACTGGCAATTCCCCCACTAATTAATATTGATTCAATTAATTATATAATAACATATCTGGAGACCCAATACAAATCATTAAGAGTTCAAGTATTATGTCACTTCTTCAATACCCGATATTTTATTTGTATGACCAATTCGTTGTAAATGATATTTGGGATAATAACATATCGGTCCTTAGCTTTTGTATTTATATATCTATACTCATGATTGATCTATTTTTAACAAATAAATTCCTTATTTAGTGATTTATGATAAAATGATAAAATTTATTTTTATGATATACGAATTTTAACCAACACAATGTTATAATGGATAATTTAATATTAAAAAGTATTTTAGTTAATTTTTCCTTAATTAACTGGTAAGATTTAGCTCCACTTGGTTTGATTCTCTCGCGTATATTAAGAGTAATTTTTAAAAAAAATAATAATAACTTAGAGTAAAATTTGTTTAATACTAGAAGTGCTACATTACTAAGAATAATTTGACACCAAATTTTAGGCAGAGGCATCGTATTAAGTAAAAATGGAACAACCTTTGATGGTGCCATAATTGTATGCTGTGCCAAGTAAAATTATTTGTTAAGAATACATAAATAAATTATGTTGTTATTTGTCAGTATATATAATAAAAAGAAAGACTTGGATTGTTATTATTCCAATAACGGGTATGGGCATGGGTATGGGTATGGGTATGGGTGGGACATATTAATGTGAACGAGACCAAGTCATCTAAAGCCTAGTCAGTCTGAAAGTGAAGACTCCGTTGGCCAGATAAGGCCGAACCTCGATCGATATGAAAACGCTGTGCAAATTCACGTTGATTTACTTGCCGATTATTTCCCACTTTTTTCATGTACATTAACAGGAATAATTTATTGATTTCCTTGGTTGCAAAGTTTTTCTTTTTTGTATTTATATATATAGATTATTATTCATTCTCTAATTAACTTGTACTTGAACCCCACCTCGCCTCATGAAAATCATGGGACTTCCTGATTTTCTCACAATGTCGTTTTCGAAACCTAAATATAGAATAAACAAGCAAGACCTTTAATTATTGAGGCCAGTCCTTAAAAGTGTTAAAAATATTAATCCACTAACTATAAAATAAGAAATGAAAATTTTCTCTTAATATAAACTTTAATTTAAGAGTACACATCTATAATTTATGATTAATATATTTTGATCATGAATATATATATATATATATATATATATACATATATGTATAAGTTTAAAAACTAAGTTTGAATTAGAACAAAGAACCCATTGAATGGTACTTACTAAATATTGCAATTTTAATTAATATTTTTTGTTCTTTTAATTAACAGACGTAGACGTATGTTAATAATAATAAAGTTGGAAAATCTAATGATGATCAGTACGTAGTAGTTATGAAATTTATTCAGTACAATTTTACTAACAAGAAATGACCAAGACAAGAAACTAATAAATTAATGCAATTAAAAAATTAAGCAAGAGGTCAAGCACAAAAACAACAAATTTTCCTGCTCTCATGAAAATTGAAGAAAGCATAAAAAAAAAAGAAATTTGGACTGGATGCGTTCGTTCTCTTTCTCTCTGTATTTAATCATGATCATTTTTGTACAGAGGATGGTTGCCTGCGCCCCAGCAAAAGCAAAATGGAGGGGCCACACTACCTTATTAAAATATTATATATTTGCTGCGATTGGATATTGACTTTCCTCGAGTCTTTTCTCTCTAGTATTTTTTTTGCATAAATTTGGGGCAAGAAAAATCAGTATAAAACAAGGTGGGGGAGAAGAAAGCAAGGGTGATAGAACGATCAGTCCAACAAGTCTTTGTAATATTTTTCTCCCGCTGCTTCTTAATTGTATTTTCTTCGTTCCTTCCTTCTCTCCTCCCTAGAACTTATAAACAAAATAAAAATAACTTCTCACATCATCAGCTTTAAGATAAAAGAGTAATTAAACTATCTTTAATTTAATTTCTCGATCAAATATGGGTATCTGCTACGGAACTCCGGTAGATCACAGCCCAAGCAAACCACCGAGTCCAGGTTTGTGTTGTAATTTTTTTTCTTATTAATTCTTTTGTAAATCATGTGTGATCACTCATATGCATACATATATATATGCAGATGTATCAAAATTGGAGAACAAACCAAATGGATTGGGAGGAAATCTGGGCTGTGAGAATGTCAAGGATGATAAGAATTCGACGCCGGAAGTGAATGAAACCATGCCGTCAAGCGGAAAGATAGTAACTCAGAATCTGAAAATGTTTACTCTGCAAGAACTGCGAGCTGCGACCAAAAATTTCAGACCGGATACAATGCTGGGAGAGGGCGGATTCGGACGAGTTTTCAAGGGTTGGATCGACGATAAAACCTACGTGCCGTCGAAAGTCGGCGTCGGGATGGCAGTTGCCGTCAAGAAATCAAACCCAGATAGCTTACAAGGGTTACAGGAATGGCAAGTAAGTTCGTTAAATTCAGCGTAAAAAAAATGTCAAATGTTAAAAGGGAAACCGTTATTTTTCTCTCTCTCAAAGGTACCGAAATTTCTGCGTTGCCCACATGGTAAACGCGACGTTTTTCAATGCTTTGTATAAGTCTTCTCTCAACATAACCCACCAAATCAATACTTTTAAGTATTTTAATTTATTATTATCTTTTTAAATGGTTGACGAAACCAACAATTGAAAAATCATAAATCCAGTACGATTAATTTGACCAAGAAATTTGCCTGACGTATAGGATGACTTCATTATGTTTATCGATTGTGATTGGTTACACATTTAAGCAAACGCATTCATACTATGTTTCATTTGGTGCAGGCCGAGGTAAAATTCCTGGGAAAATTTTCTCATCCAAACCTGGTAAAACTTCTGGGATATTGCTGGGAGGACAAACAGTTCCTACTTGTGTATGAATATATGCAGAAAGGAAGCTTGGAAAATCACCTTTTAAGAAGTAAGAATCCGTAATTATGTAATCCTCGTATTTTTTATGTATGTATGTACATATATTGGAAATTCAGAAATGGAGAAGTGGAATAATATATATTTAACATATTTTGGGCATTTTGAATTAATTGCAGAGGGTGCGGAGCCTATTCCATGGGACATTCGCCTTAAAATAGCAATTGGTGCTGCACAAGGCCTAACTTTTTTGCATTGCTCGGAGAAGAGCGTTATATACAGAGATTTTAAAGCCTCTAACATCTTGTTGGATGGGGTAATTAATTAATTTGAATCAAAATCCAGATCCTTTTCCTCCCTTTTAATTTTCTGAATTCTCATCAACAAGTTTCGATATTTTGCAGTCATACAATGCAAAACTTTCGGATTTCGGGTTGGCGAAATTAGGTCCTATAAATGGAAACTCTCATGTAACAACGCGCGTTATGGGCACATACGGCTATGCAGCTCCTGAATACGTTGCAACAGGTAAATTTTATAACATAACAAACTTAGGAGTCGATGATGATGATGATGATGCGTGTAATAATATTAATTATAGTTAACAAAAATTCACAAAATGTCAATCAAATTTTGCAGGTCATTTGTATGTAAAAAGTGATGTATACGGATTCGGGGTCGTGTTATTGGAAATGTTAACGGGTTTGCGAGCACTTGATACACATCGTCCCTCCGGTCAGCACAACTTGGTAGATTTCGCCAGGCCATCTCTTTCGGATAAAAGAAAGTTAAAGAAGATAATGGATCCGAGGCTAGAGGATCAATACCCATTGAAAGCAGCCTTTCAAGCGGCTGAGCTTATAATAAAATGTATAGAATCCGATCCCAAAAATCGGCCGTCCATGGAGGAAGTCCTGGAAACTTTACAGAAGATCAGTACCATCGAAATTGAACCAAGGAAGAAGGCAAAAGCTCGAGCTAAGAATCATAAAGCTAAGCGAGAAGAACAGCCTTCGCCTCAATGTCATCGGTCGGCCCTTCACGGCCGAGCTCGGCCACACTATTAAGAAACGTACGTACACGTGCGGCCAGGTTTTTACATGCAAACCACACTTTTAACACGTACTTTATTAGGGTATAAAATTTCCTTCTTTTTTTTTTTTTTTTGTATTTACTTTGGGAACTTACTTAATTATGCATGGGCTATGGGCAAAAATGTGTAACATGAACAAGTTTTGTTAAGAGAGTTTTCAGTCCAGTGGTCTGAATCCAGTCATTTCGCTAGAATCAAGTTTGTAATTATTGGTAGTGAATTGGGAATTCTACTTTAGTCCTCAAACCCTTTTTCTAAAAACTTCGCTCTCAAAAATCAAACGCAAATGATGTGCCAAACTTTTTAAGTATGCGGATAGAGGAAGATTTATAGAAACAATAGAACTAAAGTGAAATGAAAGATAAAAGTATTGTGAATATTTGTGACGCATTGTCAAATTAACAGAGCAAAAATTTAGATTCTAACCCTAGTCAAGGACAATGTTCAAGCGTGCTGAACCTTCTCAAGCCATACTACTTGGAGCTACGAAGTGAATCCAACAATGACAATGTTCAAGTGTACTGAACCTAAAACTAAGAGTAGAGTAATGGCAACATTGAAATATACTCAACCTAGAAGCTGAGTTATGGTAAATCCACTCTATTTTGTCTGTAATTGTCCTCCATTTTAACAAAGTAACCCAATAAATGGGGTGCAGCTGTCACTGCTACAAATATTTTTCCATTAGGCCCAATAATTTTCGGAGTTGAAATCCGGGCTTCGTCCAAAATTAGTTTAATATCATTTCGACCTGGTTATAATTATATGCCCCATTTTGTCCTCTCTCTCGTAATTAACTAATTAATAGCCCTGCTACGTTAGGGGGTTTATTTATACATTCAATAAATTATAAAAAACCAAAGAAAAAATAAATAAAGGTGCAATCAGCAAGTCAAAATTATGGGTTAGCCCTTCGTTAAAGGTCAAATCATATAACACCTTTTTCCGGATTGCGCTTAGACTTGTATAGCAAATGTCTAATCAGAAAATTTGTCCTTAATTGATAATTACTGATTGAAAAATACGAAAAGACAATTCAGCATTGTGTTGCTTCTCCGTCCCTCCAAAGTCCAAAAAAGACCTGAACTATTTATGACTTGAATTAATACGATACGAATGAACAAGACTCTGTCCATACGGCACGCTTCTAGTCATAGCACTCTGATGTGAGTGTGCCGTTTGTCCCCCTTCTTAACTAATTTTTTGCCAACCCTAATAATTCTGTTGTGTTGGCCCATGTTCCACGCTTCCGCAAAAACCAAATAAGAAATCTTGAAATCAGTTGAAATTATCGGGGTTATTTCCTCTTTATTTGACAGCAGTCGATCAGTCAGAATGATTTCCAAACGAATTGGGCCTGAGATTCTGAATTTGCACGGCTTCTTAACTTCAATTAAGCCCTAGCCAACTAATTAATACCATAAATTTAACACACCATGCATGCTTGCCTGCTTTCTTTCTACACGTGAAAGGTGAAATGTTCAGATTTGTGTATCAAAATATATAACACAGTAAAAATCAATGCCCAAATCCTCAATTTACGAACATGATCCCACATGGTGCACGCTCTCCATTTTCTGACGAAAGCCCCTTTGGAAAAAAAAAAAAAAAGATACTCGCCTTTTCTTAATTTCCTGCAGCGTTTAAAAGTTGCCTAATGAACATATTTTAAGTCGGCAGTGTCTGATGTGGACCCCTTCAGTTGAATGGGAAACCAACAGGCGGCGCATTTCTGTTCTTACTAATCACGAACAGTCCATGCCCTTTCATTTTACATGGAAACAAGAATTACAAGGGAATGTATCCGTCCTTTTCCCTGCCCAATGCCCATGGATTGCATTTCCCTGAGTGTAACCAATTAATACTTTATTTGGGTTCACAGTTTTCAGGAGTCTTGTTTCGATCTGGCTCAAAATTTTAGGTGCCTTTTTTTCTTTTTAATTATTTCACAATATTATTTGTATTGCGTTCATATGAAAAAGACGTTAAATATTTTAGGTTGTCTTCTTCTTCTTCTGGACAAATATTCCATGAAGGAAATGAAATATATACTTTTGTTGGACAGTTGTCTCCAATTTCACCTTGGAGCATATTTAAGATTTACATTATACACACATTTAAATGCCAAATGATTCGGCCAACTTAAACATTCTACTTTCTGGTCTCAACCATGTCATAAAAAGAAACAAACATTCATCCGTCTTGATATAATAATACATTCAATTAATAATAATGATAAAATTTATTATTATTATTCGGAAAAAAATTTCATCAAAATTTAGACGGTACCTTCGTAGGTAGCATAGTCCTGCCCTTTTGTTAAATGGGACGGGCACCAGGCTTCAAAGCTCGAGATGTGGATGTCCCCATCGAACAAAGCCTTTTCAGAAGTACAAGATCCTGGTCCTTGGATCTCTGGAAACTGCATATTCCGCAGACTCTCCAGAACAAACCACCTGAAAAAAGCGACAAGCCTTAGCCCCCGTGTATCTCCTACACCCAAAATGAAATAAAGGATTTAATTAAATTGTATGATTTTTTTAAAATATTTTATATTACATGTATAATTTATTAATATTATATTAAAAAATAAAATTAAAAGTCTTTATCAAATTGAGTCTAACTTCGTCACTCAAATTGAACGACGTCCTCAACTAAAAGAAAATTTGATCCTTACATTGTATGTACGAAAAAAATAATCTGTTTACATATTTAAATCTTACTTAAAATCATCTTCGGGCCACATGAGCTAAGTTTTCATTTTTGCCTACGTAATCCTAGGACCCATTTTAAGAATAAATAACAATAATAATTGATCAAAATGGGCTGCCTTGTAGCGCTAGACATCAATAATCTTCTTCTGTTATTTAATTCTATATTTTGGTGGAACGAAAGACGTTGCTTAGAAATTCTTCCCAGGCGTGTTGATTGGTTAATACTACCAGAAAATTCACAATCAATTGATTTCGATTCTGTGGAGTGTAGCCTGCGGCGGAGCTGATCACTTCAAAACCAAGCAAGCCTGCTCCCCTAGACCAGAGCCTTTATTCCCGACAAAGACGTGCTTCTCCTATTTCTCGAACTTGTTTTATAACAGCTAATTATTTAGTAAAGTTATGGGTCCCAAATATTGCAAGACAATCGTTTATCAGGAAATAATAAAACGCTGTCGTATACCGAAAAAAACGTCGTATAACTCTAAACAAGACTAATAGCAGCAGTCATAATCTAAGGGCCAAGGTTCATAAATCCATTTATTATAATGGAACTATGTAGCGTCACTTTGTGTGACCATCAAATTTAAATTTTCACAATTTCTTCGAACCTGGAAAGACGAAATAAAATACGGGAATTACGTACAAAAATCCAACTGGAATTTACACACTTTTGACTCTTAAAGGACTTGCATGTTTGAAAGAATCTGCTTTTAGCTTTTGGGGTACGCAGGGAGTGTGAGGTTTATCGCAATGTCCATGTGGCGTGTAGCAAAGTTTGCACGATCGAGGCGTGGCGCCGAGAGTTATGATAATGTCAAATGAGTAGTAATCATGACCATGACTGGGTCTTAAACATTAAAGCCCATAACAGCGCGCTGCCAGCAAAGTTCTGTTTTTGCTGTTGTTGTTTCTCTCATCTGCAATTGTTTGATAGTGTGCGCGAGCAGACTGAGATGTCTCTCTTCTTTGGCCCCCACGCCTAGAATCTATTCTCTAGTAACTCCTTTTGCTCTTTTGCCCCCACCATCACACTCACAATAATTAGTCCCACTCTCCATTTTCCATTTGTTAATTTCCCATTAATTAATTTTGATTCAACGTATATTTTAGTTAAAATCGTGTGAACAAAAGACTTGCCTTTGATCCGGCTACAGCAACGCAGGCTTGAGAGAGACAGTTGCACACAGTTTTTGCATGGTTGTCCTACAAGGAAACGCGAATTTAGTTGTATTTAGTCATTTCTTCAAACAGGTTGTGAACATCACGATCCATGTTGTTTCGTGAAGTTGTTGATTTAATATTTGCAACTGCGGTTGTCAAATCCAACTAGAATGTTTTAGAATTTGGAAATTAAATAGAAAAAATAATGTAATTAGTCTTCAAAGTTACCTCCGAGAAAAGCATAGACACAGTGGTTGATCACAAGTTAGTGATGCTAAGAAATTCTCGACGCAGTCTAGTGGGGTGGTTGAGACTTGAGAATCCTAACGTGGTGGCTTTCCCACCAACTTAATTAAAATTGCCTGGACAACGCAGCAGCGTATGCCACAAATTGCTTCTTGTTTTGCGTCTGTCTCAATTAAATCCATGCACATCACCTGCTCGACATAGTTTCCGAGTTGGCTTGAAACTTGTCATGTCACCCTCCCTCCCACGATTAGAAATGAATTCAAATTCAAGATTTTTTTCATTACTAAAAAGGATTGTAATCTGGAATTGAATTCAGCTATCAAATTTGGACAACTAATAAACCACAACATCCAACTCCCATCTTAAATGTCAAAATTTTCCATGAATTCCCATTAATAGATGATGGTTTCCGTAATAGCTCATGTCCTTTTCATCCACCAACCCTACTTCACTCAATTTAAAGCTATTATATTTCGTGCTTTCAATTTTTAGTGGTATGATTGGAACAACCGCATTTTAGTTAGGACTCTATATGATTCACTGGTTACAATATTTTAAAATTTACAAATACAATATCTAAATCTTTACCAATAGATCAGTGTTATCTATCACAGTCAACGAGTTCACACAGGTATGCGAATTTTTTGGTGGGGCGTATCCGCTTCTGATCCATATCAAATAATTATTATTTAGGAGAATTAACACTTACCTCCCCTGAAATTTAAAAAATCTATATTCAAATAAATAATTTGAAAAAACTCACAATTACCTTTCCTAAACTGTTAATTAACCATTAAAAGACTATTAGGATTTAGAATATTTTAAATATTTTATTAATTTAATCATTTTTTAACTTGTTAGATAATTAATTTCTACAAAATAATATATTATTATTCATTTATCATTCAACATTTCAAGTTATAAGGGTAAAATTTTAAAATACATTATATAAAAAATTATATAAGATATGTGTAAATAAAATAATACTATTACATAATTTATAAGTAGAATTTAAACGTTTAATATTATTACTTATCATAATCATATATTTTTTTAAATTAATAATAATTTTAAAATTATACTTATTTTATGTGTATATGCACTTAGTTAACAAAAAATAATATAAATATAATTTAATTAAATGAGTACATGGATATACCAAATTTATTTTACAAAAATTATAAATATCAATTTTAAATTTAGAATTTTTTTAAAATTATAAAAAATAAGACTAATTTATGTTATGTGAAATAGTATTATTATATGAATAATAATATAATATTTATAGGAATTAATTATGTAATAAGTTAAAAATAATAATATTTAAAAATACTCTTAATCTTAACGGTCTTTTAACGGATAATTAACGGATTAGGGGAGGTAAGTATAAATTATTTTAAATCTTCCATGTAAGTGTAAGTGTCTTAAACGTTAGGGGAGGTATGTGTTAATTCCCCTTATTAATTATTTCCATAACAAACACTACCATTTAAAATTACCTAAACACCCTCACAATTGAAAAAACAAAATTAAAACAAGACACTCCGACAAACTAAACCGAAATCCGGGGCAGTTACGTAAATACGTGCTGCGTTTGATGACGATAGACTCATTTAAACGCCATTGAGAACAGTGAAGTAGCCAGCGCCAAGTGAGTGTGTTCCCTCATCTCTGTGTGAACTATAAATACGGTTTCTTTTCTTCTTTGACTTTCGATTGAACGCTCACTCCTAATACTTATACTCACCGAAACGGATACGTTTGTTCACTCGCTTGCTTTTATGCTTGCTTTAGACGAGTTCGTATACGGCAATGGAGCTCTCGCGGCGGAGAATGAAATTTCTCGTATCTGTTCTTTTGCTCCAGGCAAGAAGCTGCTGCGATTTTTTTGTTGAATTCAGTTTCTTGTACTTGATTCTTTTGAATTTTTAATTTTGGTTCCTGCTATCATTTTCTTGAATTTATTATCATATTTTGCTCCGATGAAGGAAAACGAGTGATGTTAAGAGTTCAATTCTTTGTCTTTTGGAAAATTGTTTCCTCTACCATTCTGTACTGCTAAACGGAGCATTTGTGCTTGATTTTTGAACACTTCTATGCCCGATGAAAATTCAAAAATAAAGATAGAAAGTAAAAAAAAGGGAGAAAATGAGCGAATCGTGCGTGCTGCGAGTCATCTTTGTTTAATCTTTACTAAAAGCTTTACTTTTAGTAGTAAAAGCGAACTGATTGCTCATTTGGTGAAAGTGAGCTGAATTTGCAGTCATGTACATGTGCAGGTCTTATTTATTCTATCTGTAGCCCGTGCGGAGAGGTCCGAATATGATACACGCTCGCTTTTGACATCCAATGCTGCAACAGGGTGTGGTGATTATTCCTTCCGTTTCATTTTTAATTCTGAATAATGTTTTTCTTTTAGAAGTAATATTATGGAGCTCGAATAGGCAGTTTTTCTGCCATTATGTGTGTCAATTCTCTTTGTTAATTATTCGTTCCTAAGGAAAAAAATCCCATAAAAATTATTGTTACTGCTTAAATCTATAAATATTTGTCAAAATTTTCAAATGTCATTGATCTCTTTAATAGATATTGAGGAATTGTATTTTTAATTCTTGTTTAGGGTAAGACATGCAGAAGGATATTGTGCAATGTATGACATATGTGGATCACGTAGTGATGGAAAAGTGCTGAATTGTCCTAATGCTTCTCCATCAGTGAAGGTATCTGTTAAAGCTGTTCATCATAAATTCTGCAGAAGTTTTTCTTTTTAGGTTTCCTCAGAAGTTTGATTTGCTAGAAAAAAATGCCGAACTGGATTTATGTATGTTTTATAATTGAGTAGATACAAAAATGCCTGGCTCTATAAGCTTGAAGTTTCAAATTGCTCTCTCAATTGTAATTATCTGATGATTACATCTTGTCGCGTTTTCCCAGCCAGATGACTTGCTTTCATCAAAGATTCAAAGTTTATGCCCAACCATTACTAGCAGTGTTTGTTGTACAGCAGCTCAATTTGACAATTTACGGTCACAAGTTCAGCAGGTAAGAATTTTAATGAATCTGTTCATGATATTCTGTCCCATGATTTCAGGTACTACCTTTTCCTTTTCTGCTTTCTCCATTTACCAAGGGAGACATTTACTTTTTTTCTATGCAGTAAAGCAATTCCTGCCCTTAGAAAGTGTGCTTGGATACAGTAAAGTTTATGCGATACTTTAACACATGATAATGATGTCAATCGTTTGGTTCTTATATATGTATTTCTATTTTTCTGCAGGCAATTCCATTTCTTGTAGGCTGTCCAGCATGCTTGAGAAACTTTTTAAATCTGTTCTGTGAGCTCTCATGCTCTCCAAATCAGAGTTTATTTATCAACGTGACTTCTGTTTCCAAGGTCAGGAATCCTAACTGTTGTTCCCACTGTTTCATTTTGAGAGAGTTCTATGCATTTCCATATTATTAGTTCTCCCTTTCGAAAACCAGCAAGCACTCTTGTTATTTGTTAATATTTAAAAAATAAATCTTTTCTTTTTCCTCCTCTATATTCAGTCACCAAAGCTATTTAGTCCTCACTCATGTAGCCTCTTTTTGTTAAATCATTTGGATTGTTCTACCTGGACATAAAATGTGACATGTAAAGCATATGCGGTCTTATGTTGTTCCCAGAACAAACCCTTCAATCCTTTTATTGTTTAAAAAAAAAAAATTCAATTTGTGGGATACAAATATGAATATGCAAATGTAGTAACATACAACTAAGTTCTGGCTTTCATCACATTCCACTTCAGAGACAGACATAACTTGAAGCACATGTAATTTATATAAGGAATCTTATTTCCTTGCAGGTCAATAATAATTTGACAGTGGATGAGATTGCTTATTATATAACTGACACTTTTGGTGAAGGGTTATATGAATCTTGCAAGGATGTGAAGTTTGGTACAATGAATACTCGAGCTCTAGATTTTATTGGTGCAGGTGCTCAAAATTTTAAAGGTAAATTGATGCTTTTATGATTATATTAAAGATTGGTCTATCTTCCTCTCTCCTTTCTCTTAGGACATGCTATTTTTGGAGGTTAAGCTTACATTCTATTCTTATCTCTTTCAAGAATTATGTACAAGGGTGCCTCTAAAGAGTAGTTGAAAATGCTGATGTAAATACCTGGATATTAGTTGTACTAACTGCTAAGTTCCTTGGTTCTCTGGTTACGTAATGGGTTGATTGGATAGATATTGAAGAAGTAAATGCAGTTTTGTAGCTAGCTGTATTTCAGAACCTCGAAAGTGGCTGAAAAGAATATGTAGAAGGGTTGGCTCGAGCTGCAGCTGCTGAACAGAATAACATTTTGGATTTAGGTTTGGTTGTGGAAAAGAATTGTTTAGAGAGAAATAGATGCATCAGTCCCTTATTTTTAAAATCTCCATGAATAGAAGTTGAAGAGAAAATGGTGGTTGCTCAACCAATCTGTTTCTTATGAGACCAGCCTAGTATTTCATTTGACTTGTATTTGAATGATTTTGGCAGATTGGTTTGCTTTTATTGGTAGGCGGGCTACTCCCAAGCTTCCTGGTTCACCATATGCAATTAAGTTTTTGCCTACTGCTCCCGAGTCATCTGGAATGAAAGCCATGAATGTATCTACTTATTCATGTGCCGATGTTTCACTGGGCTGTTCTTGTGGTGATTGCTCTTCATCTCCTGTCTGCTCTAGTACGGCACCTCCTCCCCATAAAAAGGGCTCCTGTTCAGTTAGAATTGGTTCTCTAAATGTGAGAGTCAAACCTATCATTGTTGCAAATTTAACAGTTGCATTCATTTCTTGTTTATTAAAGTGCATTTACACTAGTGGTGTGATTTTTGGTACTATACTAATTTTGCTAATTTGGTTTCACTGGTTGACATCTTCAGGCCAAATGTGTTGACTTTGCTTTAGCAATCCTGTATATAATACTAGTTTCTGTGTTTTTCGGGTGGGGTTTGTTTCGTCATAAAAGAGAAATGAACAAATCCTTCAGAATGAAGCCACTGGTAAATACAATGGATTGTAGTGAGCGCCATTCTGTTGAAAGGCAGAAGGATGAGAACCTTCCCATGCAAGTGCAGGTGCATGCCAATTTTTACCCATTCTAAAATATTATGATCTTCAGTGTCAATTTTGATGCATAATATTGTAAATTCACAGGCTACATGCTTGAAATATAAATCATGAGCCAGTGAAATGGAAGTCTCCTCTTTTTGGTATTTTCCTTGAATGTTAAAAAAGTATATTCTCTGCATCATATGACAGCAAATTTACTGTTTTGTTACTTGATCATTTCTTATTTTGTTATGCTACTTCACATTGCAAGATTGTTATTTCTGATGTGTACACAAGGACTGACTCATGCTTGGGTTGAACTTCTCTAAAAATCCTCATCCCCCTCTCTCTCTTGTGTAACTGTCAGCAGGCTACTCACATCATAAAATTCCTGTTTCTGGATTTTTGTATCAGATGCTTCAAGATACTCCTCAAACTAGAAACAGAATTCAACTTTCAATTGTGCAAGGATACATGTCGAATTTTTACAGGTCACTACCTATACCATTAATGCTTATACATCATTTCATCATTTCAAGCAGAATGATTTTGACTTTGTTGAAATATACTTAATGTTCAGGAAATATGGAACATGGGTTGCTAGAAATCCAACCCTTGTATTGAGTTTGTCAATGGCTTCAGTTCTTCTACTTTGCTTAGGTCTAATCCGGTTTGAGGTGGAAACCCGGCCTGAGAAGGTAGTATTTGCTTACTATGTTGCTTTTTGCTTATTGTTGCCTTTTTTGATTCCCCTATTCTGGTGGCTCATCATTGTCAATTCTGCTTCTGCATGCTTGCTGTTATTTCAATTTACATGTGATTCTGTCTTTTGGTCTCAGGTTTTAACATGGTCAATGCACTTTTGTCTTGTTATGACACATGCTTGTTAATGTTTTTGATAGAATTTAGCAGAAAATGATCTATTCTTGACTTTGAATCGTTTCAGTTTCAGTTTAAAATTTCCGGAACTCACAACTGCTCCTTGTAGTACTGAACCTTATAGTCTGGGAACTTAGAAAGTGATTATTGAAAATCTTGTGAGGATAATGACAAGTTCTAATTATTCAATGCGAACTTTTATAGCCAGTCATCTGTTTCTTAGAGACACGGATTTTCTCATAGATAGATAGCTCCTCAGTCAGCCATTCCACCTGATATTGGTTTTCTCATGTTGACCAAAGTTGGTATTGTTGTCCACCCATTGCTGCAACTTGCAGTGAGGGTGACTTCTGTACAATTAACATACTTGGTAAATCTATGTTGAAGAAAGTGGAGAAAGTTCAATAAACTGAAAATACACCCACATTTTATCATTTGAGGAAATTTAATGGTATATGTGTAATGGAATGAAAAAGAATAAGTGATTAAAATTTTTTAAGTAGACCATAATATGCATTCAGGAAATATGACCAAAAGAAGAACAAAAAAACTACATATAAAGGATCTTAATCATTATATTTTTTATCTCTGAGATCTGACCAGGTAATATATTTATGATCAATTTATATATAGTTTACATTTATTCCTTTTTGCTTGAATTCTCTGTTGACTTTTGATCCATTGCCGTTACAGCTCTGGGTAGGGCCAGGAAGTAAAGCTGCAGTGGAGAAACAATTTTTCAACAACCACCTTGCTCCTTTCTACAGAATTGAAGAGGTTTTGATTTTTCTCTTATTATGTTCTTGATTATGCTTTTGTCACTCAACTAATTTACTTGTTATATCTCTATTTCTGGGTAGGCAGTAGGTAACAATTCTGAAAACTAGTAAGGCTAGAATGAGATGACAATTTGGAGGCCTCGAGTAGACTTTAAATCCTTTGCTATAATATTACTCAAAGAAATAGCCAGTAAATTTCAGGTGGAAAATCTTGTTCAGTTTCCATGATCATTATTCAATTGTTCTTCAGGGAAAAAGACTGCTTTATTATGCAATTTGCTTTCTTGTGTGCTTGTGGAAGATGCATTCACCTGCATGTAACATAGTGCGAGTGAACTTCAGTCTGTTCTGGAGCTCTGTTTTCACGTTTTAAAGGTTCTAGTGTTTGTCATTATACTATTTACTTGGATTGTTAAGCATTTCTTATGGAATGCATTTTGTGCCTAATTCAGCATTCACTTAAACTAAGTTAATCATAAAAATGCTTTATTTTTCTTATTTTATTTATGTTTTATATATTTATTTATAATAAATGATGTAACAGTCATTAATGAAACTAGAGATGTTTGCATACAAGAAAGTTGAATCAAGGCAAAACTTTTGCATGATACGTAGAATCAATTTAACTTAGAAGAAACTAATGGTACTTAAATTTTTCCAGCTAATATTGGCAACAATTCCAGATACTACACATGGGAAGTCACCAAGTATTGTAACAGAGAGCAACATTAAGTTACTTTTCAAAATACAAAAAAAGGTATATGTTTGATGACATTTGTCATCATCAAATGCCTCAAGTTAGATTACATGTGATTCACACTAATTTGTTAAGTTGAATTTTATCTCACTTTTGCACTCAACTTAACAAGTTGACCTAAAATCATCCAATTCATTACTCATTCTTGACAGATAGATCAACTTCGTGCAAATTATTCTGGCTCAATGATATCTCTTACTGACATTTGCATGAAGCCACTGGGGCAAGATTGTGCCACGCAAAGTGTTCTGCAGGTAGCATTTTTCACTGAAATGACTCCAAATAATGTGTTGAGCTTCTTAAAAAGTAATATTTTGCGACTAACATATTCATTATTTGCTATCTCCTTTCTGATAGTATTTCAAAATGGATCCTGAAAATTTTGATGGCTATGGAGGAGTTGAACATGTGAAATATTGTTTTCAGGTACACATTGATAATCTTCATCCCCATGTTGTTAAAAGTTCAAGAGCATGTTTCTTTCGTTTATAGGTTAACATAGTGGATCTTCTAACAGCGTATGTCCATTCTAAGCTAAGAGGATATGCTTTAAATATTTTGCAAAATTTACACGTATATTTGTATATGAGTTGAGTGTGACTTGAGAAGCATTATATTCATGGTGTTGGGGATGTTAAAAAGGACTGGACTCTGCAAAAGCATATCATGTAACTGGAAACTAGTACAACTGTGCAGGCATGATTCATGTACTGGCACATACCCGAATCGGGCAATCCAGTTGCTACTTTTAATATCTAGATTTTGTGTTATGCTGAAAAATGAAATTAATGGCGTAGTACAAATATTGTATTTATTTTGTATAACTAAATGCTGCTTTGATCTGAAAGAATGATAATGCCTTTTGGAAATGCAGTTGATATTGAGGGCAATGTAAAAAATTAAACTGATATAGCTATTTATATTTGATGAGTAAGCTTCTAAAAACTGTAAAAGTTTAATTATGAGTTGGTAGAAGGATTTTTTCTTTATTTCCTTTCTGGTTAGAATAGAATTTATCTGCTCTGATGATAAATTTTGTGTACATATGAGTAGAGGCATCTGTCTCTTATATTCTCTTTCCAGATTCTTGTTCTTCATGTTTCATGACAGAATGTTGAAAGATTTTTGCCTTATAATTTTCCTTTTTGATATCTCATCTCACAACTATTAAGGTGTTTTTTTATTTCACAAATTTGCCATTGATCGTGCTATATGTTCTTTCCAGCATTACACCTCTACAGAGTCATGCATGAGTGCTTTCAAAGCTCCACTGGATCCAAGCACAGCATTAGGAGGTTTCTCTGGGAACGATTATTCTGAGGTAATTTTTTCACCCTTGTTAAGATATGGATGTAATTGCATCATGGAGTATTTAACATATATAATATTCCAAAACAGGCATCTGCTTTTGTTATAACCTATCCAGTAAACAATGCTGTAGATAGAGAAGGGAATGAAACAAAAAAAGCAGTGGCTTGGGAAAAGGCCTTTATTCAGTTAGCAAAGGTTTGTAACTGTGTCTAAGTATGGATCACTATTGTTTATGTAGTTGTTCTTGTAGCTTACCAAACTGTTGATTGGAGTGTCAACTTTCTTATACTTTGCTTTAGCTTTCGAAGGAAGTTGCATCTTTCGTGCATAAACATCTTCACATGATTTCTTATGCTTTTCATCCACTTTCTTGTGAGTTTGCTGGTCATTACACTGCTGTCTAATGTTAATCTCTTTTACCTTATATCTTCCATTACAGGACGAGTTGTTGCCAATGGTTCAGTCCAAAAATTTAACACTTGCTTTTTCATCAGAGAGTTCCATTGAGGAAGAACTGAAGAGAGAAAGTACTGCAGATGCGATAACTATACTGGTGAATATTTATTTCTTGCATGAAAAGTTCAGTTGCATTTTAGAGAAATAATGTCAAATGATCTCCCAGCTGATTCATGATAAATAGTTTTAAAATACTGTGGAATGAAGGAAAATGATTCTTGTGGTGATTGAAACTTATTTGAGTTGAGTGTCAAGATTTGAAAATGTATGTCCAGTCTTGTTGATGTGCCGAATGAAGGAATATTTGAACTTTTCTTGTAATCGCAATATGCTTTCAGAAATCAACTCAACTCAAGCCTCAGACTCAATCTATTTGTGGTCGGCTAACATAAACCCCATTTTTCTATTCTTGTACATTAGAGTCAAATTGACAGGTTTCTCTACTGATTATAGTTTTGCCTCCTTTTCCGTTTCAGATAAGCTATTTAGTAATGTTTGCTTACATATCTCTTACTTTGGGCGATACACCTCACTTTGCTTCCTTTTACGTTTCTTCTAAGGTATTGTTTAATTCATTATTTCCATGTAAACACATTACAGATTCGCCTTATTTTTCTCAAAATGATCTGAAGCATATCATTTGGTTGGATTGCAGGTATTGCTTGGCCTTTCAGGGGTTATTCTTGTCATGCTCTCTGTTCTTGGATCAGTTGGTTTTTTCAGTGCAATTGGAGTAAAATCAACATTAATCATCATGGAAGTTATTCCTTTTCTTGTTTTAGCTGTAAGTTCCGTCCTTCTGGCCTTTCAGATCTCTTTTGCGATGCCAGTTTGCAACATTTTAGATATAAGTTCACATTGTTGTAATCAGACTACATATAGGCGCTGCATTACGAAACAAAAATTTTAAGTCAGCAGATTCTGGGAAATAATATTACAGCTTTGCTTTGATTGCATGACTAAGACATTTCTGCATCCTGAGTAGCCCTTGTTCGAGTACCTCTATCAGGCACAGGACTGGATTCACCTAATATATGTGATCTTATTGATAGACTCATCTACTAATCTTTGACTGATCATGGCCTTTTTAAGTGGTCAAGTCCAGTTCTTCAGAAACTTTTTTGTTCTTTTTTTTTTTGGTTTTTGTGCCCTTTGTTTCCTGATTTAAATTTGCTGCTAGTTCCTAAATGGAACATCAATTTTTCAAATAAAGTAGTGAAACATTGGATCTTGCTTGAGGACTGCTTTGACATTAATCTTTGCAGAATATCTTTAAAGAGTGGCTTAAGTAATAACATTGCTTGATGCCAAAATGGCTAACATACTCTACTGACTTTTATTTTGATTATTATTATTATTAGTTTTTTTGTGACGATCTCTGTCATCAAGTTCTGTTGTAGCATATAATTCAAAATTCCTCTCTTAACAGGTTGGGGTGGATAATATGTGTATACTGGTGCATGCTGTTAAGCGGCAACAGCTGGAGTTGCCTTTAGAAAGACGAATAAGCAATGCACTTGTGGAAGTTGGACCGTCCATAACACTTGCTAGCCTATCTGAGGTTTTAGCATTTGCAGTGGGAAGTTTTATTCCTATGCCAGCCTGCCGTGTTTTCTCCATGTTTGCTGGTCA
The DNA here is from genome assembly GCA_028052125.1 of Melia azedarach. NCBI lineage: Eukaryota > Viridiplantae > Streptophyta > Magnoliopsida > Sapindales > Meliaceae > Melia > Melia azedarach. The sequence goes on along the minus strand of CM051407.1, from coordinate 12,126,191 downwards.
GATATTTTCATTGATTTAAATTGATAAACCTATGAAATAATTCTTTTCGCCTCCTTTTTGTGTGATTCTCATGATGCCTTGTGCCATGCATATCGTTTAACTCCAATTTGTTTACTCTTTTGCAGCACTGGCTGTTTTGTTGGACTTCCTTTTGCAAATTACTGCTTTTGTTGCTTTAATAGTTTTTGACTTTTTGCGGGCTGAGAATCAGAGGATCGATTGTATTCCATGTTTAAAAGTATCTTCTTCATATGCTGACACAGACAAAGGTATTACTGATAGTTGCTTAATTCATGTTCAGTTCATGTATTATCTGGCATGGTTTCATGTTTCCAGCTCTTTAATTTTTCAATCTTTTATTTTGAATTTGAAATCAACTCCAACTAAGGAATATGTTGTGGAAGCTTAGGCATTGGTCAGAGAAAACCTGGACTGTTGGCTCGATATATGAAGGTAATTAAATTTTGCTCATAGAACTTCCCTGGCAAGTTATATTTCCTTGTGCAGTAATCCAACTATATTCGATGGCACATGTATTCTTGTTTAGATTCATAATGTGTATCCTCAGCTGTTAGTATTAACTTTTCCTGATAAATAAAACAGCTTGACCCTTATATGATCCACATAAACAATTGGGAAAAATGTGATAGTTCCAAATATTAACAAACTAGTGAGATGAAAAACAGGATCCTATTGAACCTTTTATGGGATTGAATTAGTGTAGATTTTCATGTGGCAAAATCATCTAGAGAACAGGGGATGAGTAAAAAAAAGTAGATGTTTTATTCTCAGGTTACAGGTCACATGTGGTTATATTGAGTTGGGCATCATCAGTTTTGCAACTGATTGTTATATTAATCATGAATTTTGTATTTTAAAATATAGATAAAACATTGATGCTAAACATTGTGCGATACACATTACCACTTTCATGAAGGGAAAAAACAAGTTGTGTGACTACCCCAACCATTTCCACTCTCTTGCTCAAAGAAATAATTAAATAGAAAGAACAGAAAAAAATGTGTTGTTGATATTCATTGCGGATGCTGGCTAAATTAGCTGTTGAACATTTATGTTACCAATGTTTGGATTATCAATGTGTATATGGTCCTCTTAATACTTTCTCTGGTTGTTTATGCTAAACTTTTATTCATAGACATCTTTTTAATAATTTTGGGCTCAATAATTTGAATATGATTTTTCTTCTTAACTGTATTAATGTTCTTTGTTTATCATTATTTCTAATCCACTTGAGTTTCATGTTCCAATGTTTTAGGAGATCCATGCACCTACTCTGAGTCTTTGGGGAGTGAAAATTGCAGTCATTTCTGTATTTGTTGCATTTGCTTTGGCTAGCATAGTGAGTTGCTTTACATTTGTTTCTATTTTCCATATTTCTGTGAGATCTACAGTTCTTTTTGTGTCTCTCATATTTCTAAAACACAGGCATTATCCACCCGGATTGAACCTGGTTTGGAGCAAAAAATTGTTCTTCCCCGGGACTCATATCTTCAGGTTAAACTTCTGATACTTTTTTGTTTTAATTTTATTTCAGGGATCACTTGTATATATATTAAATGTGTTCAATAAATCAGCTCTGACCCTGTGTTCCTGTTTGCTGCAGGGGTATTTCAATAATGTTTCTGAGCATCTCAGAATCGGACCACCACTGTATTTTGTTGTGAAGAACTATAATTATAGGTATTCCTGCATAAATTTATTTTCCTATTTTCATCCACCTTATACTATTTATAGCTATCTCACTGTTCGCAAAAGTGAGTCAGCACCAAATTTAATTTTTCTGACATTCCTTGAACTTGAGCATTTGTTGCTTTTAATAGCCTTTAATATGAACTTACTTTTCATGCTAATGTTGCTCAACTCCTCAGCTCAGAATCAAGGCAGACAAATCAGCTGTGCTCCATCAGCCAATGTGATTCAGACTCACTTTTGAATGAGGTAAAACTTTCTTCTTGTTCCCTTTGATATTCAGATAAAATTCTAGTTTCTGGAGACCGCTTGCTTTAGTCAATTCCTCCAAGTGCTCCTCATTTACCTGTGATGTAGAATTTCACTTGATGATAGCCACCATTTATATTCTTCTTTCTTTTATCAGTAATATTGTAGTTATCTGTAAAATGTATAGTTACACTAATACTCATCTATGTTTGTTCATTATAATCTGTAATTAAGTGATGGTGGATTGCAACACTATTCATGATGGGGTATTTTTATAGAAGAGAGATGCTTAATATCATTTTTCTTTTGGGGTGATGTAATTAATTATTGGACTTTTAGCATATTTTTGGTTAATTCCTGCAAATCTCTCAGTTTCAGTTTAAAGATTCATATTATATTACATGTGTGTCCCATGAGAGGAAAATGACTGAAGAGTGGTTTGTTTGTGATTTTGCATTGTTTAGCCTGTCAACAGTTGCTTCTGCACCCAGTCAATAAATTTCTGTTCTTACTTCTTGCTCTTAAGTTATATCAACAATTTCATGCTTTTTGGTACATTTGTATTCTCGCTAGATTGCAAGAGCATCATTGATACCAGAATCAAGCTACGTAGCTAAACCAGCTGCTTCATGGCTTGATGATTTTCTAGTGTGGATATCTCCTGAAGCTTTTGGTTGCTGTCGGAAATTCACGAATGGAAGTTATTGCCCACCTGACGACCAGGTCATAATGCCATCTTTTTGAAGCTTGTTTGATTCAATTTATGGAGTAATATCTCCCCATTTATTTTGCCTTTAAAGGGTCCATTTCCAGAATTACATGGCCTTTTCTTTTCTTTTCCCTTTTGCTTTTTGCTTTTTCTCCTTTTATATGCTCTTTGTTTGCAGGATTTGCAAGTCACATAGCTGTCCCCAGGCAGTTTATTATGATTATTCAGAATTTCATACTAAATGCCTTTGTACAGAAGTGCTGGAAATTTTTAAAATTATAATTGATTATAGGGTTAGATAGTAGCTGAGATCAAAATTAGATTTTAAATTATGTGACTAATTCTTTTCACTTCAGCATGTTAATGGAAAAATGGCACCTTAAGTCTTTTAACTCTTTATTGTCAAAACTTGGCTTAATTGTGACGTGAATATGTATGCATAGGATATTGATAATTGCTTTACTTTCACTTTCTGGAAATCTAACCTTGGTGCACTTTGAGGTTTCCTGTCTTATATTGGTAATGCAATAACTTACTCAGATATTATTTGTTCCAGCCTCCCTGCTGTCCTCCTGGTCAAAGTTCTTGTGGCCTGGGTAGACTATGCAAAGATTGTACCACGGTAATCTTGACACTCTGTTGGTGAAATACTTCAGCTAAATTTTCTATTTAATTGCATTGTAGGCAACTGGTATTCTCATTTTTTAAATTTAGTGTTTTAATTATTGACAAAATTTGAAATTCTTCAGTGCTTCCACCACTCAGATTTGCGTAATGATCGTCCATCTACTATACAATTTAAGGAGAAACTTCCATGGTTCCTGAATGCTCTGCCTTCGGCTGATTGTGCCAAGGGTGGCCATGGTGCATACACTGACAGTGTGGAATTGAATGGTTAGTAGGACTATATTTCTTCTAATTCCAAATAACAAGGCAGCTGGTTCATTTCTCAGTCTAATATACGTATATATGTGCTTGTTTGTGTATATCTTCGGTTAATTATATAAGTTCTGCCTCATCAGGTTATGAAAATGGCATTATCCAAGCGTCTTCTTTTCGTACATATCATACACCCCTCAACAAGCAGGTGGGATTAGTTTCTTCTATTTAATAAAATTGATTGCACACACATACACATATATACTGGTTATTTTGCATTGTATGGAGATCAACCTTCTTAAGTCAACTGTAAATTTGTTTCAGATTGATTATGTTAATTCCTTGAGGGCTGCTCGAGAATTCAGTTCTAGAGTTTCTGATTCATTGAAGGTAATAACTAATATATCAACATTGCTAACTAAATAGTTTTCGCCTTGGCTACTTTCATTTGAAAAGTCATTAGAAACAAAATTTTCTGGATAGTATACATGCATCTGTAATTTCTTGCTCCCTTGTTGGACAGCAGCCATGCTACTGCTTTTAGCTCAAAGTTCTTGTCATGCTAACAACAGTAATTTAGCAGTGATAAATCTCACAAACCTTAAACATTTATTATACAAGAATACTTTTAGATGTTTAGGGAAGCCCTTTATTGCTGCACAATAACATATGGTTGGAGCATATGCAGCATGTTAGTACTACTATGCTATAAATCTCATATTTCTTTTCTGGCACAGATGGAGATCTTTCCATATTCTGTATTTTATATGTTTTTCGAGCAATACCTTAACATTTGGAGGACTGCACTGATCAATCTTGCTATAGCTATTGGTTAGTACCTTGAAGACTCCTGCACTCATAAACTGACCATTGATCTGGGATGTCTTTATCTGGGGCATTTTATTTGTTTATCTATTTTTCTTTTTAAAGATACTATGAAAAAAAAATACCACTGATTTGATATTTTTAATTATTTTACCAGGGGCGGTATTTCTTGTTTGTTTAGTGATTACCTGCAGGTCAGTGTTCTGATCTTAGCCATTAATACGAAGTAGGCTTGTGTGTTTTGTCTTTCTTTGAAAATGAATTATTGTTGACTTTGTTCCTTCTTCGATTTTGAAATTAGTTTTTGGAGTTCAGCAATCATTTTACTGGTGCTGACAATGATTGTGGTTGATCTCATGGTATTTTCCTCAAACTTTCATTTCAAGGGGCAAGGTTATTGGTACGGGCCATTTACCTTTTGATATCTGTTTGCAACTTGGAATTCTGCAGGGTGTGATGGCAATTCTGAAGATCCAACTGAATGCAGTTTCTGTTGTTAATCTTGTTATGGCAGTAGGCATTGCTGTTGAGTTCTGTGTTCACATAACACATGCTTTCTCTGTAAGTATCGCTATATTTAAGATGATTGGATCAATTCCTTCAACGCAACTCTTGATATAGTGCAATACAAAGGAGATTTTACCTCTTCTTTAGTTTAATACTTTTCTCGCATTATTGTTTTTGTTTTGCCATTATGTACACATTTCTTCTGCTGGCATATTCGTAAGCATTTCTTTTACAGGTAAGCAGCGGAGATAAAAACCAGCGCATGAAAGAGGCTCTTGGAACGATGGGGGCTTCGGTCTTCAGGTCAGAAAGCTAACATCTAGACTGTGATCCAGCTCTGTACTTGTGACTTTTGATATTTGATATTCTGACCATCCATTTTTTAAAAAGAGAAACAGTGGTGATACTAACTATTTTTAAAATCTTCTGTAATTGAGACTCACAAAATGTGTCATACCTCAGCCTTATATATCTGTGAAGTTTTCTTGCGGTTACAAAATCTACTTTTTATCTACTTTTACAGCGGAATCACATTGACGAAGCTAGTTGGGGTTATTGTTCTTTGCTTCTCGAGGACGGAAGTTTTTGTGGTACCTGTTTTACACTTAATTCTCAATTAGGAGAGCCAATATTTCTCCGGCCCACTTGGTATTATCCCATTTTACATTTTGCAGGTTTATTACTTCCAGATGTACCTAGCTCTAGTCCTCCTTGGTTTCTTGCATGGCCTTGTATTTCTACCTGTAAGTAAATGAAGTGATACCATTACTGCAAAAATTAATATTTATTCAGTTCAAACATAATGTAAACAGAAGTTATTTGCCATGGACTTTGATTTTGCAGGTTGTATTAAGCGTGTTTGGTCCACCTTCAAGATGTGTGATTGGCGAGAAACAAGAAGAGAGACCATCAGTTTCTTCGCTGCAATAAGAATGAATATGTGGCGGGTGTTGCATCAAAAGAATCTTTTTTGTCTTCGTTTCTTTTGTAAGTCTAGGGCTAAAGTTCTGCAGTTCTGATACTCAAATTGCATGTATAATTACTGATCGAAAATATTTTCAATAGCTTGTAAAGCCGTACAATCTTCAACTTATTAGAGAAAGCAGAAAAATGAAAATATTCATTCAACTTAGGGTTATTCATATGTTTATTCAATAAAATTTCATAAGCTTCTATATATATATATATATATATATATATATATATATATATATATGATATGATACTTATTGAATAGCGTCGATCCACAGAACCTCCTTTTCATGTTAGAGATGGACGAGTTTTTGTGGTGGTGGCGGCGGCCTGGTGGGGGGCCGATTAAAACTAAAAATAATAAATAAATCCGATTAAATATCGTATAATATCAGAGGTTGGGAGTGGATTTGACAGCCCGCTCATCCGTCTTCATATGCCCAACTCGCTTTGTATATGAAAGTTACCCATTAAACCACAAATGGACAACCGAGAATTTCTTGACAATTAACAAATCAAAAACGAAAAAAAAATAATAGCATAGCATAAATGGAGCTACATACAATAAATAAGAGATCAAAAGAATCGCAGTGTTAGATCAGCACCTGCCTTTAACTATTATTAGAACACTCTAGACCGCACAACATAATTGCTTGGCCGTGGATGCATAGTTGTCATATATATATATATATATATATATATATATATATATATATATATATATATATATATATATATAATTATGTAAACAAAATAAGCTATACAATCTGCTTATCTACTCCTATGCATCACATGAATTTTCTATAGAAATATCAACGAGTATCCACCATTTTTCTATTAAAATATCCAGAAAAAAATCAATTTTCATAATTAAAATTTTGATTCAAACAATTTACACTTGCAGTTTTAGCCAATTCTATTGCCCGCCATTAAATATACAGGCATGCAATTATTCTATAATAAACACAAACAGTTTCACCAACTTAACCCTCAGTTTTCCTTAAGGCATAAAAGGAATAGATGCTTCTTCACTTCTACATGTCTTCAGAACTTTCAGGTTCCAATCTCAATTTATTGCTGCCTTCCCTAATTCCAACAATTTTTTCGCCAATTGTTCTCAGCAACTCAATTGCCGCCAACTGACTACAAGTTTTCTGACTTTGGACATCACAATTAATGTACCAAATCCAGAACAATATGCTCGGTATTTACCGGCAAAGCCTTTCAAAGCTAAACCTGAATTAATTGGAAACGTTCTTACTAATTTCAGGAGTGAAATTCAATAGGGCCTTAGAAGCATCTTAGGATCAGGAATTGCTGCTACAACCCAAACGCCTTTCCGTAAGATGATGAGAAATTTGGAGTGAGAGTTTGATCGTTAGACTCTGAGATAATCTGCAGACATCAATACACTCCTCTAAATCAGCATCACATGTTAATAACACCCACTCAGAATCATCATCTAAGTACTTGAGATCAAATAAACTCATGTCTTCTATACTAAACCGCCTTGCAATTTCTTGGGATAAATCTCGAAGTTTCCAATTATCTTGCATGCGGAGCCGGATTTTCTCCTCTCCAAATGTGACTTTCACTCTATTTCCATCAACATCTTGGGATATTCGGCCACAATTTTCTGGTAAAGAAGGAAGAGGCTCAGATATCTGCTGCTCTCCAAGAGATTTGTAGCTTTGGGATCTCGGCATTAGTTTTGGTTCTTGACTTGAGGCATGCAGCTCAGCCTCACTTCTGACCCTCTTCAGAACATCACCAGAGCTTTCTCCAACCATAGGATCTTCGCCACCAGCAATATTATTTGCAGACGGGTGTTGCTGAGTCCCACTGGAAACACACTGGCTTGAACTTGAACTCTGACTACCTGAGGAAGAGGGTGATTTGGCAGCTTGGGGTCTGATATTTCTGCCCTTAGGTCTCATGCTTTTCGGCTTTGGATGATCTGCTGGCATTGAAGTAGAGAAAGGGCTGGTTCCAGATACATTTGGAGAAGCCAACTCCGGGAAGTTTGTATAGAAGGAACCAATTTGAAGAGAACCAGAAGCACCTTGAACAGAGTCAATCACAAGTTGGAGCTTCTGCAAGGAGTGACCGACCTTTTTGATTTTTCGAGAAGGCCAACGTTTTATCCCATGTTGCCGGCATATTCTTTTCAAGGTTGTTGGGCAAACTGAAAATCATAAATAATATATAAAAGTCAAAGTAAAGATTAATAGAGGAAGCTTCACATTATTCACATAGCTTGAAGTATATAATGTAAGCTGAGCTAATACTGGTTAAAATTCTTGTGGCAGAAAACTTATTCCCAGTAACATTATAAAAAACAACTTTTTTGCAAGCTGCGTAAGACAATAGACTGAAATCCATCTCAGCCAATAAGCTAGAACAAAGCAGCAGTGCATGACAGGGAATGGAATGGAACAACCGTCTCCCAGGACTACTAAATTTTATAGAGAAATAGGAGCTGTTTGCCAACTATACACATACTAAACACACGAAATTAGTTTTAGCATCTAATGCTTACCACCAATACTCTTTGCAGCGTCTTTTAGACTCCCAGAAAAATATTGCCGAAGAACTTGCAAGGTGATATTTTTCTCTGCCTTGGTACGTCTTTTCTCTCCTGTTCTACCCAGAGCCACACTTGAAAAGCTACCCTCACCAGAATTAGAATCACCACAATACTCACCACTTCCTTTCAAGCTAAAATCTTTGTCATGGTGCCTGACCTTCAAAACTTTTTCACCTGACACCATTCTTGGTTCTCCTTTTTGGTTTAATGAGACATCACAATCTTTTTTGACTGCTGTGACACAAGCTGTCCAACATGAATTGTCTTGCGAATACTTTTCAGAATGAGTGTCCACTTTTAACATCTTTTCTCTGCTCACGATACCATCCAAAGGGGAAACAACTTCACTAATTGGTGAACTAGTTTCTTCCTCCAGCTCCTCATCGGCTATGACCCGTAAACTCTGGCAAACCTGTTGTATTATGATGGACAAAGAACCAAGCATCTTCTTCTGTTCTTCAGGATCCCTACAACCCTTTGGCAAGAAGAACTCCAATACAAAGTCAGCTTTACCAGTCAGGATACTCCGCAGACGAATTGCAACAGCGCCACACAAACCAAACATCCTTGCATGGTGAGAGAGAGGATACTCGGTCTTTTTCAAGGAAGTTATGTCGCTCAAAAAGCAGGGCTCGTTGGTCATAAATGCTCCCCCAGCAACACCTTGACCTTTTAACAAGTGATGCTCAGAGCAAGCTTCATGGAAACCCCACATATCAGGATCGGCAATATGGCAAGCACTATCTACAGTGGAAACACAATTATTGTAGGTATTATCAGAGTGCCAAAACCCCCCTTTACCCTGTTGGATGCATGGGACCCAAGTTTGAGCTAAAGGTAATCTATGCGTCTCACAAGCACATCTCAAGACCTCTCGAATCTCAGGTAACGCAGATTGATACAAATTGTCAGATGCCTGATAAAAGAAAAAATCCACCGGTCACCTAAAAATAAAAAAAGTCAATTAGTTTGTTAATTTTCTTTTTACTATTATCGTATTACCTTAATGTTCTCAATACTTGGAACTTCCGAGGTCCTAAGATCAACAGCCTGCAAGTGACAAGTTTATTCAATCAGAAAATAGGATTAAGAAATTCCATTATACTCCCGGGTGGTATGCGAAGAATTTTTAATTAGATGGAGGAAGCCAAGATCCATTATTGATATAGACACGAACAAGACAAGGCAACTCAATCTTCCAGAAACCAAGCATAAGTTCAGTTTGAAAAGAAAAATAATGAATAATAATATTAAAGGTAAACTAAAAAAAAAAAATCAGAACTATTTCTTACACTACAAATATTGATACCTTGAGTAACAGGAACAATTGGTAAATTCTGCAGTTTTTTGGCTGAGACAACAATATAACAAAGGAGAAGTCCTATATCATTATGTCAGAAATTTAGCATTGTCTTCATATTTCATACAACTGACAATTGGACAATACTGGATAAAGCTTCCAGTTTAAAGTCAAAAAATCCAGACATCAAATTTCTTCTAGAATATGGCTTTGTAAACACCATATATTAAAGCAGATAACAATTGAAGATCCAGATTACAGATTATTTCATTCAGAGAAATGACAGGACATTCAATTGTTTAATTCAATGATTCATCATCACTCAAAAAAGGGAAAAAAAAATGAGGAAAACTGGGAGAGAAATCATAAAGTAATGACAGAAAACAGACCTCAAGTGCTTTGCAAACACTTTCAAGTTCAGATCGATACATTATCTTCCGGGTTGTCATCACAACCTCAATAACACCCAAGCAAGTCCTACTTCCTTGTTCAAAAACAGGAACAGCAAGGGTACCACGGACATCGTACTGCTGAGCATGATCAACTCGTGAATACTCATCACTTCTGAAGAACTGGACATCAGGAGTCCACTCGGGAACCTTACCCAAGAAAACCCGACCAGGCAATCCCATGACATCCTTGGAATCCTCGTCAGCTGAGAAATAATACTTAACAGAGATATCCCTGTAATTGGTAAGCTTCTGACAATTGAGATCAACCGAGAAGGGCTGGTCATAAGTCGTCAGAACACGTCTACCTGCTCTACTTACAGGCACCCATAATTGTATAAGGACATCTTTATTATCCGTGAAATCTTTAATATTCCCAAGCGCCCATATTAATCTCTGAATTACAGAAGTTGCAGGTCCTGAATTTGCCCTTGGCGCAATCCACCATCTTCTGCTCAGTTCAGAACCTTCAGTAACGTTATTTTCCGATTGACTATAGTCTCCATCAACATTAACCACACTATGACTAAGAGACTGATTACTAATAGGACTTTGTCCCTGGAGTTCACTCATAGTTGAAGTCCCCGGAAAGAATAGTTTTTGCCTATTGTCTAGATTATTCTGTTGAGAATGGCTCGTGCTTGTATCACCATTGATAGTCTCTGAAGCTGGCCATACAAATGAAGAGTCGAAGAGGGTGGTAGAGGTAAAGGGAATAGAATGAGGAAATTCAGATCCATCTATAGTTTCCAGCCAGCATCCTTCTGCCAACAATTCATCCATGTAATCCAAGTCCATTGTAGAATCGAGTGATGCCTCAAGCATGGTACTGGGTGAAAAAACAGCATCTTCCATGTTGATCTTTTATCAAATTCCCATTTTGATTATATTGTTCTGCTGAATAGTTGAAATCCAAGGTTCCCCAGTATTATACAATATGCAGCAAGCTTTACAGAAAGTTGAAAGTCCAATCTTCAAATTATGATTTCTCCAAGTTGTTGAGACATTACTGCCAAGAATCATTCCGAAGAAAAGTTTAGATAAGAACAAGAAAATCATAGAATACTAAACAGTGAAATAATAATTAAACAAGAAATAAAAAAGAGAATTTATTCATGCTGTGTGAAGATTAGCCTTCGCTTTTTCCGTCAAATCCAATATCAGTCAAAGTAGCACTATCGAAAGAATCACCAATTAATTAGTTAGGGAATAAAACGCAATTTCTGAACCGCCATATCCATCAAATTAACATTAAATAAAGTTTAAGATGTAAAAATAGAAGGAAATGGAAACCCAATTTCCATGGATTCGTCCAATATGATGAGACAATAAACTTTCTCACATTTGATTCAAGATTCTAGATTCCTCAACCAGAAAAGACAGGAAAGACAGGATATTTACAAAACATTTTCTTTCACTATAACAAAACTAATTTATTTCATCAACAAAAGCAAATCAAATAATGGATGAAACAGAGAAAGAATACCTCACTATGTAGAGATTCTTGAAGATACTCAAATGGGTGTATTTATGTTCCCGCGGTATTATTATAATCTTTTGGAAATACCCCAGACCACTGTCTGAGAAGGAGGAACGTGAACAAACAAACGGCCTTAAAGAGCATGTCCGTCTACGAGAAAAAACAAAATTTTCATAGTAATTATCTGAGAGCCAATCCTGAAAATGTTTATCACTCTTGTGATTCCTGGCAAGTTGTAAGAGAACGATGCTGATTCCAACGTGTGACCCCACAAGAACAACTCACATTTTGGGCCTTGGAGTACTCGCTGTAAAGTCAAAACTCTTGAGCAAACGAACAGCTCGGGAGATAGCGATTGAGATTTCAGAGGGAGAGAGCTTATCATCTGCTGATGCAATGGTTGATAATCAGATTTGTTTGGTTTTTTTTTCCCGAATGAATTGTTTACTATAATAATACGAGAGGAATCAGAGCTGTTCAAAGTGGTCAAAATTGGGGTGGAGGTCTGTGTGTTCCACTTTCATACGAGAGTAATGTTTTTAAGATGATTTTAGACGGCTGACTTTCTAACTTTTTTTATTTTATTTTAGATAATTACACTCAGGTCTGATTTTTTCTCATAATTTTCTAAATGAGTTCACAATTTATTCATTTAGATTAAATAAATCCCCAACTCAACTCTACTCATACTGAAATGACGACTGCAATACCCTTCCGTAAGCATTGAAATTTACCTCAAACAGTTGTGACGGTAAAAAAAAACTCAATATCAAGGCTTGGTTTGAAATTATTAATCCCAAACCTCAATTTTTAACAAGAATTTACTGATTTATATTTGACAGTGGATAATTGTATCGACAATAATTATGTAATTTTAAAATAATAATAATAATACTTTAATTTTAAATGTAAATTAATTAAGAATAAAAACTGAAAATAATTCGAGTATTTTGATAAAAATAGAAATATTTAAATCTTTATTTAGAAAATATAGAAAGTGTAGATACGTAGATGCAAATAAATATATAGTATTAAGACAACAATTTCGCTTTGTCTTGTCTGTCTCTATGTTCTTTATTCTTTACAATTGAACCGAAAAAAAAACGCTAAGAAAGCAAAATGAATTGTGTATTTGAAAAACAATTTCTTTTTTGAAATTATTTCACAGATTTTTTAAGGCTCCCCATTGCAACACTTTTTCATTATGGTGCGTCAGCATTAAATGAGAGTACGTCCGTAGAAATTTTGGTCTTTTTTGTCGCTTCATAAGATAGACATAATTGATCCACCACAGCAACAACAATTAATAATAATCATAAGAGAAAACCAAACTCTTCAATTATTTATCTTCAATTAATAATAATCATAAGAGAGCTGAGCTTCTAGTTGGATCTACATTTTGATAGTTCAATTCAATTTAATGCCAAGCATATTTCTTGGATTCTATTGGCCAGTTGTTTGTGCTTCACATGTCAGCAGCATCATCATTCAACCATTAAATTTTTAAATTTTAGTATTTGCGCATTATCTATCACTCACAGTTAATTAATTACTTTAATTACTCGAATTTCCCATTCCCGAACTCATCCCCATGGTTGTTGTAGATGTATGTATGTAGCCAGCCCCACTCCTTAATCTGTTAATGTTTTAACTCATACTCTCACTTAAATCTCAGATAAGCTCTGCCACCCCACCACCCACCAGCCTCGAATAATTCTTTTTTTTTTAATTTTTCATTACAACACCGGTATCGCTAACATTGATATCATTTTAAGAAGAAACGAAGAACGAAAACAAACTGTGAAAAACTAAAAAGCCCGGTATGAAAGACCAAATCTAATAACACGAAAATTGGAACTGACAAAACTCCCCCAGGCGAAAAGAAGAATTATTGGCAGCCTCATTAATTATTATAGGCCGAAGAAGAAGCTTTAAGAAACAAAAAGAAAAGAAAAAGGCAGCATAGAACAGAAGTAGGACAAATACGTAGCCCTAAAACCAAAAAACTAATAATACTATTGATTTGAATTCAAATCATTCATTCGCCTCTCCATTGGACACACTGTACTACTTAATGCAGGCACTACTCTGCACCTACCACCAGATAGATAAGCAAACCCGAGTTCAGGAAAAAAAAAGATTTGTCATGCAAGTTAAAAAACTAACCAACCGCAAGATTTACATCAGGAATACTAGGATTGTACTCTAATAAGCTCGTACAATCACTAGACATTTATTAGAGGAAAAGTCTGGTCTCATGAAAAATTACACTGACAAGCAAGTTTGTTTGCTATTACAAAATAACACAACACAACGAAGAATTCACATTCTTTATAATTAAACAGCTGACATCCTTCTTTCTTTGTGTGTACTCCTTCCTTCCTAACACTCCAATTCCAAAACAAACATCATCATCCATCCCCTCCTCATCTTCAAATGCTTGGTCTCACGTTGAGGCGAGATGCTAGCTTCTGACCCAGAGATTTGTCGGCCTGTAAATCATTACAGAATGCAATAATCCAGTTAGAATTGCATATTGCCTAATGCAATCAACAAAAACATTACAATCTCCTGCAAAATATGGCCAAAGTTTTCCAGATGGAGCTTCTAAGGTCATTGTTATTCTATTCAAATGCTTAAAAGGAATGGATGTCTCACCTGAGACCAGTATGAGATCCATATGCTGCGGATCTCGTGGGTGACACGTGGGTCAGACAAAGCCTCAATCCATCGGCAGATGAACCGCTCTTGCCTATGAACAATCACATAAAACAACATTACAAAGATGTTAACATTATAATTTCACAATCTTTTCTGGTGAAAAATTGGTCAGAACAGGGGGATCTCACCTGTCTGGTGCCCAAGATCTGTATCTCTCTCCAGGTTGTTTGAAGTTGTTCTCTTTGTCAATTATGCACTGCAATGAACATCACACTCACTGCCTTTAGCTTTCATAACATACATCAATTCAGTGGAAAACTCCACAGAATCCAAATATACACTTCAGTTGACAGGCCACTAAACAACTATAAATGTAATGCAAGCAACAATCTTTGGCAAATTGCCATCAAACCTAAATTTCAAGATAAAAGTGAAGCCAAAGTAAAGCAATTTACACTTCAGTTGACAGGCCACTAAACAACTATAAATGTAATGCAAGTAACAATCTTTGGCAAAGTGTCATCAAACCTAAATTTCAAGATAAAAGTGAAGCCAGAGTAAAGCAATTTACCTTCTCACGCCTTCCACCGCAGAGAGCAGGAGGAATTGGATATCTCTCAGCATGACGGACAGGATCATACCTTGAAGGGAAGTAATCGATCTAAAAATAAGCATCATACAGCACCATGTTAGAACACAATCTAGAAAAGGGGCAGCACCATGTTCGAACACAATCTAAGAAAAGGGCCAGTGACTATTGTTTTATAGATATTTTAGTACCTCCTCATCCCTGTGCATGAAATTCATGAACCCATCATAGTGGTTGTTGTGATGAGCACACTTGGGTGAATTTGCTGGGAGTTGCAGATAGTTCGGTCCTAGACGGTGCCTCTGAGTATCAGAGTAGGAAAAGATACGAGTCTGGAGCAGCTTATCATCTGAATAGTAGATGCCAGGAACCACAATAGCAGGGCAAAAAGCTAGCTGTTCATTTTCTGCAAAGAAGTTATCGATGTTCTTGTTCAAGACCAAGCGGCCAACAGGCTGCAAGGGCAAGATGTCCTCAGGCCAAGTCTTGGTTACATCAAGTGGGTCAAAGTCAAATTTATCCTCATGGTCGGGATCAATAGTCTGGATGAAGAGTTTCCACTCAGGATAATTTCCAGCTGCAATTGAGTCATAAAGATCTTGAGTGGCATGGCTGTGGTTAGCTCCTCCAACCTTGATTGCCTCATCCTCCAATAAGCATTTGACTCCACAAGTGGGTTTCCAGTGAAATTTCACGTAGTGTGCTTTCCCAGTCTTATTGATCAGCATATAAGTGTTCACACCAGATCCGTCCATGTGCCTATAATCTTGTGGGACACCCAAATCATCAAAGAGGAAAGTGAACATGTGCAAGCTTTCAGGGTGGTGGGAGAAGAAGTCAAGGATCCTCCAGTTCTCTTGGATGTGAGACTTTGGGTTAGGTTTAAGAGAATGGACCATGTCTGGGAATTTCATTCCATCACGGATGAAGAAGACAGGGAAATTGTTTCCCACCAGATCAAAATTACCCTGCGTTCAGAAGGAAAAGAAGACACTGTAAGAAACAAGTAGAGCAGCTAACTTCTTCACAGATTAGAACTCAGCCACCTCAACGAAGTGACAAAATATCAGATGACTTCTAAGTATATGAAATGTTGAACCTATGTAACCTTCAATAAAAGAACTAAGTGGTTATCTACTATTGAAGATAACCAGCAAAGAGGTTATTGCAGCCACATTTTGCAGGCAAATACGCCAAGCAAAATAAGAATTCCCTAAGTGATGGAAGAAATTGTTCACCCTGTTTCACTGTCACAATTGTAAAGTTCTGGAAGCATCAACATGACAATAGAAAGATCTTCAATTTTATCAGCAAAAGCCACTTAAAGCTACAATATGCCCCTAAACACATTCATCATTTAAGTGACTAAATGATTTTCCCCATGATCCCCTATGGCAGACATTCCAGCATGCAATATATATTACTGATAAAACAAGGATCAGCTCAGTCCTCACCTCTCTTGTGTAAAACTTCACTGCAAATCCTCGAGGATCTCTCAGAGTTTCAGGGCTGCCACGCTCATGGATAACAGTGGAGAAACGGACAATGACAGGTGTCTGAACCCCGGGAGCTCGAAGAAAATCAGCACAAGTAAGGTTAGATATGTCATGGGTAACCTCAAAGAAACCCTTAGCACTGGCTCCCCTGGCATGGACAACACGTTCTGGAATACGCTCCCTGTCAAAATTAGCAAGTTTCTCCACTAGATGATAATCCTCAAGGAGGATTGGACCTGTTAAATTGAAGCACCTTGAATCTCAGAACTAAAGATCTAAACTATATGCATCAAAGTGAAACAAGATAAAAAGGCAGGAAAAAAGGGGTCCTCTAAATTAATTTTTTCTGCCTGGCCAGAAGAGAAAAAGAAAAATATTCTACAGACTATCCCACGAGATGTCTCAATAAAAAGGCATCTAAAATAGATTTAGTTATTAATCCCTGTTTCTACTACATCAAAAATATCATCATTGGACAACCATATCAAGACTTGGAATAGAACGTGCATATTCATCCAAAGGTGGGCATATTTTTGCTGAATGCATAATAACAAAGATGATGATGATGATGATCCCACAGTAAATTAACATTGATTCGGATAAGTGATAAAAGCAATAATCAAAATGATAAAGAGCTGTACCAACACATATGTAATACATAAATCCAACATCTCAAAAGAGCAAGACGCTCAGATAAAAAACCTACATCAATTACAAAGATGAACCACAAAAAAAAAAAGCAGAGATAAAACGTTCAAATACCTCTAGGTCCAACTGTCATTGATGAGTTGTTGTTCCATACTGGTGCACCAGAATTAGTAGTAAAGAAGGGGGAATTGAAAGCACTTGAAGGACGGTGCTGCATCATCATCAAATAGAAAATTAACAAAATTTCCAACTAGAACATCATAACCACACGGGGAAAAAAAAAAACCACTTAGGCTATGAATTGCTACTGTTGACTTCTACTTAAGAGTGCAAGCCAAAAGAGTGAGAAAGTGCTTGATAAACGCTAACTTTTAACCAACCGCTCACTTTTTTACTGATATTTAATATTTTATAATTTCATCTTACAGCAACCGTGGCTCAACTCTTCAAAAGCCACACCTAATTCCAAACATATCCTTAGTCCCAAGGACTTCCACTTCATTTTACAGGGAATCAAACGCAAACAAGCGAAAAGATTTCAACTTTCCCTAGGATTTCATATGGTAGAAACCAAAACTGACCTCAATAACAAGTAACACAAAAAGCGATAAATAATTTAGGAAACACTAAAGAAGAGGTATAATATCTAATTGAAGAATATCCAAAAACAGATTTGTATTAAAAAGGTCACAATCAAACAGAATAATCCACCGGATGATTTGATTGAAGAATTTAATCAAAAAAGAAAATGATTGGAAACACAGATATTGAATCGAAATCAGAACCCATCAGTATGAAACCCAATCAAACAATAAATTACTTCTACAATCCAAAATTAAATAATCAAACAATCAGATACAATAACACAATTAAGATAACAATCAGAAAAAATAGTACCTTGTATGGATCCATAGCAGAAGGTATGGTTGAATGAGCGAAGAACTTCTAGATGAAGCTAAGAGAAAGGAAAGACTTTTTTGAATTGTGTGGCAAAAAATTACGTCCTGAGTTCAGCATTATATATAACGCCCGTGGCTCGCGCTTCTACCGATCTCCCAACCTCAAGCCTCACCCGTTATCCATCTATAGCGCCAGCGAAAAATCAGTAATGAGACAAATAAGTTTCATTCCATTTTCTCGCCAATATCACGTCTCGTCCATAAAAATATATAAATATATAGCAATTATAAAATACTCCCATGTCAATTTATAAAAAAAAATAATGTAAAATATTTTGTATATAATATCTTAATTACATAATTTATTCTTATAAAATAAATATCCAATAAATAAAATATGATATATATGAATTTAGTTTTTGTTTCTAACTGTATTTATTTTGAGAAAATCTAAAAATATTTATTACATCTAAGACAAGTTATCGTGAACTGGACGATGCGTGAGAAACTGGGACTTCAGGCGAGATTTATGGTTTTGAGGTAAGAGATGGGACCACAAGAGATATGATTGTATGATTTATCTTTTTTATGGTAAGAAAAAAATGAAAAAAATTATTGCGAACGTCATGGATTCGTGGTTCCTTATCCTGGTGTTTGGAGGCTTTCTTAAAAAAATTCGTAACCACTTATGGGAGAAGATGACCTGGCCCACTCTGGTTATGACACGTGTGCAGAGCATTGAAACGTGTGCAGAGCATTACCAGAAAGTGTCCAGAGATAGACTCGAAGAGCAAGCGAGGGTGTGTGAACACTCCCAATATTCCGATAGTAATGGGATAATTACATTCGGATCCCTATACTTTTTATAATTTCTTAGAAAAGACATAATTTGGTGTTTGTATAGATAAATCCGCAATAAGGTAATAACAACAAAATAATCAAAGTACATTATAATATATCAAAACATAAAGAGTGTAAAACTTAATACTAAAACTATTTATTGATTTCACTAATAGTTAAGATTAGAGAACTTTTTCTAATAATTAATTTTTCTAAGAACTTCATCCTAATTAACTCCATAATCATATAAAATATGTCTACCTAATTGTTTCATTTTATTCCATAAACAATATGAGAACTCAATAATGATATTAACTCTTCTTGTTGTGTTTACTATAAAAAAAAATGAACAAGCTGACAAGAGTTTAAAATAATAATTCATACTTTCCTTCTTTTAAATGTATAAGACAAAATTTTCTAATATTTGAGAAGACTTTTTCTAAATTTAAGATTTAAAATTGTCTTTACCCAATATAAACTCATAGACTATGTTACAATAAAGTTATTAAAGTAATTTTTTAAACAAATCTTCTTAATATTTGATAAGACTTTTTTCAAAATTAAAATTTAAAATTATTTTTATCCAACATAAGGTCTGTTTGTTTTTTTAACTTAAGTTTGAATAATTTTATTCATATGTTTAAAAACTGTTTATTTTTTAACTTATATTTAAAAATTTATTAAAAATATCTTAACGTAATTAAATTAAAAATTTTAACTTAAATCTGATTAATTAAATGTCTAAATACATTAAATATATTATTTGACAATAACACTATTAATTTATTACTTAACATTTATATATACATCAATAACTTAACATATTAGTTTTATATTTTAATAATATATATTTCAATATATTAATTTTTTATTTTTTATTTTTATAAAAACATATAACTTAATATTTATATTCAAATATTTAAGATAAAAAAATAAATATATCAATTAAATTCAAATTTCAGTCACATTTAAACTTCAAATAAAAAAAACAAATACTACCATAAACTCATAGACTATGTCATGATAAAGTTATCAAAGTAATTTTTTATAAAAGTATTTATAAAAAAGTGTCAAATCTAAGTAGAGTCAAACATCTATTTAAAAAAAAAAAGATTTTACTTCGAAATTTATGAAACTCAAGGACCTGAATGTTAGTATACCATGATAAGAATGGAACGGGCGTGACTTAGCCACACGACTGAATTTCGGCCCCAAATTAAATGTCTATTTTATTTTTTTCTTCTCTGATCGTTGATAAATTATCTTATCTTTTGCTTTTATTATCTAAAAGTGTTTTTTATATTATTATAATCACGCCTTAAAAACACTATAATTCTACCTATACTTCGGAAGGGCACTCTGGGTTATAAACTTGAGAAATAATATAATTTTTAAATCGTCCACCCCTATTGACAAAATTATACATCAGAGAAATTTATATGAAATTATTACTGGAAAACTGACAAAAAAACAGTGTGCACCGAATATCAATTATCCAGTTCAGACCACCCAAAGTTATTTTTCCTTCTGCTGAAATGATTTCCTTTTTTTTTTCTTTTTTCTTTTCTAGCAAAATTGACTCGATTATGTATACTAACGCCTAGCAGCCACTCGTAAGCGCACAAACACCCAAATTTCTTAATTGAGTTCAGCACTACGTCGCATTTTTTCTTATTAAAAAAAAAAAATCTATCAATTGAGAAGCTCCTAGATGCTGGGACTATTTCTCCGTTTAGCTTCAACTACGATTGTAATTTGCATTCGTTTGCTATGACAATTATGAAGCTAACTAATCGGTGGCCACGACCCCATCCACATCTTTTTCCTTTTCTAGTCCTTGAAAGAAAGCTTCTATTCCTACTATTATAGGTGCCCATCATCTGGGTTTGAAGGGAAATAGATAAATAGTGCTAAGCCTTGCATTTGAGAGGTAAAGGGGACTTTCCTGGGGAAAAAGACTTCAAGGAGGCAACAAGTAACGGGCAGCATACATAAGAAATCAATTATATATCAATTTCTTTCCATTATATTTGTCTATCAAGTTAACTAGTTTGTGACAAAGGAAAATCATGTCTTTCTAAATCAGAAGCAAAATCTCATTCATGCGCAACTTCTAACCTAAACTGTTTGAAACTATTGGATAAATTAAAAGCTTACCTCGAACATTGGTCGATGGTTTAGTAACGGGTTGTCATTTGGTGCAGAACTATTTTCAGACATTCGGTCAGAACCAGTTGATATTGGAAACAATAGCATAATCTTGGGCTGGCCCTACCATGACCTGTAAATGGGTTTGGAGCGGGGGAATTTCTTCTGTTCCTGGTAAACATTTCCTCGCAAGAACCTAAGCATGCTGAATACACCAAGTAAAAATTCAATGTACTTATTTGTCTTGTCATTGTTTCGGATAGCTTCAATGATTAGTACGTTCCTAGAAATTTCCAATTTCACTGGAGAATGCTGGAATCAATGAAGATAGGAGCAAGTTCAGGATTCTGACCAATATTTACACCAATGAGGATTCATCATCATCATGCTGCGATCATTTAGAATCATACAACAGGCTCCGAGTTGGTTGTTGATCCAATGGCTCAAATTGAGGACGATCAGCTTCAAATAATCCGGATGATCCACTTCTACCATTCCCACCAAAGCCAAGTCCAATCCAGAACAATCACCTAATGCTTCACCTTCTTTAAAGCAAACATCTGAACCCACAGGAATGGTATTTGGACCTACAAATCCAAGATCAGGAGCTGAAACTCTAGCAGCATTAGTTTATTTATAGACACAAAACCACTAACCAAGTGAACAATTGTGCTCCTCCTGCAAACCTGTAACGTCAATGAAATAAGATTAATTCCATAAAATGCAATAAATTGTGTGAAAATAGAGCACTGAGCTTAATCTGATAATACAATCATTGAACATGCGGAGAAAGTCAGCATAACCTCAAAGTATAAACTCAGCTCATGGGAGAAACCAATTCAGAGTAAATTTCAGTTCCCGAGGCATCATGGACAGATGTTGGTAGTTTCTCTCCACTTTGCTGCCTTTGAAGTTAACTAATGCCGCATACAGTGCTAAGTTAAAGAAGAATAGGTCATAAAAGCTAGCGCACTGCTACATACCTGTCAGTATCTTAGTAGCAACAAGGAACAGTATTTCTTTAATCTCGTGTCTCATATCAATACCTACAAAAATAAATATTAATAAATATTTGGTGTTGTGCAAATATTGGGTTCAGGAAAACTGTTAATCAATAGAAGTCGACTCAAGAGACTCAGCTGCAAATAGTGATTAGGTCTCTATCTAGAGTTAGATTAATTTCTCCACAAGGATTGAACTTGGTTCAGCTGTGAGTTCATAAGTTTTAAAAGACTGAATTCTGTTATATAGTAACCTGGACAACTTCTATACATTATTTTAACACAAAAACACTCCAAATTATTACTACCTACAAAATCACATGCACATATGCATAAAAGTTTAAAACAAATCATATGAATGTCGATATAAGAGATGAAAGGGAAGACGCACCGTACATATCTAGGATTTGGTTGTCCTCCAAGATGCAACTCTTGCAAGCCATGGTCTTTTCATCTGATGGCACATTGCAATTATTAGCAAGAAGAGTTTTGAATTAGCCAACAGTAGGATCAAAACCAATTTGGACCATAAACCTATAATCGAGCACCAGAATTGTATCGTGGAGTCCAACTAGCTTCCCAGTTTAATAAAGTTGCTAAACAATCCAGACTCCACAACAAAAAAATTCAGCCAGTAAGCAAGAATATATTCTATTATATTTTATATGCCAAACCTTAGGAATAACCCAAATTCTGTTATTACCAAACTTCCTACTAGTGGGGGGCAACCAGAGTAGCAAATGTGAATTCAGCAAAAAACCATCAGTTGTGCAAAGTGACAGAAGCTTCAGATCAAGAATCCCAATATTGAACTTAAGCATAAAACTGGCTTTTATTAGATTGAAGAGTCACATAACATACTATTTTATTTTTGATATTACAATATACAACAGCAGACAAAGGATTAACATTCTTCAAATAGCTGACATCCTTGGCGTTTACTCCTTGCTCAGTCTCCACAGGTCAAAAGCATCCACTTCAGGAGTCACCTTCAAATGGATGGCCTCACATTGAGACGAGAAGCTAGCTTCTGACCCAGTGAATGGTCAGCCTGTATTTATATCAGAGAAAAGAATACCAAGTCAGATCAGCATACCTGATTCACTCAACATAATCATTTCAATTTAGAGAACAATATCACCAACATTTCTAACATTGACCCTTCAAGTTCACAGCCATAATTTGCAATCGATTGAAAGGACAGGGAGCCTTACCTGAGTCCAGTATGAGATCCATATGCTGCGGACCTCATGGGTGATACGTGGGTCGGATAAAGCCTTAAGCCATCGGGTGATGAACCGCTCTTGCCTAAAATCAGTTATATAAAATGTCTTAGGTGTTAGCGTTATGCCTTCACAATTGCTTTGAAATTGACAAATGAAGGCAAAAATGAGTTTACCTGTCTGGTGCCCAGGACCGGTATCTATCTCCAGGCTGTTTGAAGTTGTTCTCCTTCTCAATAACAGTCTGCATTTAGCAACTTTGGATTAAGTTCATAAATATCAGGTTTATCTATCAATCTCTACCAATGTCGGCTAACCAATTTGAAAAATCTTCATCAAACTAGAATTTCAAGATTAGAAAGAATCTGAGTATAGAAATTGACCTTGTCGCGCCTTCCAGAAACTATATCAGAAGGAATGGGATGTCTCTCAGCATGACGAACAGGATCATACCTCGAAGGGAAGTAATCGACCTTAGATAAAACATCATAGCATCCAATTAGAACATAATTTGATAACACTTGCAGACACCAGTTTAGCATACAATACCATCCACTCGTACAAGGCACTAATATCTTTAATGCAGGCATCATAATGTCAGTTAATTTAAAGGTGGCTTTCATTAGTTTTCTTTCCAGAAAGGAAAAAATCTAAGTACCTCCTCATCCCTGTGCATGAAATTCATGAAACCATCATAATGATTGTTGTGATGAGCACACTTGGGTGCATTGACTGGGAGCATCAGGTAGTTTGCTCCAAGGCGGTACCTCTGGGTATCTCCATAAGCAAAGATTCTTGTCTGGAGCATCTTATCATTTGAGTAGTATATGCCAGGAACCACAAGACCAGGGTTAAACGCAAGCTGTTCATTTTCTGCAAAGAAGTTATCAATGTTCTTATTCAAGACCAAGCGTCCAACTGGCTGCAGGGGAATGATGTCCTCAGGCCACCACTTGGTAACGTCAAGTGGGTCAAAGTCAAGTTTGTCCTCGTGATCAGGATCTATAATTTGGACATAGAACTTCCACTCAGGATAGTTTCCAGCTGCAATCGAGTCATACAGATCCTGAGTGGCATGGCTATGATTAGATCCTCCAACCTTGACTGCCTCTTCATCTGTCAAACTCTTAACTCCACAAGTGGGTTTCCAGTGAAATTTCACATAGTGCACTTTCCCAGTCTTATTGACCAGAGTATAAGTTTGAACACCAAAGCCTTCCATGTGCCTGTAATCTTGTGGAATACCGACATCATCAAAGAACCAGGCAAACGTGGACAAACTTTCAGGAAGGAAGGAGCAGAAGTCGAGGATCCTCCAATACTCTTGGATGTGAGACTTAGGGTTGGGTTTAAAAGCATGAACCACATCCGGGAATTTTATTGCATCACGGATGAAAAAAACAGGGAAATTGTTTCCCACAAGATCCCAGTTACCCTGAGTTCACAAGAAAGAAGTTCACATAAGAACATATCAACCAGTAAAGCAAATAACAACTTGATAGCCTAGAAGTCAGTAACTTCATAAATTAATGGAATATCAAATAGAAACTATGACGAGAATGCTGAACTTTACAACCTTAACCAGTTTTATATATAATGACCAAATGTTTGATTGTGGCAACATATGCCGCGGTCCAATATAAGTAGTGATTTAGATATGCCAAAATCCAATATGATTTAGTGAATAAATAAAAAAAAACTGGACCCTCACCTCTCTGGTGTAAAACTTCACTGCAAATCCTCGAGGATCCCTCAGGGTTTCAGGGCTGCCACGCTCATGGA
This sequence comes from Melia azedarach, assembly GCA_028052125.1. Lineage (NCBI taxonomy): Eukaryota > Viridiplantae > Streptophyta > Magnoliopsida > Sapindales > Meliaceae > Melia > Melia azedarach. The sequence continues at coordinate 12,101,237 of CM051407.1, read as the reverse complement.
TAACAGTGGAGAAACGGACAATGACTGGTGTCTGGACCCCTGGGGCTCGTAGAAAATCAGCACAAGTAAGATGAGAAATATCATGAGTGACCTCAAAGAAACCCTTAGCACTGGCTCCCCTCGCATGGACAATACGTTCTGGAATCCTCTCCCTGGTAAAGTGAGCAAGTTTCTCCACTAGATGATAGTCCTCAAGGAGCACGGGACCTGTGAAACAAAGGCCGCTCAATTTTTGAAAGAACCATGTACGTACCCAAACCAAAGTCCTCATCCTAATTATCTAGTAATTTTTGCATAGATCAGATCTTAGCATAGAAAGCCACCAGTAATTAAGACAAATTCCCAAAACTTCTTAGAAACTTCGTGGAACAAGCTATAAACAAGGAGTAATTTAAAGGACAGAATACCACATAGATACAGAACTTGACATCCCAAGAAGAACTTGTAATGTCGAATAAGCACTAGATGATGCACCGATGAGAAAATTGAAACACCACAAAAGAAAGAAAATAGTATTTGTCGCAGATCGGCGAATAATTTCATTTTAAGAGAATAACCAACAAGCTCAAACACGAATTCAAAGCACATCAAAACGAGAAAGCTGCTAACTCCATTATCAAAGCAAAAGCAATTATAGTATATGAGAAAAGGACTAGAAGAAGAAATCAATACCTCTTGTTCCAACAGTCAACGATGAGTTGTCGTTCCAGACTGGAGCCCCGGCATTTGTAGTCATGAAAGGGGAGTTGAAAGCACTTGACGGACGGAACTGCACATCTCAGAGAAATATAATTAATAACCGTTAACAAAGAAAGCAAAAGAAGTACTAGAAAACTAGTTGAACGACTTCGACATCATTTTCCCGGGAAACAAACAGAGGAGTTCAACTTTTCTTTTTGCAATTCATTTCACAGCAACCAAAACGGAGATCTAGCTAATAATGATACCGGAGTCTAAAGAGAAGGCCATGAGCGCCAAATTGAAGCGATTTAAAAAGCGAAGTAGAAAAGTTTTTGAATCCGCAGAACTTTTACGAGAGCGGGAGTTTTCGTTCTTTAGAAACGTTTCTTTTTCTAGATTTGTTTACGCAGCGGGCGAGCGAAGCGTAGTTTGGATGTTTCTTGGGTCAATTTTCGGACTGGGTTTTTTATTGGGCCTTCAAACGTCCCATGATGGGAATACCTTACTCGAATTAGAATTATGTAGAAAAAGATTTCTATTAGAAATATTATTCAAATTAAAATGCTCGATTTAAGTATGTTTTTGTGATCTAGACGAGGGCGAGATATTACCCAGTATGGCTCCAGATATTCGGGTTAGCTCAGATTAAGACTAGAGTTCCGATAAATAATTCATTGTAATATTAATAATTTGTATATACACTATTAAAAAAAGAATATTTTAAAAAATATGAAATTTTGAATACAATCTAATATGTAAAAATATATGAAATTTTTTTGTCGTTTTACAAAAATCTTATATTAAAACGCTCGTAAAATTTGCTTATAAATTGATATCAACACGTTTTTGTAGTTTGTCTAAAATTTGAAATATATACCAGGTACTTAAAAATAAATCAAACTACATTACATGTTATTTTTAGAAACTCGTCTTTAGATCCCAGAACAAAATTATTTTGAAAACCTTAACTTTATTTTCAGCTTTAAAATTTATATATATATATATATATATATATATATATATATTTTCTAGCAAGTTCTACTTCTCTGTTTCTGTTGCCACATCCTGCAGAATGCACCGCTTGCCTTCTGTGTTTTCATTTTCATGTTTTCTCTGATGCAATCTGCAGAATGCGTAGTATTTTGCTTTCTCTTCGATCTGCTTTGACTCTTCTCACGTATGAAATCATTCGACAAAAAGCTTAATTATAAACAAATCTGTTCAAACACGTTCAAACCAGTCTAAGAAATAAAAAATTATAAAGTTAACGATCAAACGGAATGATCCACATCACGATCTGAATAAACAAATGAAACACTAGTTAAAAAAAATCAAAAACAACGAAATGGAACTAAACAAACAAAATTATTTTATCAGATCGCCAATCAGTATGAATAATGAGATAATAATCAGAGTAAAGTAAGAGCGCAAAAAAATATCTTTACTTTGTACGGATCCATGGCGAGAGCGGAGGAATAAGAGAGAGAGTATTTTTTAAGTGTAGTGAAGAAGGAGAAGCTTGAGTTGGCGATCAATGTGTAGTAAGATGGCGATATTTATAGAGAGATCGTGGCTGGCGCGGGAAGTGTGGCCGATTTAATCGGCATCTAAGCGAGTGAAAGAAAATGGGACCAGCCAAATTGGACGTGTCCCGTCGTTGGTAGGCAATTTATGTTAGTGCAAAGTCGTCTTCCTCTATTTTCCTTTTCCTTTTTCTGGGTAATTTTAAAAGTTAAAAGGTATGGAAAAGATTTTGAACTTGAATAAATATCACCTTGTAAAAATTTTAAATAATTAAAATACTATATTAATTTAAAATTAAATTAAATATTCAAAATTATTTTTTAATATTAATATTATATTAAAAATCTATTGAAATCATTAATCTTAATTTATTGAATATAATTTAACATTATTCGAAAATTTGCACCTCCACTATTTTTTAAGAGCAAAATTGTCAAGAATTGAACTTATACCTCTTATTTGGAGACTAAGAGTACCAATTACTCCAAATAAAGGTGATTGAAAGAGTTAACTTTTTAATTATTCATCAATCACCATATTTTTATAATAATATTAAAATTTTATACATATTAATATTATATAATTATTATGATTTTTATATTTATATAAAAATGATCAACCACTTCTTAATTTTATAATTTTTTTTATATTATTGATAAAATGTTCAATTTAAGTATTTTCAGGTTTAAGATTATATTTTACGGTAGCGGAGCTTTAACATAACCTTTATAGATTCTGGCCCTGAGCTCCAAATTGTTTTAAAATTTTTTATAGAGTATTTATAATTTAGATTTATTTATTATGTTCATTTATAGTTTAGCCTTTATGATTTTTATAAAGATGTCCATTTATCCCTTAATTGATTGATTTGTTTTAATACGTTAGTTAATTAATTTTACCTTTTTAAATTTTGACTCCTAATTATCTATTTTTTAACAATACACTTGACATTTCAAATATGCAATAATTATATATGTATTATATTTAATTTTAACTGTTAAAAAGAGTTTATAAATAATATAAAAAAATATGTAATGTTAAGAGATATTAATCTATCCCTTATTTATATATATCACTACTGTGAAAATACAAGATACTCTATAATAATATAATATTATTATGTTATTTGTATATATACTAAATAATACTCTTATATATATATAGTATATAGTATATCATAAATATTATAAATTTGATTATAATGAAGTGTAATTCTTATCCCATTTTGTTAGTAGATAATTATTTTTATATGCAAATTAAGCCTCTTTTCAAAGTTAATATCTGAAAGTTTGAATACTCAAGTACTTTGTATTATTTAAAGAAATTAGAGTAATAATATTCTATAAATGAAACTTATTACCTGCGTAAAGAAAATTGTATTTTCGTCTATTATTGTAAATCTAGCTGTGTGAACTAAAGAAGTCGTAAATCGGGTAGTAGTGAAATTGACAATAATATAGTGTAAATTATAAAAGAAATAATATTTTAGAAATACGAGACCTACAAGTTAAATAAATAAATAACTATTTCTTAAAAGAGGGAGTTTTTTTTTAAAAAAAAAACGATTTACATTACGTGGCAAAAAATCTTCTGCTAAAGTACGAAAAATCTGTGTAATTTGTCAACTTGCACTGGAGGGATGGGTCGAACACTCAGACAGTTGTCCGCTATCTTTTTCTGTTTGCCTTCTCACTATGATTAATTGATAAATAAATTTATGTTATCATAATATTTTAATATTAAAATTTATCTTACCGAAAATTTACAAAAAATATTTTATTTATCAATTAATAATAATTAATTATTTGTAAATTATTTTATAAATCACAAAAGATTTCATATTGACACTTTATAAATTATAAAATAGAAGCATTTATAGTCATATAAACTAATGTAATAATGTCATATCATTTTTAGTAATAATACTTTAGCATTAATCTAATATTATTAACAAACAAATAATGATCGGATGCATAGTCACCATCCAAGGATGAAAAATCATTGTTATCCTTTAGAGAATTTAATTGCACTCAAGTTGGAAAATAAAAGACAAGACGAAAGGTCAGTATAGTAGTCAAGAGTCAAGACTCGTGAATTATAGGTATCTTTGACATTTGGTAATAAATTAAGAAGAGAAAAAGAAAAATGCAAAATTACAATATTAAAAAAATAAAAAAGAAAAATTACGAGATATTTAAGAACTCGTGCCAATGAGTAATTGACAATTTAGTCATCTGAATTACATCAGTAAGTGGATTTCAAGAGAATATTCCCGAGATTTTCAATTACGCGACAATAATTGAGTGTCCCCTAAATTAGCAATCTCTTAATTTGTTGTGTGCAAAACTTTACACGTAGGTAACCATTACCGTTAGTAATACAATCAATAATTGAGGGAGGCGGGGTCGTAAATTCACGATTTCTCGACTGGACCTGGTAAAATTTGGCTTTGTCGTTTTCTTCTCAACCAAATGCGCCCTGACGTTTACTTGTGCAGAAAAAATGGCCCGAAATTGCTTTTCCTCATTTTCTTCCTATTACGTCGGTTTGTGGGAAGTTCTAAAAATAAATGAATAGAAATTCAATAATGTTTCATTATTTTTTTTGATAAGAGATAAGATAAGAATGGACTGTAGGGCAAGCTCAGCCTAGCCACAAGGGAGATATGACTGGACCCACAATACATGGCAGGCAGATATTTTTGGAGACTGCGATTAATAAATAATTCATTATTAATAAATAAAATAAATGTTGATTTAACTCAAAAACATAACATCACACGACGGTGGCTCCACCATGGACATGATGTATGTCCCTTGATCCACCGAAAAGCAACTCCATATGAAGTGGAGCAAGTTGCCAGCAGAATAATTATATCATCACGTTCAATTGTTGGGCTAAGTTATTTTAATCATTCTAATCCATCCCACTTTTTGTCAATTTATTTTTTATTTTTTATAATCATATAATAATACAGACACAAAGTTTTAGGTGAAACAAGACTATCATTCTATTATTTATATGTTGATTTAATGAAATTTTAGAACATATGCATTCATTTCAAATTAATAGATTATGAAAGTGATAATAATAATTTACAAAAAAATTTAATACAAGCCTTAATTTTATTGTATAGTCTTATTGAAATTATTTTAGTACTTAAGACTTTCTTTTATACATACATACGTGTATACATATATGTATGTATGTATGTTATTAGTTTGTAATTAATGTAATGTTGTTATATCATAATTAACTTAACATGCAATACTGTAGGTATGAATATAGGCAATGATAAATGATGCATTATCAGTCCAATAAATTAAATTTAAATTTTTTTACCTATTACTAAATTGTCTAAAAAATAGTTGTTTTATTGTCTGGACTTTTTATAATAGATATTTTATAATTTAGTCATTTTATAATTAGTATTTTGAACTCTGGTTTTATGTATAATAATAAGTACAACAAAAAATATTTAACAAAAATTAAACAATATCAACTTAATTTAACTATATAGTTTTGTGTTTTTAAATAATATTGTAATTTAAATAAAAAGAGTTTGGGTGGAGTGGTAGAATCCCTGGATTGAGACTTTGAGAGAGCACGTTTCTTGGAAAAAATTAAACTGGTCCATGATCAAAGAAAATACGAAGGCAAACAAACAAAATGGAAAAAAAAATGAAGCGTGGAGGACAGGGTGTCTTGATGTTACCTTAGATAATAATTTATTAAATTATTATTATTTCTTTTTGCAGGTACAGAAAGGAGAGATTACTATATATTGTGAAGTCTTTTCTTAGGTAAGATTTAATTTTCGACGTCTCTTTATGCGGCGTCATAACGGCACCGTTGCGTTGGTGGACCATTCACAGCACACATACATACTTTTTAATCCAGTCCAATTTGAGATATCAGAGCTTATGAATGAACAGCCCGCTTTCTGGGTAGGTTTAAATCTTTTCACATACCAATAATTCAATCTCTTTTTATTTCAAGTTGGTGGGTTGTGTACGGAACTTGGTTAGCTAAGATATACTCTTGAAATTCTTTTTGGGATAAATTTTGGTTTGGTTATTAATTTACTCCTTAAACAATGACACATTATTGACTATCAATCATGTTGTATGTTCTAGATTTAACTTCTTTTTTCGTTATACATGATGTATATCTATCTAAATTTTTTATGGGAATTTCAAGACAAAAATCGTGTAGCTAGCTAGACAGACAACTTTAATTGCTTTTTTCCTTTTTAAAGCTAGCTAGCTATGTGAATTGCGATCACAGGGCATCCAATGAATTGCCATGTCAACCATAATTATTACAAGTTAATTGGTTCGTAGTACTCTGCATATATGCAAAGTTAAGATTGGAGAAATTGAAACCTTTGGATCGATTGGTTGACCAGTTAAAAGTTCTTAATTGAAGTAAAACTGAACTGGCAGCCCTTTATTTATATATATATATATATCTTAATTGAACGGGCTGTGGCCAAGTATGATGTGTGGATACATTGTATTTAATCAGAGAAGTGTTTCTACTAGTTTATATATATATTATATGTTGGACAGTCTTGTAGTTGATTTGGAGGGATCAACTAATTGCGTGCATGCTTCTGGAAAGGATAATGAATGGTTAGGGATGACAACAGGCCAAGGTGTGGGCCTTCCAGTTCTTCAACTTGTTTCCATTTTGATCCCTAACAATTCTTTATATTATTTTCTAATGAATTTAATAGAAATAGGGGTACAGAATTCTCATGTAAAAAAATAAATTCTCCGTTTTCTTCAATTTATTTATTTATTTATACTAAATATTATTATATTATTTATATATATATATATATTATTTAATTTCATGTCATGGAAAATAATCGAGAATATATATGCTCTCTGTGTACTATATACTATATATGAAAACGATGTATTGTTAGAGCAGAGAGTTTCATCTTTAATCTACCTTTGCTTTTGATAGTACTATTGAATTGATAATATACTCTTTAATTTGATTGTTAATAATTCCGTGTCTCTATATATATATATGGTAATTAAACAGCATACATATGTATAAGCTTTATGATCCATGTTCACCAAAACCTAGTGTTTTGCATTCACTTCGCCGGAATACCATTTATCTAAAAATATATTTTCAATTTTAAATACGTTATACCATATATGAAAATACTTTTAGAGTAAAATATGATAAATGTTTTAATTTAATAATAAAATTGTATATTCAAAAAATTCAAATGTAATTATTTCAAAGGTGAATATGTACAAATAAACTGACTTTATAGAGTTAAAATATAAAACTAAGATTATTTTTATAAGACTTGCATGCAGGGTAACATCACTTTCTGCTAACGCAGATCATACGTCTTGTACAAAAATTTAAAATTGAATCAACATCAAGTACCGCATCTTGCAAAGTAAATTCATGTAAATAAATTAAACAGAAACAAATTAACTGTTTTTAAGTACCAACTTGAAAACTATACCCTGAAACCAAAATAATTACAAGTGTTCAGTTTTGCTTATAAGCTGTAAAAGAGCATTTGCTTTTCTCTGAGCTCTATTCGTTCCGTTGTTTGCGAGTTCAGTCAAATGTTCATAAACACCATACTGAAGTGCCGCTAAAATGAAAGAAGAATTATTAGAACTCAATTCAAGCAGAACTGCGGTTGCACATTCCTTGTTCTTGGGCGTTCCTTCTCTGATGAATTCAACTAGAGTCTCGATGAACGAGAGTTGTCCAATCTTAGGTCGTCCTTCTGGATGCGACGCAAGAAGTAAAAAAATAGAGAGTGCTTCGTCCACCATGCCTAAATTTTTGTCGTCAAGCAAATGCAGTAATGGTGGCACAATTCCAGCATCAAGAGCTCTGACCTTGTTTGCTTGGTTGAGAGATAAGTTAAAAAGTGCAGTGATGGCATCTTTTTTGCCTCTAATTGTTCCATTCTGCAACAAATCTACCAATGGTGGTATTCCATTGGATAATCCTATCATTACTTTGTTTTCATCAAGCATTGATAAGCTAAACAAAGCTGCCGCAGAATTCTCTCTTGCTTCAATGCTGCCACTCTCCAGGATTTCTATTATAGCAGGAATGGCTTCTTCTTTAGCTATGAGTTTCTTGTTAGCCTCATCAATTGATAAATTCAACAAAGCTGTCACAGCATGCTCTAGAATTTTAGTATCAGGATATGACAGAAGCTGGACTAATGGTGGAATTCCTCTACATTTTGCTATTAAAATTCTGTTCTCAGGATTCTCCTTGGAAAGCATTCGGATTTTCTTCACAGCTTCTCTTTGCACTTCTAACATACTAGATGATAGCTTTCCAACCAACGACGCTATTTCTTCTTTGTGTTCTGTTGAGCAGAAATCTGAAGGTGCAGGATCATCTTGCTTCGGAAGCTTAAAATTGTTCTTCTCACACCACTGCGTGATCAGGTTCTTCAGCGCATAATTTGGTGCCACCGACAAATGAGCTAGAGTCTGTCTGGTTTTAGGACATGTTCTATGGTTGGATTCGAACCACTTCTCTACACTCTCCCTTTCATACGTCTTTAATTAATTGACGAAGAAGAAAGTTAATAAATTAACATAAATAAAAATCTCTATATTTTTTTTTAATAAATTAACAATAATAAGAAAGTTAATCTTATTATTGTTGTTATTGTAATTACAGATTACCTGTCCACTGGCGATGATGACAGGATCTCTCATGATCTCTAGAGTAATTGGACAGAGAAATTCATGAGGGATAACCAAAGATTGGCTCTTTTGCATTTTAGGCACGGGATCGTGAAGAACACTAGTTATTTCCATGCCAGCGACTTGTTTGAATTTATTAAGAAGATCTATCATTTGCTGGGTACTCTCTGAAGTTTGGTATCCTCTTTCTTTAAGGATATTCCTCACAGCAATAGTTTCATTCTTTAGGTCTTCAATGGAATGTAACTCAAGCTTTTTAGCCAGCCTTTCAATTATTGCACTGTCAGCATTTCTGTCTTCCTTTTTGGAGAATATCACCATCATATCCATTGCCAGTTCTATATCCTGTGTATCTGTTCTCCTCCTTGCTCTTCTAAGTTGCAAGCACATAAGCTCAACCTGAAATTAAACCGTTTACATTTGTTTGATACATAACTTTGAATGAAACATATTAGCTCAAAAAAAAAAAGAAAAAATTATGTATACATATACCTGTTCTCTAACTTCATCTGAGATCCCAAGTTCATCAAACTCCAAAGCAGCCAAAGCTTGGCCCAATTTCTCATACACAGCATGGAATCTTATTGTAATTGCCTCCATTTCCAAGGCCTAACTTACACAAAAATAAATAAATAAGAAACAAAAGCTTTACCCAACAAATTCCATTTCCAAAACAAAAAATCTCAAAATTAGTTACTTACCAGATAAATCTTGCTTCCTTCGTTGCAAGTTCTCAGCAATTTCTTTGCCATAAAAAGTGCCTTCTTCAAATTACACAAACAAAACATACCGGTTTCAGAAATTTTTGGTGTTTCGAGTTCTCGAATCTCATCTATCAATGGCAACAAAAGTTTGATGCGTCTGACAAGTCCATAACATTCTTTTCTCTGCGTTCTTCGAAAATCTCCTAGTCGAGCAACAAATTCAATTGCATTAAAAATTTCTTGAACGACGTCGGTTTCCTCCTGTGGGCTTGAGGAAAGGGGGTCAATTTCTTCCTCCACAATTCCCTCGCCTTCTTCTCCATCCATGATCACCATCTGCATCCAGCTAATATATTCCACGCTAGAATTAATATCTTCAGTTTGTGTAGGGTTTAGGAATAATTGAGCTGTTTCAAAAAGCAAATTAGAACCTTTCTGAGGAAGGAGGGAAAGAGAAACGTGAAGTGATGATCATCATCAACGAAACCCTAACCCTAATTCCCACGAATTCTGATTTGGTCTGTTTGTGAGATCATCTGGAATTGTTGGCGGGCTTTTCGGGAAAATTATTCCCGGAATGTTGGAACTTAAAAATAGATAAAAAAAATTGAGAGTTAGTTAATTTCATAGGGACATCCATGCGTTCCTCGTCATGCATGCTGACACGTGGCATATGTCCGTTATAAGTAACGATTTTTATTGCCGTTTTGGTAAGATCTCACGGTGTCCTTCGAGGTTTCCATCCATTTTTAACCGGCAAAACAATGGAATTGTATTTAATGAGCTGTGCAGTATCAAATATCATATAACTAACTATAAAATATTGTCAGTAAATAAATGTTGAAATGTTTAATTACCAATTTACCATCACTCATTAGCCACATCATTTAACAAATTTAATTTAATATATAAAATTGGATAATATCATCTTGAATAAAAGATTATGTATTGTTTTATATATATATATATATAAATTAATTAACCAATTTGATTTATATATGATCTAAAAAACAAAAATTAAAATATTGTGTCATCAGAGTACTTAAAAAATTTATCAGTGATTTATTGAAAATACAACTCATATATATTGATCTTAAACATATTAATGTAATTCTAAAGTCGATTAGTTGAGTGTTGTAATTAGTTGGGTTGTATTGTTTTATCAATCGATCATTACTTTATTAGCATATTTCTATAAATAATATAAATATCGTTATAGATCAAGGACAACTTCTTTGAGTTGAAAAATCATGCATATATATAGGGTAATGGTCATAGAGGTCCTAAAGTTTTAGCCATTTAATCATATAAGTCCTAATAGTTTCAAAATTTACCTTAAAAATTCTAGTGTTCATAAAAAAATATAATTTTACAATAATACCCTCATTAATTATTACATTTAAGTTCCTCAAGTTTTCAAAAAATAAAATATTTTTACTTAAATTTTTAATAATATAAAAATATCCTTAACTTTAAGAAATTTAAAATATTCATAACTAATTATTTATGATAAAAAATAAATATTTTATTTCTATATTATTGTCTTAACTTTAAAAAAAATTAATTAATTATTTTTCTCCCAAAATTTGATGTCAAATTTTTTATAATATAATTATATATAAATTATATATAATAATATCACCAAAATCTCTAAACATTTTAAAATATTAATTATGATAATTTTTACAATATAATATTTATTGTCATACATAGTTAAAATATTATAGTAATTTTATATATCTTTTAATAATTTCAGACAATAATACAAAAATAAAATATTTATTTTTATTACAAATAATTAATTATGAATTTTTTTATCTTTTTTAAAGTTAATGGTAAATATATTTTATTTTTTAAAAATTTAAGGGACTTAAGTATAATGACTAATGGGGTTATTATTATAAAATTATATTTTTTTATGGATACTAAAACTTTTAAGGTAAAATTTTAAATTATTAAGACTTATATGGCTAATTAGTTAAATCTTTAAGACCTACACAACCATTACCCTATATATATATATATATATCACAAAATCCAACAGACCTTAAAAAGTTATTAATTTTAATTTTTTGGGAAGTAAAACAAGAATGCACATGATATATAGAGATAAAAATGGATCAAATTTTTAAATTCAACATTTCAAATTCTTCAAATCATGAGTAAATTACTTGGTTATATGGCATTCCATTACATACATGATACAAAACTTAACGTTGACACGATGGGTTAATGGGAATAATTTGCAACCCCAATCAAGAAGTGCCACGTATGATCACTCGAAATAAGGACGTTGAGAAATTTTTTTTCGAGTCACAGACAGACAGGGACACATCCGGGGCCCCGCTTTTATTTATCCAGAAGAAATTAAGCAAAGCATTTTAATACAAAGTTAAATGATACACATACAGTTGAGGCAGCAGCCCAGAGGGCTTTGATGAGCGTGTCAAAATGTAAAGAGAGACATTTTGAAAGCACATGCTAAGGTAACCGTTGAGGCAACACAGAAGAACGCAACTTTTGATCATAAGATCCGACGGTCGATATTTACTAGCCGTTGCATTTAAAAATATATCATGGCTCTGTGTGGTGAATGTCTGGAGACATATATCCGCTCTTTACGATCGACTCAATTTCGCTTACACATTTCGCTTTTTTGTATAAACCCACAAACCTAAAGAAAAATCAGAACCCACAGAGAGAGATTCTATCACTCTCCTTTGCTGGGTTTAATGGAGTGCTTCTGATCAATCTCTCTCTTTGATCAACGCGTGTATTTGAAAGGTGAACTTTCACTTGGAATCTGAATTTATTTGATCGAAATCGGTAAAGAAATCTAGTGGGATTCTGATTCGTGGGTAAGTGTTGTTTTTTGATTTTATGATTTGGGTGGTTCTGTTTTGTTGGTCTTTTGTTCTTGACCAATTTTTTCTTTGGTTTCTTTTTTCATTGATGAGAAATTCGAAAAAAAAAGGCAATCTTTGTATTTTGATTGTTCTTCATATTTGATGTACATTTCTGCGAATCGATGTGTTTTTCTTGTTATGTAAATTTTGATTCTTTATAACTATTCTTTAGTGAGAAAACAAAAATGGCTGGATCAGACGAGAACAATCCGGGAGTTATTGGGACAACGAATCTTCATGGTATAATTGAGCCCAGGATTTTTTTTATTCTTATTATATTTTCAGTTGCAAAAAATTTGGATATTTTATTTTAAGTTTTAGATTTTTGACTGTTAAGCCCTAATTCAAGAAATGGGTTTTCGATTGTTATTTAAAAAAGGGGGTTTACGTGCTGGAGGAGGAAAGTTGGTGGTGACTGCCGGACACAATCGGCGAGCATTGAGCACCATCAATCGGAACATAATCGGAGCTCCACCTTACCCTTGTGCAGTGAACAAAAGAGTTTCGTCCGAGTAATTTTCTTAAAACCCTAATGTTTTATTTTTGTATCTTTGCTAAACATTGCTAGATGTTTAGGTTTTCTCACCAGAATGGATTTTATCTGGGTAGTTCCTTGAGATAGGAGATATATAGTTTGAGATGTGCTGTTGTTGTTGGTTGTTCATTAGAAAATTTTGAAATTTAGTTTTGGGCCTTTTCCCTTTCTCTACATTATCCCAGAAATTAAGAAAGAGCTTTATTTTTTGTCTGGGGTTTTTTTTCCCATTAACCACTTTTGATTTTCTTTTTCCTGGTTTTTTAATGTAGAAAAAATGCAATCTGTGATAAGAACCCACCTATTCCAGTACATCGACCAATTACTAGGTCAGTAGCTGGCCCTTGTAAGTTTTTAATCAGTATGCATTCAGTGCCAAAACATAACTTCTCATTGGGCTTTTGGGTCTGATTTTTGCTGCTTGTTTAGGAGATTTGCTGCTGAGATGGCTAGCAAGCAGCAACTAAAACCTGAGACTGAGGTACCAATTTTGTCAACGAAGAATTTTCATTTATTGTTGATTGATTAGATCTGATCAGTTAATTTCTTTAACAGGAAGCTAAGAAACCAGTGCTATCGATACGGATTTCAAGTGAGTGGGAGGATTGTACCATCACAGATGTGGAATCAGCTGTGCCAATGTTTGTGCAACACACAGAAGCAATGCTGGAGGAGATTGATCGCATGGTATTAGGACACTCTGTTGTCAAATACAGCCTTGTTGGTTTTTGTGAACACAATCTCAATGGCTAAGAGTCACTGATGATTTCATTTTCTGCAGGAGGAGGTCGAAATGGAAGATGTAGCTGAAGAGCCAGTTATGGACATAGACAGTGAAGAAAAGAAGAACCCACTAGCTGTTGTTGAATATATTGATGATATATATGCCTTCTACAAGAAAGCAGAGGTGATTTTTACATGTCTTCTTCACTCAACAGTAAAACAATTTCTTGCAAGATGAGCTTATTTTTACTGGGATCTCTGTGTGTGTGTATTAATGTGCTGCAAAAGAAAATGCTTTCTTGTTTTGGTTGGTTTAGTAACATGTCTATTTTAATGTTTACTTGCAGAGTTCTAGCTGTGTCCCACCAAACTACATGGCACAGCAGTTTGATGTCAATGAGAGGATGAGAGGTATTCTCATTGATTGGTTGATTGAGGTACATTAAACGTTTTACCAGCAGTTTGATGTCAATTCGAATATTACATGACAGTCAGGTGAATAAAATTAATAACAACCGTCATCGTATTCTGACAGGTGCACTACAAGTTTGAACTAATGGAGGAGACCTTATATCTTACTGTTAATCTCATCGACAGATTCTTAGCTGTTCAACCCGTAATGAGGAAGAAACTGCAGCTAGTAGGTGTGACGGCCATGCTTCTCGCATGCAAATATGAAGAAGTTTCAGTTCCTGTTGTGGAAGATCTCATCCTGATATCTGACAAGGCATACAGCAGAAAAGAAGTACTTGATATGGTATGATTGATTGAAGCAGTAGTTTTTACTATGGATTTCCTTGTCATATGTTAATTAGAACAGAGTTGGAAATATAATAACTTTTTCATGCTGCAGGAGAAATTGATGGTCAATACCTTACAGTTTAATATGTCAGTTCCTACTCCATATGTGTTTATGAGGAGATTTCTCAAAGCTTCTCAATCTGACAAGAAGGTTTGTTGTCATATAATTTTAGAGTATTATTATTCTGCTGGCAATTTTTTTCTTCTTTTATTTATGAAGTGGTTCTGATCAGACACATTTTTTCTTGTGACCTTTTGAAGCAGCTTGAGCTTCTGTCATTCTTCTTGATCGAGCTTAGCCTTGTTGAATATGAAATGCTTAAGTTTCCACCTTCTTTGTTAGCTGCTGCTTCAATTTACACAGCTCACTGTACTCTCAGTGGGTGTAGACAATGGAGCAAGACCAGCGAGTGGCATACCAGCTACTCCGAAGAGCATCTTCTGTAGGTATCCTTTTCCTCTTTGTATACAATGTCTGAATTGCTGTTTTTACTGAATTGTTGTTTCTTTCTGGGGTTTGTTGCAGTGAATGCTCAAGACTGATGGTTAGTTTCCATCGGAAGGCGGGAACGGGGAAGCTTACTGGTGTACACCGGAAGTACAGTACATTAAAATATGGCTATGCCGCAAAAACTCAGCCTGCCAACTTTCTCCTAGATGCCGGATTCGGATTCTAGCAACGCGGAAGGAATTTCAGCATTCTGGGGGTGGTTTGGGTGCGTGCAGTTTGAGCAACACAAGTTGCCCCTGGGTTTTTTTTCTCCGTCGTCTTCAGTGCAAACTCTGATTTGGTGTTTGTTTCATTGTTTTTTGTTCAACATAGGACTTTTTCTTTTTTAGACAGATGAAAATAATTGATTTTCATTTGAATATTTGACTATGACTTTTCTATTGCTTTCATTATTCATTTAATCTGAATAACCAAGTTGTAATTGATGATATATGTATATTCTCGAGGCTTAAATGATTAACTTGATGACCATTTTTTTTCACAGTTCTCGTGCACTTTGAGTGGTTACCACATTTTTTCTGGCATACAGCTAATGAGTGGTTACCACATTTTTTCACAGTTTCTCGTGCACTTTGAGTGGGCAACTCTTACAAACAAATATATGAAAGAATTCAAAATATAGCGTCTGCCATAGATTGCAAAGTTTCTGGCATTCAAAATAAAATCTAGAATAGTGTAGCAGAAAATACAGCTAATGAGTGGTTACCATCCTTTTGAGGGTATTTACATAAGTATAGCTGGAGAATGATACAAACAGCTTTCGGAACCTGCAAACTCAAAAGTAGAACGCATATGAGAGAATAAATACAGCGCTAAATTTGGAGGTGAATGAAATCAACTCAACTACTTGGGAATACAAACACTTTGTGAATTGCTGAAGAGAGGAATACATACCAAACCCACTGGCTAAGGTGCTGTGACATTGCTAGGAAGCTTTTTTTAGGGTGCTCATTTAGCAAGCAATGCACCTGTCCACCGGGGTAGCACATGGTAGTTAAGATAGACAACCAGATATCAATGGGCCCGCTGTACTTCCGTAACATGTTGATGCTAACCTGGACAAGAAGAAGCCTCATAAAAAGGAAATGGAAAAAGTAAAAAGAATAAAGAAAAGATAAAATAAACTTACAAGTTCCCATGCCTCGATGTTTCTTTGTGAAGTTTCAATCAAAAGGTTGCTGGTTACAATGATATAGATACAGAAAGATCAGTGCTAATAATTCTCAGGAAATTTTGTTGCAGCATTAGCAATTTCTTACTCACAATTTCTTACTCAGCCAACAAAAATTCATTCTTTAAAACAGTTGCACAACTAGTGATTTTAAGAATCCAACTACTACTTTTCTTCAGTGGACGGCATCTTTCTTATGTTTAAGTTTTCACTAACATACTATCATATAAGAACATACTATCATATTAGAGATTCTCAAAGATATTGCATCTATTGAGGAAAAAACATACTATGATGTTTAACGTACCATATCCCATGATGTACATCACGATGATTACAATGACCCGAAACACCATAGTTATCAAAAGTGATTATCTGGGACACCATGTTAAAATAAAAGTTCAGAAACTCAAAACCATACGCTGAAATAAAAGTGGTTTGTAAAACAAAGGGGCCATAACATGTACTGCCAGAACTTTCACAGCTCTTAAGCGAATAGAACTGCACAACTTCCAAGAGAATGGCAATCAAGCAAAGTGATATGGAATGAAATAGTTAAGGGTATTTATTGAAGAAAAGATCTCACCAAGTCAATGCCATTAGTAATAACTTCCTCTTCAACATTCTTCGCCAGTAACTTATGATTCCACAATTTGCCAAAACCATCCTAATACAGTTGCTAAATCAAATTGAAGCCAAACTTATGCCAAAATATTAGTTTTAAACAATAGCAGAAGTTATGGTTCTTCGGAGACGGTCACCTGGAAATCTACTAGATCCAGAACCTTGACTTGTTCTAGTGGAACCTGTGTAATGGATCAAATGTCAAACAATTAAAAACCAACCACCAAGTGCTTCATTTGTTTGGTGCTGATCACTATCGTTGATAAGAATAAGAATAAAGTGTATTAGACATTTAGTCAACCGAAAAAATGAAAAAAATCAGTGTAATGAAACACTACTTGAGCTGAATTAAGCTACTGGCATTTAATACCATATTTGCCCTTGCCTTTTGCACCAAATTACATATTACCTTGAGAACTGTACAAGCCTGATAGAGCTCATCTTTTCTGACGTTTCCAATTCCATCTGCATTACCTGCTTAAACCGAAGCTAAAAGTAAATGTGTAAATGTATACATAACGAAAAGAAGATATTCAATAATAGAATATTGACATGTTCTGCTGGCTCTCTCAGCAATAAGCTGCTCTCTCGTCAATAAGCAAAAGATATAGCCACAAGCAAATATAGAAATTCACACTTATCTCTCACAAACACCGATACCATCCCCATACGACACTCAAACAGAGAAACACAAATTCATAGAGAACTATCATTCTTTGATGATCAATATGCTAGACTAACACATATGAATTCAGGCAGTAGTCAACCGAGAAAGCAGAGATCAACATCCTCAAAAAATGCAACTTCTGGTATGCATGCACCGAGCGGCTATAAGCTTGAAAAGTAAAGCATTTTTGCAGGTAAATAGTGGAGGTATACATTGAGTGGCTATAAGCCTTTTTTATTGCTGGGCATATATGGATTCTTCTCAGAGAAGAAACTCAGTCCGACAAAGCTCAATAAAATTCATAATGAAGCGCATGTAGCCCACTGGGCCAAATGACAGGACTGAATCATTAATCAGTGACAATGAATACCTGTTGACAAGCATAATATGTGAAGATTATGCCCCCTTGAAATCAAGTAATTGATTGTTGGAGAGAAAAACCTGCCAAAAATTAATTATGTTTTCAAGATCAGACACTAACATAATTATCGAACCAGGTAAAATCCCAAATATCATATCTTGAAATAACATTAATCTGAGTGAATATAGGAGTTGATAAAGCTACAGATGGCAACTACTATATTGTTTTCCTCGATGAACTTTAACAGTACTTACATAGACTCATCATCTGGGTGAGCAATAACCAGCAACACATTTCTCTGGTGACCTGATTTCAGCGCGTAAATGGTTTACTAAAATTCAACCACTGAACAAAACCCCGCAAAGAAGCTAAATTTACTATGGAAGTGCAAACAGCGAGGATTTACCGTGACTTAAGAATGCAGCATCGGATTCGGAATTTGGCGCATTTAGAATTTTGAACAGAGAAGCCACCCAGACTGTAATTACTGATAGGATTATTAGCCACCAACACATCTGGTACGCGGCTGCAAAAGAAGATTAAAGACTGTAACTGTAACACACACCCATGACATCAAGGAGATCGGCTATGAAACTACAATATCCGACCTAAGAGTCTCGTCGTCGACAAGAAAAATCACTGAGAAAAAAAAAATTATAATTTGGACAACTGGATGAACGTAGTGCTATGAGCACCCATCTACACACTGATCATTCCACGTGAATGATGTGATTAGTGAGTGTATTTAGAAATTGCTGGGATGTACTTATTATTAGCCAGTAGGGCTCAGGCTCCTGAGCCTGTTTCGTGTTTTGGATAACCAATTGAAGCTCGGAGTGGAAGCCCTTCTCACCACCAAGCCCACTCCTGACATTAGATTTTTTAATGGCCGGAGGCCCAAAATAATTGGACTTCAGTTGGTTAATTGATTAGCCTGTAAATTTACAAAAATAACCTTTTGACCTTTTGGATAAGGTTCAAAATACGATAATTTGCAGGGCCATCTACTTTAGTAGTGGTTCCAATTTGACTAAAGTTGTTGTTTATTTACTAGCATTTTCCACTTCAAATGTAAAATTTTGTAATTTACATGTTGTTTATTTATACATATTATGATTAGAACACAAGTCTCAGGCATATTCTCAACGTTTTAAAAGACAGCAGGAAAATCAACCTCCATAAACTATAAAATCACTCAAAATATAATTCGTAGTATTTAATAAATAGGTCCAATCAAATATTACGAAATTAGTAAATAATGTTAAGCTTCAAGGTTAATTTAATAGAATCAAAATTTAGAAATTAACTTATTAACTTTTTGTAAATTGGAGCGACATTTTAGGCATTAACCCAAAAAGGAAAATATTTTGGGGCAAAAAATAAACGGATCCGAAGGTTGTCTGATTCTGACCGATTCTGAGTCAGATATGAGAAGCAGATAAAAATCTAGTGTATCTGACGTGCCACTCTGCATTACTACTTGCCACGTTTCACTTTCACTCACCGAAACCGAAATTCATCTTCATTTTTGGCCATAAATTTTACTGCAAAAATCCCACAGATTCGCTTCGCTGGCAGCGTAATCCAATAAAAAATATAATGCCATTTTCCACATCAGTTGTTCATTGAATCTTCTCTGTTCATGTATGGTTTCTAGTTTCGTGTGTAGTTGTCCAACAAAGATGTTTTCGTACATCGTTTTATAAGGCAAGGAAATCAATACCCACCGTGAAAATTTTGTTTTTTCAAATTTCCATGAATGATTATGTTAAGTTGATATTTTGCTGTCACTTTTCATGCCCATTAATTTCATGTGTTTGTTTCTTCTGGATTTTTGTGGGCCTATTTTTGTGTTATTGTTTGAGATATTTGTATCCTCTGGTCTTGGATAAAATTGTGGTGTAGGATTGATTGTGAGTTTCTGATACAGTTCTGTTAGTGGGTTCAGATTTTTTATCAAGTTGGATACTTCTAGCAATTTCTCGGTTGCTTTCAGATAATGATGTTTGAACTGTAATTTATTTCATTTAACCTTATAATTTACTGCAGTCAGCGTCTAACAGTTATGTTTATGGTGGATTTCATGTGCAGGTTTCACATTCTTATTTGTTACTTATTTTTTTAAATTAACTGTGTTGAGTTTCCATTTATTTGTATAAATTTTAGAAGCAATTATTTGTTTTTCTTTTTCCCTCCTCTTTCCTTAAGATTTTTGTGTTGTTTTCTTGACGGCAAATCTCTTTATTTTTTATTTTTTCCAGATAGAGAAGTTGGCGTCTCTGTCAATATTTTGGGTTCTTATAAATATTGCTGATTTTATTAGTTTTATGTGCGACTGAGTAAAGAGTACTTTTCCCTTGAGGAAAGATGACTGAGAAAAAAGAGAAGAAATTTCTCACAGTAGCTCCTTTTGAGTGTGCTTGGAGGAACGATTTGAAATTTCAGGAAGCTGGAAGGGGTTGTGTGGCTTTTGAAGCTTTTGCTCACAATGATGTCACGGTTGTTTTTAGAGAGAATGTGGGTAGCCAACACTATCATTATAAGAGAGATAATAGTCCTCATTATACTGTTATTATTGGTAGTAATAGGAATCGTAGATTAAAAATTCAGGCAGATGGAAAAACTGTGGTTGATGTAGCTGGTGCTGGTCTGTGTTGTTCTTCGGCGTTTCTGAGTTATTGGATCAGTATCTATGATGGGTTGATTAGTGTTGGTAAGGGAAGGTACCCTTTTCAAAATCTTGTGTTTCAGTGGCTAGATTCGAATCCAAACTGCAATGTTCGATACGTAGGATTAAGTAGCTGGGATAAACATGTTGGCTATAGAAATGTCAATGTTTTGCCATTAACACAGAATCATATATTACTGTGGAAACAAGTGGATTGTGATAGATATGCAGCTGAGGAGGATGGTGATGTGAAAGTGAAAGATGAAGGCACTGATTATGAAAAATGGGGGCTTGGAAATTTTCTTGAGTGTTGGGAGTTATCTGATATGTTCTTCATTGTTGGTAATGAGGAAAAGCTTGTCCCTGCCCACAAGGTTATCTTGCAAGCAACAGGTAGTTTCCCTACGAGTTTGACAGATAAAGGCATTATTCAGCTTCAAGGAGTAACATACTCAATCCTACATGCACTTCTCCAATATATCTACACAGGCCGGACCCAGGTATCAATTTCCCCCTTTATATCTCGGCTATATGATGCATCTGCACGCCATTCTCTGAATCCCTGGTTGCTTATTTTCTTTGTCCTCAAATATTATCTTTTGTCAAAGTTTGGAAATGGTAACATGGTTGACCTCTTGTTTCATTTCTGGCTCATTTCATAATAATATCTATTTATCTTCCGTCTATCACCTTTTTCCTTTAACTTTCAATATCTGTCTTTCTAGTTTTCATCTCTGTTTCTTATAGTCAAATGCTAAGTGGTGAGGATCATTTCAAGCTTTTCTAACACCATTTGAACTTAATTATGATTTTTTCCTGATGTAGATTTCAGAGCCACAACTTGGTTCCTTATGGGCTTTAAGCTCACAGTTTGAAGTGATGCCATTGGTGAAGCAGTGTGAGGAAACTATGGAACGATTTAAGCTAAATAAAAAATTGTTTGATTCGGGTAAGAACATTGAATTGTGTTATCCAAGTTCTTGGCCCCACTGTATGGTCTTTCCATTCGGTCTCCCCATCAATTCTCAGAGGCTCAGACAGTTGCAGTCAACTGGCGGATACACTGATGTAAACATTTACATCGAAGGCCATGGTCTTGTTGCCCATTCTCATAAAATTATTCTCAGCTTATGGAGTGTTCCATTTGCCAAAGTAAGCCTACCTCTGATTTTTTTGGGGCTTTCGCTGGCTCCTTTGTGCCACTTGTGAAGCAAAATAAATATTTATATTGACAGTCCTGCTTTGTTGTTAATAGTTGTTTTTATCAGTTTACAATAAGTAATTTAAAAGGAGTAATGTGCATTGGCAGATGTTCACAAATGGAATGTGTGAGAGTAATTCCTCAGATCTTCATCTAAGAGATGTTTCACTAGAGGCATTCAAGATTATGCTCGAATTCATGTACAGTGGTGAACTCAGTATCGAAGATGGCCTGAATTTTGGTAGCTTGTTACTCCAGCTTCTCCTATTGGCAGACCAATTTGGAGTCACCCTCCTTCATCAGGAGTGCTGTAAATTGCTTTTTGAATGCTTCTCGGAGGTAGTCTAGTAATTCTATTGTACCAAATAACTTGATTTGAAGATTTTATGAACATAATTTTTATGCTGTTGCAATTACAATATGCCTTTTGTATGACTAGAAATTAAATGAACGGAGAAGTGACCTGCGGTTTCGGACTTCTGAAAACAAAAGAAGAGAACCCTTCTATGATAGTTAAATTATGAAATATTGATATATTTCATGTACATATTATATGCAGGGATGGAGTTCTCCTAGTGGATGAAGGTCATACAACATCAGTTTTTCTATTATGCACAAGTTTATTGGACGAGGAAGGAGACAAATTTGGCAAAGTAATTGTGCTGTTGCTTTCAAAGCTAACTGTTGAACTTTGTTGCAGGAATCAGTATGTCCAATTCTTCAAGCAGTTTCACCCATTTCGTCCTGTAAACTTATTGAAGAAACATGTGAAAGGAAATTTGCAATGCATTTCGACTATTGCACAACTGCAAGCCTTGACTTTGTCTTGTTAGATGGGGCAACTTTTAGCAGTATCATTCGGGTAGGTGCTTGCTTTTGCAATGGCCAACTTTCCTTAAGACTGATGGTCAACTAAAGAATTAATGTAGCTGTAGGATATATATGGTCTAGTAGTTTTTGCTTCTGTGAGTGTCCAGGAGCTCCATGAATGGAGAATGGTTATCAACTTTGAAGAGTTGGAGGTGGAGGTGTGGCTGTAATTGGGGGATAATTAGTATCCTTATCCTGGTCTAATGAGCCTTTTTTTTTCCATTTATAGAGAAAGGATTCTGGCTAATGTGGATGGTATAGATTTGGAATTGCATAAATTTTGAGGATGGTCCTGAAGTACTTCCAGGGCATATGCTTGGGGTTGGACCCATGAATTACTGAATTTGAAATAGGACTTCAAACAATCATTTCGTTTATTGAAGGATGAAATGTTTAATGTCCTAAGCTGGAATTCTAAAACCTTGTGAATTAGGAGCATTTGTAATTAGCTCAGATTGATAGCTTTTCCTCCTAAAAGTATTAGCCATTAGCCAATAGATATTGTACAATCCTCCTGGTTAACTGTAGATGTTTCTCATAATGAATCATGGGCTTTGCAGCACCCAGACTTGACTGTGACATCAGAAGAAAGAGTTCTCAATGCAATCCTAATGTGGGGCATGAAAGCAGAGGAATTATGTGGGTGGGAGGAGGTGGATGAGCTAATTATAAAATTAACGTCGGAACTCATTTTCAAGGAGAGGCTTCAATCCGTTAATGACTTGTTGCCATTTGTGCGATTTCCATTACTGCCACATGCGTTGCTGAAGAAGGTATTTTGGACCTGGATAAAATTTGTAGCAATTCTTATGAGGGTGAGGCAATGAACTTGGCTTGACTTTCTTTTCTGTAATGGTATTGCAGCTGGAGGATAGCAATCTTGGTGACCGCATTCCTATGTTCGATAATCTCGTGAGTGCAGCAATCATAGTTTAGGACAAAGTTTGAATACAAAAATGATCTCTCTCTGTTGCTCTTTTTGTTTCTTGTTTCCTATTGACTTCAATTATCTTATAATTTTTCTTCTCTGTTAACGACTCAGGTGAAGGAGGCCGTCAGTTTCATAGAATATGGATCGGCGGTGCCCGGAAGCAACCAAAGGCAAGCATCAAGTATTGTTTTTCCATATTCATGCATCTATATTACATCATTTCAACTTTTTTTTTTACCTCAATAATATGTAATTTAAATGAAGTTTCTGTTTCTTAAACTTATTAATATCTTGAGGGTGTAGTTGAGCCATTTCAATTATGCCATTTGGTGAATTCTTCAATGAAGATAGTAAAAGGTAGACAAAATATTAACCACTTCTGCTGAATGTGAGAGATTTGTATGCCATTTCTAAAGCAAGTCTTTTGTATTATCTTACAGAGGAGTTGGTCTCCGATTCTGAAAGGAATTCTCGGCCACTCTTTATTTATGTAGCTACTAGTGTGCTCTTTGCTTGCTTTTAGAATTTTATGATGAACCACCTTACATATGTGTATCCTGAGTACAAGTTAATGTGACTGTACTTTTGCAGTGTAAGATTTCAACATAGACGATCAAGTTTCAAGGAGCTTCAGTACATATGCGATGGTGACAGCAATGGAGTTCTGTACTTTGCTGGCACATCATATGGAGAGCATCCATGGGTAAATCCTGTTCTGGCTAAGGTAAGCAGATTGAGTTTTCTTGTTTGCTTTGTACAATGAATCTTCATCTCTGAGTCATTCAATTGGTTATTTTTTTATCCCTTATGTTTATAAATTGCATGTTTCAGAGAATCAGCATTACAGCTAGCAGTCCCATTTCAAGATTCACAGATCCAAAGGCTTTGGCTTCAAGAACTTATCAGGTGTGATGAATCAAACCTCCGGACAAAAATGAGAAAAGAAGAATCACTACAAGTTTCATTCAATGGCAATTGACTTACCTTTTTTCACTGCAGGGAACATCTTTTGCTGGGCCTCGAATGGAAGATGGACATAATTGTTCTTGGTGGATGATTGACATTGGCCAAGATCATCAGGTCTGTTTTCCATAAAATTAGTTGAACTGCTTAAGTCGGAGATGATAAACACTACTCTTTATTCTTTGTGTTCATTCAGGAAAGCACCTCATGACAGTATCAATGTTAAGTATATCGATATCTGAACTGATGTTAAATGCCTACTGATGCAGCTCATGTGCAACTACTATACTTTGAGGATGGATGGGTCAAGGGCTTACCTAAGATTTTGGAATTTTCAGGTAAAGTAGATATTGAGTTAGGCTGTATTTCTCTGTTGATTTTCTTTTCACTGGTATCAAGTAAATGCAAGTGATTGGGGAATAAGTGATTCTATCACCTGCATTTTAGGGCTCTATGGATGCGCAGACGTGGACAAATTTGAGAGTTCACGAGAATGACCAAACACTCTGCAAACCTGGACAGTTTGCTTCATGGCCTGTAATTGGACCAAATGCGCTGCTTCCATTCAGATTTTTTCGAGTTGTTCTTACAGGCCGTACTGCAGATGTCGCTAATCCCTGGAATTTGTGCATTTGCCTCTTGGAACTCTATGGCTTCTTCCATTAATGTGATTTGGTAATGTGGTTATGTTATGTTGTTTCCTGCAATAAAATCTCAGCAGTGTGTTTTGCTTATCGGTGGTAGCTGTATCATGTACAGTTTAAGTTTTGATGATAATAGAACTTTAAATGCTGGTTATTTATCTGTTTGAAATTAGATATCTTTCAATTTCAAAGAATTTGCGGGAATGGGATCATTTTTGTGCGTTTCATGCTGACGTAATTCCCAAAAACAGCCAAAAAGATTTGGGCTAGTTTTCCTGCCAGTATTAGTAGGGCGGGGACGGGGCACTTGAATTATCTCAACGCAGCATGTTAATCGGCCCATCCCTTGATGGAAGAATGAGCATACTCGCCTAGTTCGACACCCGATATGAAACTTGTGGCTTACTTGCCGCTAACGCCAATTTATTTCTATATACGAGGTACGAGGGAATGACTCCGATTTCATGTTTATTTCGAGTTGTTTTGAAATAATTCAATCACGTTAACTAGTTTTCAAACTAAAAGTGATTGATATTTATTTAAAAAATGACCCAAAACATGTTCGCGTTACTACATGTTTCCTATTTTGGAATGGGTGATAAAAATAAAACCAAAGGGATTTTCTAGGCACCTTTATCAAACCAAAAAGTTGAAAACCTGTTTTCAAAAACCATAACCAAACCAGCAATTGATCTGACTCGTAAAAAGAACCGCCAAACAGATAAGCTAAAAATGATACCAAGCAAGCGGCACCCAAATTCAATACGTACTACCAAACGCAGTGATTATCCAGGTAATGCAATCCACTCATATTACCCCGCTCCCCTTTGTAACAACTTAAGCTGGAATAACGATCACATCCATTTACAATAAGTCAGTCAGAAAGCAGGGATCCTTAGAAAGTAGAAATTACTCAAATGACCTACAATAATTGACAAGAATGCTCAGAGCCACTTGGAGATTAACAAAACTATTAAATGCCCACAGAGCCATCGAGATTAGAAAACCATTCTTCCAGGGCAAGATTACCGACGAACAGGTGGCACAATACCCCTGCCACCTGTTGCTCCACGGCCAGCTGCTGCTGCCTGCACATAGAACGAATTGATAAAATCAGCCATTGCTACGGTTTTACATGCATTCTATAGTTCATTAAATTTGACAACTTGAAGTATTAGGCTGAAAATAGAAATAGATTTTTTAACTAGTTTTTCATCAACAACTTTACCCCAGCAATTACTCTCTTCTCAATCACTACTCGTCTGAATGCATTTAAAATGTTGAGTTTCTATTAAGGTGGATAAGATTGTATCCTCGTGCTAATAATTGTCTGTAGAGGTGGACAAAATCGGATTCAGTTCGGTTTTTAGAAAAATCTAACCAAATTCGAAATATATTAAGCATGAAACCGAACTAAAGTTCTAAGTTTGGTTATCTGATTGAACTTCGGTTCTATTCTACACTGAAAGTCAGTTTCAAAATTTTTTTGGATATTTTCTTATGAATTCTTAACCTATCAAATAATTATCCAAAAGAATAATTTTCAAAATATATAATAATATCTCCTAATTTTATGTAAATAAAAATAAATTTTCTATTTATTTGTAATTGTAAAAAAATTAAAAGGTTCCTGCAATATTTTACAATTGGTTTTCGGTTCAATTTTGGTTAAAAACTGAACTTGAACCGAACCAACTGCATCAAAATGAATGTAATCGAACTTATCTTTAGAACTGAAGAGTTCAGTTCGGTTCGATTGGGCATTTTTGCCCAACCTTGGTTGCCTTTTTTCCACCCCAATAATAGTGTTTTGTCTTGTTTTTTGAAAAAGTAACACCAATAATAATAATAATAATAATAATAATAGTAATAATAATAATAATGATAATGAAAGACATACAAAATCCTAAGCACTTACTTTAGCCCGCATTGCGACGGCTCTACCCCGTCCAACTCCAATGGATGAGCTCTTACCCTTCAAGATATAAACATCATTATCAGTTGCAAATGATATGGCAAGTATGCAGTTTAGTATAGTTTATTTAATCATAAGTGGAAGATACCTTGATTCTAGCATCCAAACGCTTGAACATTGGAGCATTCTTCAACATGTCCGGTATGACCATAAACCTTTAGAATTTTGAAAAAGTTATCGAATAATTCAGTCAATATTGGATACGCTATTTCTATTGGCACAATGAGCTTGATTATTAAAAAAAAAAAAACTAACATATATGATGCAGTACCTCACTTTGCTGCCTCTGATGAAAACATGTTCCAGCTGAGAGACCTTCCCATCCTGTTTAGAAAGAAACAGAACTCAGTAATGAATAGAAATACAAAACTCAAGTAATTATTCAAGCTGAAATGATGAATATTCAATAGAAAATATTCACTTTAAAAAGTCAGTCCGCAAATTCACTAAAAGAGAAAAGGAAGCAGTCATTAGAACAGCAAAACCGGGAAAAGAATATGTAATCAAATTCAAGCCTAGGCGTGAACAATTTAGCCAGTGAGTATGAGCGGGGACAATCTAAGCAACTATATATCTCTAGCACTCTCTATCTCTCCCACTTAAATCCGGACATCTCATCAGACTAAATGCCACAATGACCATACTCTTTATTGCGCATATAAAGGAAGCTCAAGCCTCCTCAGTTATCATGCACAAACAGTTAAGTTCAGCAGATCACTTGAAACAAGTTAAAAGATCAAGCGAGCCAAATGTTGATCAAAAGGATCACCCATAAAAAAGATTCCAGGACTACCAGTCATCCACAAGTGCAGAACAGCCGAGAAAACATGCATTCAAATAATACACAAATTTTTTTCGTTCATCACACATAAATATTAGCTATTTCATCACGGCAAGATTTTCTCTCAATATGAACTAAAAGGCAGGATAACCTGACCTCTGGCTAGAGGAAGGAAGCGCAGCAGTAGCTCAAAAGCAAAGTCAACCGACTACATAAAATTTTGAGCATAATTTTCCCTAAGAACCCAAGTATTAGGGTTTATTGGCCACTGGAAAAAATTCAAAACTCATACGTCTCTCTAAACCCTAAACATTAGGGTTTAGCAGTCACTGGTTCAATAACGGGTTATCTATTATAAGGTTTCAGGGAAATTCACCAAACCAAAAATCAAAGTAATTCACCAAATGAAAAATCAAAGTGTTCCGATCCACATTAAAAACAACAATGACACAATCTCTTACTGTTTTGTAATACGTTTCTGAAATATAGGGTTTTATGAATAGTAGCATAACAGATAAAAAAAAAAAGGTAATTAAACGAATGATAAGTGTTTACATTACCTTAGCAGTGTAAGTGATGTTCTCGAGCTGGCAATTCCAGTTATCTTCACATTCCACCATGCTTCCTCTGTAGAGCTCTCCGCTCTTCAGCTCCACTGTCACCACGTGGCCCGAAGCCTCGTGCAATAGCTTCACTGGTATTCCCAAGCTCCTGCTCATGGCTTCTGTTCTCTCTTTCTCTTCCTCTCAAACTTCTGTGCAAAACCCTAATTGAGAAATCTACGCGCTGTTTCAACCCTGGGCACTCTAAACTGAAGCCGCGTTATACAAGACAAAATTCCGGGGTACTTTCGTCATATCATAACACTTTAAGGGTAGTTTAGTCCTACATGGATTTGACGTGCCGCGTATTTTAAGATGCAGAGTAGGTTCTAGAGACAAAGAAACGTAGAAGATTTCTATCACCTGTAGTGGGGGCCAAAGATCGTGATTGAATCAGCGGCGTCCGATGTTCTGACATTCTTATGGGGTTACTATTGTCATTTTAGTAGAATACAAGAATTTGTTAGTAATTTCGATGACGTACATCTACAAGAATCTTTGAGAGGTGGGGCAGTATGTGAGCTGCAGACTAGACGTTGCATCGATTATAAAATAAGAAAACTGTAGAAGATTTCTCCCGGGAAGCGAGAGATATTCGTGATCTTGTCAATTTTCAGCCGTCTGATCATCAAAATATTTGAATCTTGACGGAAACAGTTGGAAGCCGGATATTTAATTCTATGTAACGAGTTGTCAAGAATTTTGACGGCCAGCGAGCAGTCACGTGGAGGTGTAGCATATGCTTTGCTTTGGTCCTTTGTTGCCTTTCAGAGCAATCAAATCATAATCCGATAAAGGGAAAAAGAAAAGTAGAAAATCGCAATGATTTCGAATGTGGGTCCGATTCACAGATCCTACGGTCAGATTTTGCTGATTCAGACTGCCGCCATGTATATGTGTCCCCGTACAATTGCTTTAATTCAGCTTAATAACAGGTTTCCTTCCTCAGTTGAACCAGAAAACCTGGGTTGGAGAAGATGTTGAATTCTTTGGGTTTGGTTTCCGCACCTACAATTTGGTCGTCTTCTTCACTTTCATCAAGCAAAAACTTCACAACAGTAAACTTCAACTTCACTTTCGTATCTTGAAAATTTTGTTCATATGTAATTTCGTAATTGCCATTGCAAATGATTGAACATTCAATGAGTTCAAGTGCTTACTTTACTGTGCCGTTCACGTGTTTGATGTTAGTTGATAATTATGTTTAAATTAACTTGTTTTCTGCTCTAATGTTGATTTATGCATTTTTATTTTTACAAATTAAACAATATAAGTGGTCTGTATTTTTGAAAAATGATCGGTGTTTGATGTGAGCTGAAATGAATGGGGCTTTTGCGCGTTCCATTTTCAATTTTCAAGACATGATGAATTTGTACTCATTGAAACTTAGGTGCTTTGGATATTAGACAGGAGAGCGTACTTTGATGTGAAATATCAAATTAAGGTGTTGACGGTGAGTTTTATTTGTGGTTGGTATTACTGAATGGGAATTGTAAGTATAGAGATAAAGCAATTGACCATGTTTGAGGCTTTAGAAGGTCATTATTCTTACACATGGGAGTTAAGAGAGTAATTTTGCTATAACAATCTTATATTTGAATTGGAAGTAGCTCATATACTTTAAGATGCTGTTTAATGAGTTATTTTAGCATGCCGTTTCTTCAAAGAGTTTCTGAATAGTTTGATTTGCTTCATCTTTTCAGCAGATTGCAAGAAACAACTGCTTTGCCAGACAATTACCAATTGTGAGAGCATGTGGATCTGGACACTTGCTCAGGCATCACCTAGTCTCTTCAAGAATTTCAATGAACCGGAGGGTACGTTTTATCATAAATTAAGTGAAAGGAACTCAAAAATAGATTAAAGAATTCCTATTCAATTGACAAAAAATTAACTCCTCTGTGATGAATATTTAGGGAGTTGTTAACAAGTAAAATACAAGTCCTGGGTTCTCATGATTAACATAGGCTGTGATAGCTGCAAACAACAAATATACAAGAATTCTCTCCATCACCTGCATTGCCTCTCCAAGATATTTCCTATTAATTATAATGTGTGACAATATTGCTTATCAATTAGTGGTAATCAGGTTCTTTTATGTTGTTACTTCTATTATTTTTCCTCAACAGGTGAAGCACAATTCCCCAATCTCAGCTGTTTTGACGGATGACAACACAACCATGACAAGCATGGAGGATGACATCGAAAACATTGGTATTTTGGACACTGATCAAGGCTTGGAACCATTTAAAGAGCACTTCAGATATAGAATGAGTAGATATGTGGATCAAAAAATGCAGTTTGAAAAATATGAAGGTGGTCTCGAGGAATTTGCAAAAGGTGTTCTACCTCTTTCTTTTTGCTTTTGACTCATACTTGGAAAATGACATGGTAAACACTTGAACAGTGTACCCTTGTAAATTGTTGAAATCTGTGGACAAAGAGGTAAAGGACATTTAACTGATACTTCACATGCAACAATATATTTGAGATAACATTCTGTAAAATTGTCTGATGTGTAATTCTCTTTACAATTAAATTTATTATGTGCTTGTTCCAAAAAACAATTATATTGCTATTTTGATTTGAGCTGGGGTACATCTTGCAAGTTTAATGGGCTTTTTCCCCCCTTGTTTTCTGACTACTAGTCCAGAGTAAATCCACCCTGCTTCACTTTGTAGGTTATTTGAAATTTGGATTTAACAGAGAAGATGGTGGCATTGTGTATCGTGAGTGGGCGCCTGCAGCTCAGTAAGGGCTTTGTATTAGTTAAAAGCCTTCGACGTACAAAATTATTCAAATTTCTTTGTCATACCTGATGTTAGTTATTTAATTAGGATTTATCTGTCATGTAACCTAGGGAAGCACAACTTATTGGGGACTTCAATGGATGGGATGGATCCAACCACAAGATGGAAAAGAATCAATTTGGTGTTTGGAGTATCACTATTCCCGATTCTGGTGGAAAACCCGCCATTCCTCATGGCTCTCGAGTCAAATTCCAATTCAAGCATGGTAATGGGATTTGGGTTGATAGAATCCCTGCATGGATTAAATATGCAACTGTGGACCCCACAAAATTTGCTGCACCATATGATGGTGTGTACTGGGAGCCACCACATGCAGAAAGGTACCAGTTATTCTTACTTAACCCATCGTAGTTGAGGGTGACCATCAACAATCAAAATTAACTAGTAGAATATGTTACATAGAGTTTCTTTTTGACCCTTTCTTTATTGTTCATGCAGGTATGAGTTTAAGTACCCTCGACCTCCAAAACCCAATGCCCCACGGATATATGAGGCTCATGTTGGAATGAGTAGCTCAGAACCACGTGTGAATTCATACAGAGAATTTGCCGATGATGTTTTGCCTCGTATTCGGGAAAATAACTATAACACAGTCCAATTGATGGCTGTGATGGAGCATTCTTATTACGCATCATTTGGGTATCATGTCACTAATTTTTTTGCTGCAAGTAGCAGATCTGGAACTCCTGAGGACCTTAAGTATTTAATCGATAAAGCCCATAGCTTAGGTCTGCGGGTCTTGATGGATGTTGTGCACAGCCATGCAAGTAACAATGTCACTGATGGCCTTAATGGCTTTGACGTTGGCCAAAGCTCCCAGGAGTCATATTTTCACACTGGAAATCGAGGTTACCATATGTTGTGGGATAGTAGGCTCTTCAACTATGCTAATTGGGAAGTGCTTCGCTTTCTTCTGTCCAACTTGAGGTGGTGGATTGAGGAGTTCAAATTTGATGGATTTCGATTTGATGGAGTAACTTCAATGTTGTATCATCACCATGGGATCAACATGCCTTTTACTGGGAATTATAATGAATATTTCAGTGAGGCAACAGATGTTGATGCTGTTGTTTATTTAATGCTGGCAAATTGTCTGGTTCATAACATCTTACCGGATGCAACTGTAATTGCTGAAGATGTCTCTGGTATGCCTGGAATCGGTTTGCCTGTCTCCATGGGTGGCATAGGTTTTGATTACCGCCTGGCCATGGCCATCCCTGACCGGTGGATTGATTATTTAAAGAACAAGAAAGATGAAGAATGGTCAATGAAGGAAATATCATGGAGTTTGACAAATAGGAGATACACCGAGAAGTGTGTAGCTTATGCTGAAAGTCATGACCAGGTATGAATTATTTCTTTTGTTGTTATCACATGTTTATTTAATCTGATTACTTTTTAGTTGGTTTCCATTCTTGCTCCAATTGGAATTCTCTCAAATTCTGAACCAGTTCTTACTGCCCAAGTGGTTAAAAGACGCAGAAGACTTTTACAGTCTTCTTCGTAGTATATCTCCTCTGCCAATTGTGGCCTAATATCATTACTCTTTTTTATTTTTTCTTTTTCACTCAGCCCTAATAATTTTAATGTTTTTCTTATAATTTTCTTTATTCTGCAGGCTATTGTAGGTGACAAGACTATTGCATTTCTTTTAATGGATCAAGAGATGTATTCTGGTATGTCTAGTTTAACTGCTGCTTGTCCAACTGTTGAACGAGGAATAGCTCTTCATAAGGTATGTTACTTACCAAACCATGGAGACTCCTTTCCATGTCATGGTTTCTTTGTAGCTCAGTTCACCGAGTCCATGCCATGACAACTAATTCTCCTTTAAACAAACTCTGTGTAACCATTAGGTTGCACAATTGAAATTCAACCTAACAGACAAATTCCAGAATTCATATTAATTAGATTATGTTCAAGTGTTGTTTTTTTTTTTTATTGTTATCTCATCTTTTGCAGATGATACATTTCATAACTATGGCATTAGGGGGTGAGGGCTACCTTAATTTTATGGGCAACGAGGTAATGCACTATCCCAAATCCTACTTGACAAACTCAGTGTTGGGTGTACAGACCTAGAGCTTTTACTTGTATGATATATGAGGAGTCTTTCATTAAGATTAATCAGCCTTGGTGAAATTCTGGGTTTATGAAAGGAAGAAAAATCTGTTTTGCACCAGGCTTATCATGTCAAAGTATCCATTTACATATTCTAATGAGATAAATTAGCAAGGGCCAGTGACCAATTCTTAGGAGCTACTAATCACACGAGCAACTCTTATGTAGTTTGTTAAAATACATTAAAGCAAGAGGTAGATCATTAATACCATGTCCCTGTCACTGCAACAATCATGAAAACATTGTATTGACCAGGCAAATAGTGCATCTGAGATAGTTTCTCAATTTCTGATAGCTATCTGTTGTGTGTGATAATTTTAGTTTGGCCATCCTGAGTGGATCGACTTCCCAAGAGAAGGCAATGGGTGGAGTTATGAAAAATGCAGACGCCAGTGGAACTTGGTGGATACTGATTACTTAAAATATAAGGTCTGATGTGCATTTTCATTAATTCAGTTTTAGCTCTCTCTCTTCTTTCCATCATGCATTCCTGATCCTCAACCATGCCTCTTTACAAAATGGAGCACAAGGCTTTCCAAGAAAAAGAAAAGGTGTAGAACAGGAATTTCTTCCATTCATGTTGGTTTATGATGTGGGGCATTTGAGGGCATTTGAATGATAGATACTGCTTGCTTCTCTAAATTTTAATGCACTTCTTTAATATGACTTTTAGAACATCATATGAGGATTCTTATCTACTTTGCTTTTTGTTTTTGTTTTTTAATTATTTTCATTTGTGTCCAAATATTGAAATTATATTTTTCTTTGTGCTCGAAATTTGTCCAGTTCATGAATGCATTTGACAGAGCTATGAACATGCTTGATGATAAATTTTCATTCCTTGCATCAACAAAGCAGATTGTGAGCAGTACGAATGAAGAAGACAAGGTAAAGATATTATTGTGCAATATTGGATTAGTTACCCTATAATCTAACACAAGAAGTTCAAAATTTGGTGCAAGTTATAATAAAACACAAAATTGTAAAGAATATTCTAGAGCAGCTATCCACAGTTTATACAAAGCCTGATTAATTGTTTCACTTTACAGGTTATTGTTTTTGAGCGTGGAGATCTGGTTTTTGTGTTCAATTTTCACCCAGAAAATACATACGAAGGGTATTCATGTTATATATATATGATGTAACATAACTTAATTGTCTGAGTTCAGATGATAACATACAATTTTGCAGGATTTTCTCTTCTTTTTTGTTTCTTTTCAACTCAGTGACTTGTCATGTGAAACATACAGGTATAAAGTTGGGTGTGACTTGCCAGGGAAGTACAGTGTTGCTTTGGATAGTGATGCATGGGAATTTGGTGGACATGGAAGAGTAAGGAACCCCTTGTATAACCTATGCATGCCTCCTGTTATTGCGAGAGTAATAGAAGATAAAAGAAATGCTTTAGGAGCAATCAACATAATAGGTTCCTGGTTTGATGTTGTGAATTAACAATATTTTTCAATTGGTTGTCACTAAATGGAAAAGTTGACTATGCTTTTGGCAGGTCGCCCATGATGCAGATCATTTCACATCTCCAGAAGGGATACCAGGAGTACCCGAAACAAATTTCAACAATCGTCCCAACTCATTTAAAGTACTCTCACCCCCTCGCACATGTGTGGTATGTTTTTCTCCAATTCAATTCATTCTTCTGTGGTAAGAAAGGAACCTTCGTTTGGCTCTATTTCTTATCATTATGTGTATCAAAATGTTGCAAAGTGGCATGTAATTTAAGATAAGAATGGTTGAATGAGTGTTGGATATTAAATGAACATTTGTGACCTACGTATGACTAAGCCTATGGAAATCAATTCAAGTGCCTCCAACTTAAAATAACAATTTTTTTTTAAAGATTTTGGATTGGGTTGAAAAACTTTAACCACTAAACACCAAATCTTTATCTATTACTTAAACTCAAGATATCTTAGGAGCATCAATCGTGCCCCAAATAATGGAGCAGCTTAAAATAACAAATATGAAATGCTTAATTTTGTTGTAAATTCTGACAGGTTTATTATAGAGTAGAAGAAAGCCAGGAAAATCACAACAATATTGAATCTTTCAATGTTCAAGGGACATTGGTAGCAGATATTCTGGCTGAACAGGAAAATCTTGAACCATCAACCACCATGGAAGCAGATGTTTTGGCTAAGCCGGATAATCCTAAAGAACCAGCTACCATTGAAAATGATGTTGATGATGTTAGTCTGAGAAAGATTGGCGATCTGGGAGCAGAAGAGATCGTGGAAGGAGCATCTGATGACTGAATCTTCCAATGTGTAAAGTCAGGTGGCTCATACGTACGGCTCTGTGAATAATAATTAAGGAATAATCACGGGATTCTTTATGGTTGTAAATGCTGATAGCGGCTTTACAAGAATAATTACTCAATTGTATGTGAGGTAAAACTGAACCCCGATGTGCTTTGCGCGGTAAATTTTAATACGAGAAGTCAAAAGATTAATAAATCTAATATTTTGTTTTTGTAGCAGGTTGATAGATGCATGATAGTTTTGTGGATGCTGATTGATTCAACTATGAGGTTTGAATTCCGTTTACAGTGGTTGGTGAAAAGTAATTATTGTATTTTCAAAGCGAATTGATTTTGGGTAAAGGATATCAATGTTCGGAATTAGTCATATAAATCCTTTTTTAAGTTTATTTTAAAAGTCTTAATATGTACAATAAATTTAAATAAAAAAAATTAATTTTATAATCATGCTTTTGTTAATTATTATATTTAACTCTAAATTTTTTAAAAATAAAATATATTCACTTAAATATTTGATAATATAAAAATAATTTTAATTATTTATAATAAAAATAAGTATTTTAATTTTATATTGTTGTCTTAAATTATTAAATATATATATAAAATAACTAATATTATTATTTTTATTTTTTAATAATTAATATAATTTTATTTTAAAGTTTAAATTTAAAAATTATAATAATATGTTGATCTTTAATTTTTTTTTTCTTTTCAAATTTGATGTTAAATTTTTTATAATGTTAATTATAAATAATTAGGAGTTTCAATACATACTTCCCTTAAGGTTTAAGAATTTAACATTTAAATAAAAGGTTTGAAGAAAGATATACTTACCTCTTTTAAATCGTTAGTTAATCATTAATTTTTATTTAAATGACTATAATACTTTTAATTATTTTAAAATTAAAATTTAATTAACAATAATTTTAATTTATATTTATGTAAATTAGAAATTTAATTAATGGTATTTTAATTTGATCATATTAGTTTATATTTATTTATTATTTGTTAAAATTAAAAATTTAATTAATGATAATATAATTTGATAATTTTAATTTATATTTATTGAAATTAGGAATTTAATTGATGACAATTTAAGTTTTATTCATGTATCATATTTATTCAAATCCTAAATCATAATATGTAAAACGACCACTTTTTTAATTTGACAATTTCAATTTTTGATCATGTATCATATTTAATATTTATTTAAAATTAAAATTTTAACTTTAAATAAATATAAAATAAATATAAGTATAAATTCTTGTTAATTAAATTTTTAATTATTTTAATCTTTTAAATACTATATAAATTAAAAATTGAATTTTTTAAATTTTAATTTTAAAGTAATTAAGGGTATTATAGTCATTTAAGTAAAAATTGATGGTCAACTAACGGTCTAGGGGAGGTAAACGTATTTTTTCTCAAATTTTTTATTTAAGTGTTAAAGTCCCAAACTTTAAATGAGGTATGTGTTAAAACCCCTATAATCAAAATCTTAAATTATTATTATATTATAATATTAATTGTAAATTTTGCTTTAAAAAGTATTAAAATTTTACAACATAAAAAAATTTAAATTTATTTGTAAAAAATTTTATTTTAAAAAATAATTAAAATATTAATTATATATAATTAATATTATCAAAATTTTAAGTTATTAATTTTTTGTAATATTAATTGTAAAAATTTTAACAACGTAAAATTTACTTTAAAAAAATATTAAAA
Organism: Melia azedarach; assembly: GCA_028052125.1. Lineage (NCBI taxonomy): Eukaryota > Viridiplantae > Streptophyta > Magnoliopsida > Sapindales > Meliaceae > Melia > Melia azedarach. The sequence goes on along the minus strand of CM051407.1, from coordinate 12,063,744 downwards.
TTTTACAACATAAAAATTTTAAATTTATTTGTAAAAAAATTTAAAATAAATTTTCAAAAAATTAAATGGGCTGTTTTGAAATTTTTGACAAAATAGACTATTTAATATTGTTAAAATCACTAATAGAATATTTAATGTTTACAATTAACAGTAAAAAAATTGTGTGGTAATTATTTTTACAAATAAATTAAAAATTTCACATCGTAAAATTTGAACTATTTGTGATAATAAATTTTACATTGTAAAAGTTTTATAATTAATATTTAAAAAATAAAAATTTAGAGATTTTGATAATACAATTATACATAATTGTTAAAATATACTAGTTTAATTAAAGAATTTATATATAATTAATATTGTAAAAAGATCGACATCAAATTTTAAAAAAATAATTAAGAATTAAAATATTATTATAATTTTTAAATTTAAATATTAAAATAAAATGGTATTAGTTATTAAAAATAAAAATAATATTATTATAATTATTTTATATCTTTTTAATAATTTAAAATAATAAATTGAGATAAAATATTTATTTTTTATCATAATAATTAGTTAGAGATATTTTTAACTTTTTTAAAAAATTAAAAATATTTTTACATTATAAAAAATTCAAAGTAGGTATGTTATATTTTCTAAAAATTAGAGGGAGTTATATATAATAATTAATAGAGACATGATTATAAAATTATACTTTTTTATTCACGATAAATTTTCAAATTATTATGATTTATGTTACTAAATAACTAAACTTTTAAGGACATTTGATGTCCTTTATCCTTGATTATTATTTAATTTAATTATATAAGATTTTAATTTATTTTTTGGTTATTTATGGACCAGTTCTGTTGGGTGCCCTAACCCACTGGACCCAATCCAATCCAATCCAATGCCTAATATGTCCACTTTGTGCGCAGCGATGCTAAAGAAGACCCTCAACCCACTTCTGGATACTCCCCTCTGAACATTTCTTTTAAAGTTGGATCATTATAATTAAATAGAAGGAAAGGAATGGGGGTTGTAAAAAATTGCGGTGGGTGCCCCTTGCGAATCCGTCAGCCCAATTAGGGTTTCGGGTTAACCCAACTGGAAAAGCTGGCTGTAAGCTGGAGAAGACGAATCCGTGAAAGCCAAGTCAAAAAACAGCAAAAATGAAAACGAACAGAGGATCTGATTCCTTTTGATCTCTTCGTCAAACTGGAAGAAGCTTTGAAATTTACGGTTTTGTAGGGTTTTTGTAAGGAAATAGGAGAAATATGGAAGGGAAGAACAATAACAAGTACAGTATAATTGTCCCAACTTACAACGAGCGAATGAACATTGCTCTTCTCGTGTACCTCATCTTCAAGCATCTCCGGTAAAAGAAAATCCAAACTTCCTAACCGTTTTTCTATATATGAATCATCGGATTGTGAAATATTTATCTAATATAAGAATTAACTGTGTTCATGATAACTGAATTACTCGTTGGTTGCGATTGTTCATATGATTGACAAAATAATGGTGGTTTGTGGATGGGTGCTTAGAAGTGATTCATGTTTGAAATGCTGCAAATTATTAGCATTTATAGAGTAACAATTTTAGATGATAGATGTTTCGATTTAGCTTCTTGGAATTGGCAATTTTGTTACTTTTTCACAGCGATTGATACGAAGCTGGTTTGTTTAGGGATGTTGATTTTGAGATAATTGTGGTGGATGATGGGAGTCCTGATGGTACACAAGAAATTGTGAAGCAATTGCAGCAATTATATGGAGATGACCGCATTGTAAGTTGCACTACACCTAAAACCGGGTCTGGATTTGACTTTTCTAATGGCAGGTTGATTTTAATTGTAATGTTCTATTTTCATTTCTCAATTGATGCAGCTGTTGAGACCTAGAGCAAAGAAGCTTGGTTTAGGTATGTATTTTGAGATTATATGTTTGATGGGTACAAGAAACTGGCTTTAAAATGCATGTCTTTAATTTCAGGAACGGCTTACATTCATGGCTTGAAGCATGCATCTGGCAATTTTGTTGTAATTATGGATGCTGATCTATCCCACCATGTAAGTGCTTTGCAGATGGTAATTTTGAACCATTTTTTTTTTTAGGGATAATCCATCTGATATCTTCAATTTTATGTTTTGCAGCCAAAGTATTTGCCCAGCTTCATCAAGTAAGAAATTTTGTAATCTATTTCTCTCATATCATTCCCTCATGGGTTAGGATGTTTAATTTCTTCATATCTTTGTGGTCTTTCTGCAACATGCTTATTAGGAAACAGTTGGAGACAGGTGCAAGTATTGTTACTGGAACTCGGTATGTTAAAGGTGGTGGTGTACATGGTTGGAATCTTATGCGAAAATTGACAAGTAGAGGAGCCAATGTCCTTGCGCAAACATTTCTATGGCCTGGTGTATCAGATCTGACTGGATCTTTCAGGTACTTGAATTGGTTTGATGTATTCAGCATTTCACACTTTCACAGTTCAAGAACTAACATGTCTTGGTTCTTGAAGGCTTTATAAGAAATCAGTGCTTGAAGATGTCATTAGTTCCTGTGTGAGTAAGGGATATGTCTTTCAAATGGAGATGATTGTTCGTGCTTCTAGAAAGGGCTACCACATTGAAGAGGTAAAATTATGTTTTCCTCTTATTGTGATGTATTTCTGTCTTTGAATCATTATTTCTGGACTCAACTGTCGTGTTAATTACTTAAATATCTAGACGTAAGTTTATATTTGATTTATAATTGGATATCGTGTTCATAAACATGCTATAGTCTCTTCACTTGCTTTCTAATTTTTCCAACTCACATCCTTCGTAGCTATTATTTGCACTTATTGCTAGTGTTGACATATGTATTCTTGAACGTCAGTTCTGTAATAAAAAAAAAAAAAAAAGTTTTTCTGAATGGTAGTGAATGAATGAATTACTAGCACATACACTGTTTATTATTTTTTTATTCAATTAGTTATATCTCTTTTTCTGATTATCTTTTGTGATTTCTATTGCTATGTTGGAGTGAAAGATCTTCCCAAAACAACTTACCAGTTTGTTATCATTTGAATTATACTTGATAATTTGGGTTAATTGCTTTGCATTTTCATGTTTTTAATTTTCTAATTCATACAGTATTTGGATTATTACATTTCTTGCAGAACACAGTTTTCTATTTTCCTCTGTGGATGTTCTGTACATTTAGAGTTACCTGCTGTTATATTTACTTCTAAGCGAACTTTTATACCACATATGTACTCTATGCATGAATTCCCTATCATTATTAATATTTGTGTATTCTGTAATCAGTGGGTTTCGAATATATTACATTTTTGCAGGTTCCAATTACTTTTGTTGACAGAGTATTTGGAAGTTCAAAGCTTGGAGGATCGGAAATTGTGGAATATCTTAAAGGCCTTGCATATCTTCTCCTCACAACATAAGATGCAATAAGTTATATAGCTTCAAAGGTTCAGCTGTTGAGCTCAAATCCATGGATTGCAACTATAGGCTCGAATCAAACAGAACTTTTGTAACGTTGTCCAAGTCTGCAATTTGCTTTTTTTTTGTTGTCTCAGTCCTTGAATTCTGGTAGAAAATTTTCGGGTCCAGTGTGAGAAATGATATTCAAATGATTTTTTTCAAAATAGTGATGACTGATGACTTAGTTCATTGTAAGAGCCAGGCAATACAGTTTTCCGATATTAGAGATGAAAATTGGTAATTAAGCAGCATTATATGTGTACGGACTAACTGTTGGCACAGGGAAGTCCATTTTAACTTTTTGCCATTCCAGTTTATAATTATGACGACGACTGAATAAGCCAAGCCCTTTTAGAATTTGGTCCTAGTGAAGGCAACGTCCTCGAACGTTGCCTGTGCATTATTGTGATCGCATAAGCTGTCTGCATCCAGAAATCACTATGATTGACAACACACCCTAATAATTTCTGTCACAATAACAGTATCAATATAGCACAACTATGATTGAGAGGAGGCAATACCAATATATTTTATGGGACACCACCAAACTCGACAGAAGTCACTTGATTGTGATTGTAGAAATACTGAAGAATATCCAGGAAGACAGAAAATAACCCATATGCAAATTCAAATTCAATCCGTCTTCCTAAAAGCAAAAATACTAATAAAACCCTAGCCGTAAAAAAATAAAAAATAAAAAATCATATCAACTTCCTCGTTCTACGAGCCGCTGTCTTCCGTTCAGTAGTCCCGATTACAGATCTCTCAGAGTTGAGCGGCAGAGGAGGTTTCTTGTTCTCCTTGCTCATGCTTCTCAGCATATATCTGGGCTCACTCCTTTCCACTGAATAAGCAGCAGAAACAGATTTCCTCAAATTCTGTATCTTCTTCGAATCCCTTCTCTTAGCAGACTCAACCGTAACTCCCAGATTGTACGGAGTCTTTTCGCCGTTTCCCGTTTCGGATTTCTTTCTTTTTAGTCTCTCATTTCTTCTCGCTGCATACTCTTCGTAAAACCTTCCCCTTTCAAACAGAGGACTCGAATTTGCACTCTTACTTGTACCAAACCCAGCTTTATTATCAGCATCAATCTCCCCGAATTCATCTTGAACCATCTTTGCCAAAGCCCTTAACTCACAAGAAATTGAATGATATTCGGGTCGAAGATCATCCGGTTCCTCGACGTCCCAAGAACGGATTAGCTTCTGGGATTTCGTTAAAGAACCTGTTTTACATTTATAAAGAACTAAGCAAGAACTAAATATAATAAATATATATAAAGAAAACTTTATATTGCACAAGAAATTTTATATACCTGGTGGGGTTTGGAGAGAACTTGAGTTTGATCGGAGGACTCGACGTGGCCTCGCTCGGATAGGCGATTTAGCCAGCGGAGGTTTCCGGTCGGTTCTTATCTTAGACATCGCTGAAAAATCTATAAAAATACACAGATACAGGAATCAGTAAGTAAATTTCTTGCAAAGGAAAAATAAACAAGAAACGTTGAATGAGAAATAGTTGCCTTTTAATTTCGAAATTCTTTGCTTCGATCTTTGTATCCGCTTGTTTTGTTTTCTTTGCCTTTTTGATGATCTCTCTCCGTCTCCGTAGATGATTTGGTTTTTATCGGAAGACAGAGAGACATGTTTTTGAATTTTCACACGTCAGATGTGGAGCGTCTCTAACGGTCATATTGTTGATCGGACGGTCTACATTTGTTTGAAATTTAACTGGTGAGTTACTTGTCACTAACGTATGACTTATTTATTGATGGGTCCAACTATTAAAAATTCTAAGAAAACAGATTATTTTATCTGTAAAATTTATTTATTTATTTTTTATTTTCAAACATTAGAAAGAATAAATTAAATATATTCTTCTTTAATTATAAATATCATAAGAAAATTAATTAAACTTATCTGCTACATAAGTGAAGGAAATTCAAATACATCCCAAAATGTTTAATCATTAGAATTTGGGACTATAGTAATGGTAGGATGTGGAGCCAGTAATCCAAAGTCCTACAACATTTATTAAAATTGGTATATAAAATATTTTTCATTTTTTTAATCTTTAATTCTAAAACTTGCTTAAATAAATAGCAGAAAGGAGATTCAATAACTAATCTTTTCCATCTAGAAATGAAATGGAGGTCAAAAGTTGTCACCTCGATCTAACAGTAATATATATATATATATATATATAGGTATAGGTATAGGCGTGTGGGTGTGACATCCAATTAAATAATCTGCTATTTGGATCATCGTTTCAACGTTTAATTAGAGTACCAAACAATTAATCATAGAGAGAATAGACTTACTTCTTGTTCTATGCTTTGCTGTCAATTGAATTTATGATCTAAATCAACTTGGATTTAACCTCCCTCCTCCTCTATATACATATAGCTAGAAGTAAAAAAAAAATATAATAATAATAAAATAATCATTCATATGAAATTTTAATAACAACCTTGGGGTTTTTGCAGCAACAAATAAATAAAATTTGGGAAATTTTTATCTTTTATATTAGAATAAAAATTTTAAAATTAATGGATGGAAAAAAAAGGCCATATATAATAGTAGTTAAACTAAAAATCTAAAAAAAATAGTTTATGTGTTTAACAATATTATTAAGAATATAAATTTTTATATTAATTACTTTCTTTTACTCTTTTAAAATTTGGGTTAATGATAGGTGTATTCCGTTTTTAAAAATAAATATGGAGTAAACTCAAAGTCGAAACAATTTATTAGTAAAACCCCTACTTTTATCGTCACTATTAGGTTTTGGCCAATTTTAATTGATAAAATGACATAAATATTTTGTCCACAAAATTTTTGGGCATTAATTCAACTTCTCAATATCTTTTTCTCCACAATTCTTTTTTCCTACGAATAATTTCCGTTTATCTTTTTCCCTTTTCCCTTTTTTTTTTCTTTCCTTTCTTTTCCTCTCTTCCTCTCGAATTCAATTTGCTTCTGTTCTGCTCTGTTTCATTTTCTTTTCAATTTTGCCTATGAAATGAAAAAACATGTATATATATATGCACTGCCTCACCGCTTTAATTTATAAATATTATTTAATTCTTATTTTTCTTTTTCTTTCCGATACCTTATGCTTAGGTGTCTCACAACCCCTCCTTCAAATTCAAAACCTAACTCCACTCTTTTTTCATAATATTATTTATTTAACCAAATTTAATTTTAACATAATCTCTAACAATCAAACTTATTTATTCAATCAATGAAAAGAGGAAGAAGTTAGCTGGGCAGGGAGAAAAAGATGGAGACATTTGGAGTTTTAGGGATTTTTTTTATACTATTTTATATTTAAATATAAAAATAATGATATTTTTTTAATTTTAAGTTACAATGACCATTACATCATTTTTTTATACTAACAGCGACAAAAAAATCTAACAAAAGATTCATCAACAAATATTTTCAGCTTGGGGGTGTATTTGACATATATTTTTATGTTTGAGAGTTCGACTGTTATTTACCTTAAAATTGTTGGTAGCGAGTGAATTGAAAAAAAGTGTGAAAGATAATTTATAAGTTTATTTTGAACACCGATATTATAGTTGTAACAAGGGATATAAGAATTAAGATGCAAAACAATAAGGGGTTTCTGCAACAATAAAAAGAAAAAAGAAATTGAAAAAATTGAAGTTTATAAAATATTTTTTTTACTTTAATATATTTTAACAGGGTAAATATATAAAAAAAATATTTTTACAAGGAATTTAGATGGGGTGGCAATAGAATCACTCATAAAAAAATATATTTTTATGTTAATAAATTTAAAAAATTATTTCCTTTAGTTATGGAGAGATTTTAAACTCTTATATTTTATTATTTTAATTAAAAGGGACAAGTTTAAATTATTGTGTTTGTTTGACAAAAAAGATAAACTTAATTTTTTTATAAGGTAGGTGTTATTTTCAAATGAAGAATATTCTACGAATTGAAATTCATAAGGGTTATCCAATTAACCAAATTTGTCAAATAAACAAATTTAGGAAATTTTGGAATGAAGAATTTGAAAACGAAAGGATGAGAAAAAAAGGTCATCAATAATAATAGTTAAATCAAAAGTCTTAGAAAGGTGCTGATAAATTTGACAATAATATTAAAAATATAAACTTTATATATTATAAACTATGAAACAAAGTTGTATTAACTTCTTTTATTTTCTTAAAATTTTTTATAGTGAGTGAATTGAGAAAAAAAAGTATAAAAAATAATTTATACGTTTATTTTGAATAATGATATTATAGCAAGAATTAAGATTGTAGTTTTATTAAATATATTTTATATATTGATATTTTAGTTGTACTATGAAAGTTCTACTAAGATTTAAAAATTAAAATTTAAGATTACGATTGTATTAAGTTTGATACGGTAAAAATTGAATATAGGAATTAAAAAAATGAGTTAAATTTTATTTGTAATATTTTTTAAAAAAGGGATATTATCACATTCCTTCCCTAAGATTTGAGTTTGTATTACTTAGAGAGAAAGAATAGAGATTGTATCACTCATCTCCTTTATGGTTATATTTGATCGTTAGTTGACCGTTAAGTATAAGGATAAATATATAAAATATCATTATTCGATATTTGTTATTTGTCGAAAAAGTAAAATTTCACTTTTTTAAATCTTACTCAATGAAAGAGAAGCTAGAAATAATTTATTTTTTTTTCGATTTTTTTAATCAATTTTATTAACTATATGTATCTCCGTACTTTATTTGAAAAATACTTATTAAAAAAATTATACTTGAAATCTAATTTTCAATTTTCGTATCTTTTATTCTATTCTATAATTATTTTATTTTATTTGTACATTTGAATTAATTAACACACACAAAAATAAAAAAAATATATTAAAAAAATATATTTTAATAAAAAATACATAATTAAAGGCATTTTAGTGAATTTATTATTTGAAGTTAGTTAATTAACACTATAGGGGAGGTATGTGATACAATCTCTATTATTTATCTCTAAGTGATACAAATTCATATCTCAGGGGAGGAATGTGATAATATCCCTTTTAAAAAAAATTAATTAAATTAAAATTAAATATATTTAGTTGTCATCATATTTTACTAAAAATTTTCTCCTATTCTAAAATTTTGGTTAACAAGTAAATTAAAAAAGAAAAAGGGTGTGAAAGATGATTTATAAGTTTATTTGTTTATACTATATTATAGTTGTCCAAAGGAGAGCCGTTAGAATATAAGAATGAAAGTTTGAGACTCTGATTTTATTAAATTTGATACAGTGCAATTTAAATCTATGAATTAAAAAAAAAAAAAAGAGCAGCTGATTTTTACTTTCAATACCCTTCATCAATAAGGTAATATTTTTTTAATTTTTTAATATATATATATATATATATATATGTATATATATGTATATGTCGTCATCATATTTTGCCAACCAAACAATTAGATAAGACAAAACAATTGAAATGTCACAACGTAATTAAATTAAATAAATCTTAATTTATTTATAAATTATTTTTTGGGTTTGAATCGTGATAAGTTTCGCTGACTCAGAATCAGACGGGTGCCGAATAAAACGGAAAAGCAGTTCATAGTGTTTGTCATTTTGTCATGCCCCTAAAATTTGACCAATTAAATTGAAAAAAAAGGTTCCAGAATTAATTTTAGATTTACTGTGAATAGATTTTTAAACAATAATTATAATAAGATTATTCTGTAGGGTATGCAATAAAAATTTCATTAATATCTATAATAATTCAAATAAATAATGTTTAACTCGTAATTATTCATTAAATTAAATATAAAATTTTAATTTTAAATTTATAACAAATAATTATTCAAACGATAATAGTGCTAATATTATTATATAAAGTATTAAATAAAAATTTAAATGATATCAATAATAAATGATGATCACAATAAAAAAAATAAGTAATAGCATAATAATACGTGTCAATAATGATATGTGAACATATATCAACAAATTGACTGGCACTTGGATAACATATTTTATATTGGAATAGACAGTAGAAACTAAATACTGTCGTCTTTTTTAAAATTGGCTCGTTCAAGAAAGAAGAAATAACACCTCACGTCACGTGGTCTCCAATTTCCAGTCTCAATTCTCAATACCATATAAGGAAAATCAAAGAGTGAGTGGGGTGTATATGGTATATGCTATGCACCCACCAAGTTTTCATTGTATCAATTATTTTTATGAGAACTTCAAATTTCAATTATTGGAGAGATTTATTCAATTCTCGAAGTTACTAAGTGGCAAGACTGAGTACGTTGTTAAGAATGGACGTTCCCTCGTTAATTATTACAATTTTTCAAAAGCCAACAATATATAATTATTGGCGGCTGTGCCAATGTGAATCTTGTGGCTTGAATGGTCAAATATTTATAAGAGAAAAGTCCCAAAAGGGTATATGTGTAAATTCGACAAGATGCCATTGCATAACACTTACTCCGCCTTGCTACTTCAGTTTGTCAGCACTATGCCCTTCTTTATATATATATACATATATATGTATGTATATACTTCATTCAAGTGTGTTTTTAATACGATCTACGTCATTCATTTGTAATATTGATCACAAAAAGAAAAAGAAATGGAGGGTACAATCCGGTGCTCGGCGAATTACGTTCCTTTAACTCCGATAAGCTTCTTGGACCGCACGGCGGTTGTTTACAGAGACCGGACGTCCATCGTCTATGGAGATGTCAAGTACACGTGGCAAGAGACCTATCAGAGGTGTGTTAAACTTGCTTCCGCTCTCGCTCACTTGGGAATTTCTCGTGGAGACGTTGTAAGTCAGGAGCACGTTTGAATTTCTGTTATTAGTTATGTCATATATGAGCTTGAATGGAAGTTTGTTTTTGTTTTAATTTAATTCTTCTTTTTCTCTTTTTTAACGCTAACTGAAATGAAATAAATCTCTTAGAACGCTTGGATTGTGTGCTTTTCAGAATTTTCCTCTGTGTTAGATATATAAACATATATATATTTCTTCTGGTGCATGCATATAACTTAAATTAATTTGCTCGTTTTAAGTAGGTAGCTGCATTCGCTCCTAATGTTCCTGCAATGATTGAGTTGCATTTCGCTGTTCCAATGGCCGGAGCGGTGTTCTGTACCCTTAATATACGTCATGATTCAGCTATGGTGGCAGTGTTACTGAGACATTCAGAAGCCAAAATCGTCTTTGTAGATTACCAGTTTCTCCATATTGTACAGGGAGCGTTTGAAATTCTATCCAAGACCGTAGCCAAGCTGCCCCTACTGGTTCTGATTGCAAAGTATGGTGAACAGGTTTCCACTTCTAAAAACTTGGACTATGACAGTCTTCTAGAAATGGGAAATTTGGATTTTGAAGTTAGACGGCCAAATGATGAATGGGATCCAATTACGCTTAATTATACTTCAGGCACCACTTCTAGCCCAAAAGGTGTTGTTTATACTCATAGAGGGGCATATCTGAATACTCTGGCTACCATTCTTCTCAATGAGATGAATTTAATGCCCACTTATCTATGGTCTGTCCCCATGTTTCACTGTAACGGATGGTGCCTGGTGTGGGGTGTGGCTGCTCAGGGTGGCACAAATATCTGCATAAGGTCCGTCACTGCGAAAGGAATATTCGATAATATTGCTCGATACAAGGTAACCCACTTGGGCGGTGCCCCTACAGTTCTTAACATGATAATCAACGCGCCTCCAAGTGATCAAAAGCCTCTTCCGGGGAAGGTGGGAGTGATGACAGGGGGTTCCCCGCCGCCACCACAAGTGCTTTACAAGATGGAAGAACTGGGGTTTACCCTGTTTCACGTCTATGGTTTGACGGAGACATATGGGCCTGGGACTGTTTGTGTTTGGAAACCTGAATGGGATTCGTTACCTGATGATGAACGGGCACAGTTCATGGCTCGCCAAGGCGTGCCGCTTGTTCTTATTGAGGGGGTTGATATTAAGGATCCTGTAACAATGAAGAGTGTACCATGGGATGGAAAAACCATGGGGGAGGCAATGTTCAGAGGCAACACCGTCATGAATGGATATTTTAAAAATTTAGAAGCCACACAGAAATCCTTCAATGGTGGATGGTTTCGCAGTGGAGACTTGGGAGTGAGACACCCTGATGGCTATATAGAAATTAAGGACCGTTCAAAGGATATTATTATTTCCGGGGGAGAAAATGTAAGTACAATTGAGGTGGAATCCGTTCTTTTTAGTCATCCGTCTGTGCTTGAAGCAGCAGTCGTAGGAAGACCTGATGAACACTGGGGGGAAACACCTTGTGCATTTGTGATGTTGAAGGATGGATGTAAAGCAAGTGCTGGGGAAATTATTAAGTACTGCCGGGATCGCTTGCCGCATTATATGGCTCCTCGGACTGTTGTTTTTGAAGATCTGCCAAAGACTTCAACTGGAAAGACACAAAAATACGTTCTGAAGGAGAAGGCTAAGGCCATGGGGAGTATTTCAAAGAAGGCAACCAGCAAATTGTAAATCAACCTTCAATGGATGATTTCATTAACGCTACCTATTTCATTGTCTTCCAATGTAATCAATCAATCCATTTAGCTAGCTAGCTAGCTATCTGTAACTATGAATGTTGTATCACTGTGTCAGTACCGGCCGGCAAGAATAAAATTCCCACGTTGCTGCAGTCAATAGAAACGTTATCTTTTTCTCTTCATTTCCTGGAAAAAAGATAAGATTTCTGATCATCATATTTATTTAATTTTGTTGACGTGGTGACAGCTACATGCATATATGGAATAATATTGAACACTTAAATATTAAAATTATTGACTTGGTATGGTTCTTTATTATCTGCATTTTAGTTTTCATTATCATCTTCCCATCTCTCAGATTGTATACAGATTCTGTTTATTTTGTATTTTGATAATGGATCACCTAAAATAGTGCTAAATCTTTTTATATATTTTCAAAATGATCATATGTATGAGACATTATATTTATCATCCAAGACCAGGCCAAGATCTCTCCAGTTTATACGATCGAACATGACAAATTTTCAAAGAAATTAAAGATATCAAAATCTCTCCTCCAAGATCTCTCTTTTACGCAAAAGCATGATTTTTTTTTTTTTTTTAAAATAAAAGAATCTCTTGAATGACATACATAAAGGTAGTGTCACGGCCTCATAGATAAACATGACAGATCATATGGAAAATGTGTTGGTTGACATCAGATACTCTGTATAATAATTTAAGGGCATATGTATAAGAAATGGGCTGGTCTTTTGCTTCTAACGGCACCCACACAGAACCATCGAAAAGGTTAGTTAAGAAAAGACTAATATATAAAAGTTATTATAATTCATTAATTAATAAAATAAAGTTTTATTGGAATGAGTATATTACGATGAACGACGTGCACACCTATTCACCTATATGCGTCGAAGTGGTACTGCAAGTATAAATGGAAAGCCGGACAGCAGAGCGTTCAATTGTATTGTTAATATCTTAATTAATTAATTTACTGAAACATTTACTTACACCAACAGTTTTAGAAAAAGAATGGAGGGTACGATCAGGTGCTCTGCGAACTACGTTCCCTTGACTCCGATAAGCTTCTTGGAACGCTCGGCGGTTGTTTTCGGAGACAGGCCATCCGTGGTCTACGGAGATGTCAAATACACGTGGAAAGACACGCATCAGAGGTGTATCAAGCTAGCTTCTGCCCTTTCTGATCACTTGGGAATTTCTCGTGGAGATGTTGTAAGCGTTAATTTGACAGTCACATTTGATATTTTCGTTGTTGCATGCATTGGACCGGAATATATATTATCGATGTTTTATTTGAGCAGGTTGCTGCATTGGCCCCAAATATTCCTCCGATGTATGAGTTACATTTTGGTGTTCCAATGGCCGGAGCGGTTCTTTGCACACTTAATATACGTCATGATTCAGCTATGGTGGCAGTATTACTGAGGCATTCAGAAGCCAAAATCGTTTTTGTAGATTACCAGTTTCTCCATATTGCTCAGGGAGCATTTGAAATTCTATCAAAGACTGTAGCCAAGCTGCCACTTCTGGTCATGATTCCAGAGTGTGGTGAGCTGGTCTCCATTGAATCTCTTTTCAGTTCTGAAAACCTTGAGTATGAGTATCTTTTGGAAATGGGAAAATTGGATTTTGAAGTTAAACGACCAAATGATGAATGGGATGCTATCTCCCTTAATTATACTTCTGGCACCACTTCCAGCCCAAAAGGTGTCATCTTTAGTCATAGAGGTTCCTATCTAAATACTCTGGCTATAGTTCTTCTCCATGAGATGGGATCAATGCCCACTTATCTTTGGTGTGCCCCCATGTTTCACTGCAACGGATGGTGCCTCGCGTGGGGAGTGGCTGCTCAGGGTGGCACAAATATCTGCCTAAGGGCTGTCACTGCAAAGGGAATATTTGATAATATTGCGCGATACAAGGTGACACACTTGGGGGCAGCCCCCACGGTTCTGAACATGATCCTCAATGCGCCAGCGAGCGATCAAAAGCCTCTTCCAGGGAAGGTGACAGTAATGACAGGAGCTGCCCCACCACCACCACAAGTGCTTTTCAAGATGGAAGAACTGGGATTTTCAGTGATTCACACATATGGTTTGACAGAAACATATGGACCTGGGACCGTTTGTGTTTGGAAACCTGAATGGAATTCGTTGCCTCGAGATGCACAGGCAAAAATCAAATCCCGTCAAGGTGTGCACCATCTAGGCATGGGGGAGATTGATATTAAGGATTCCGTGTCAATGGAGAGTGTCCCATGGGATGGAAAGACCATGGGTGAGGCAATGTTCAGAGGCAACACAGTCATGAATGGATATTTGAAAAATTTAAAAGCGACACAGGAAGCATTTAATGGTGGATGGTTTCGCAGTGGAGACTTGGGGGTGAGACACCCTGACGGTTACATAGAACTAAAGGACCGATCAAAGGACATCATCATTTCAGGGGGAGAAAATATTAGTACAATTGAGGTTGAATCTGTTCTTTTTAGTCATCCATTCGTTCTGGAAGCTGCTGTTGTGGGAAGACCCGATGAACACTGGGGGGAAACTCCTTGTGCGTTTGTGAAATTGAAGGATGGATGTAATCCAAGTGCTGAGGAAATTATTAAGTACTGCCGGGATCGCTTGCCGCATTATATGGCTCCTCGGACTGTTGTTTTCGAAGATCTGCCAAAGACTTCAACTGGAAAGACAAAAAAATACGTTCTGAAGGAGAAGACTAAGGCCATGGGAAGCATTTCAAAGAAGCCAACCAGCAAACTGTAAATCAATCTTCACTGGACGATAAGGCTATGTATTTATTTCATTGTCTTCCAATCTAATTATATAGCTAGCTATTTAAAACTATGAATGTCGTATCACTCTGTCAATGGTGAGAACAAGTTGATGATCCGAAAATAATAACAGAGCTGTAAAATATATCATGAACATAATTTGGTATCATTAATTTCTCGAATGAAATTGACAGTTAAATTTACTGCCATGGGATACATGCCCTTAGAATTTATATGCTGCGCTAGTATAAGTTTCACTGCCTTACATCACTGCACAGCCTCAAGACAAAATTTATGCCGGACGATGATAAAAGTAAAATTTGCTTGTCAGAAACGGACTGTGCTTTTCGAGATGGGCTTTGACAAGGAGGGCCGTTATAGCTTATCGCGGGCTGGAATATGCACAGTACTGAGCTTGTTGTCTAGGCGTTGGCTAAACATTTTTTACTATCTATGTATATATAGTAAAATGAGAAAATGTTACAGAATGATGCAAAGGCCAGCTAGTAAGTAATAATTCAATGTAAAGATAATTAATAACTAAATTTATACATCAATACAAAGTAAATTAAGTAACAATGTCAATTATACAAGCCCTAAAAATGAGAAGGTATATATCACTACTTAACAGGCTACTTTTTTGACTTGAAGCCAAATGTTAGGTTCATTAGCTATAATAATATATTATGAGTCAATTTGGCAGCGCTAATTCATACTTCATGAGCGTTAAGTGATGTATTTGGTAATTTATTTTGAGAATATATTTATTAAAATTAAATTTATATTTAAAGTGATTCTTTAAGTTAGCATCAAAGTATATGTTTTTTCTCAAATTAGTACTTGAAATACATTACAGATGATGTTGAATATTTGTATTTACTTATTGTATTATATTATTTTAGTTAATTATTAAAGTTGCTATTATTTTCATAAAATTTTTATTTACTTGATTTTCTTACAATATATAATAATTATTTTTTGAGATATTTAAAAATAAAAATGTTATTATTATTATTAAAGAATTATTTTTAGAATATCTATTTTATTAAAAACAGTAAAAATAAAAATATATACCATTAAAAGAAATACATAAGCATTTCTGGTGCGATTTCCTGAAACTGTCAGTTTAATTTGCTGCCATTTAGTGGTTTGTTACCTACCAACTCTATTATCACACCATCTCCTTCAACGAAATCCATTATCGAAATTTAATGATAAAAAATTTGATCTACATACCTTTGGAATACCAAAAGTATCCAAACGTTCTGAAAGTTTCGATTTACTCTTTTTTTGTCAATGGGAAAACCTTAACGGGGACATCGGACTTGAGTGTTCTATATCATAGTGTTTCTTACTCTTGCCTTTCTATCAAAAATAAGGGACTAGACTAAATATAGAATTAAACGGCCTTATTACCAGTTTAATTTATTACTTTATTATTAATTATTATTGTTTTGAATTCCGACATTACATTATGGATTGGTCACACAATTGCATGATTCCACCCAACTATGTCACTATCTGCTGGACCCAGACATATTTTCTGCCCAATAATAATAATAATAAGTAAATAAATAACTGAAAATGGGTATATATTTAATTAAAAAAATGCTTTATAAAGGGTATACGTGTCAATTTATAGCAGGTTTCTCATCGTAATCTTGTTCAATCAGTTCAGTTGTCCGCACTCGGGCTCTGTAATCATCCAAGAGTCTGTGATTTCAACTCGAAAGCCAGATTTTATCGACATTTATCTAAAGCTTTACCGATAAGAGCTTCCGAAGAGCATGGAGGGTACGATTCGCTGCTCTGCCAACTACGTTCCTTTAACTCCAATTAGCTTCTTGGAGCGCGCGGCCGTTGTTTACAGAGACCGGGCGTCCGTCGTCTATGGAGATGTCAAGTACACATGGCGTGAGACGCATCAAAGGTGTATTAAACTTGCTTCTGCTCTCACTCACATGGGAATTTCTCGCGGAGATATTGTAAGTCTTGAATTTTTAGCACTTTGATATTTTCGTTTCCTTTAGCTTGCAGCTTAAGATTTCATGCTCTTGTATATATAGTCTCTGCTGAGGGGGTCGCTGATTAATTGTATGTTCTATTTCTATTTGCGAAAGTCCTTGAATTCTGAGAATACTGCTAATTGAATAAAATTAAGCTTTCTAGTTTATGAATGAACTTGGAATGCTAAAATTATGTGGTCAAGGTTTGTCCCCTTTTAAAAAGAATCTTCATCGATTGCTGTTAGTGTTAAGCTTGCTCTCGTTTTAAGTATTTGGTTCGTTAAGTATGTGAGGATATTTTTTCTCTGTCTTCAATTTAACTGAAATGAATCTCTTAAAAACTTTGGATTATGATTTTCTACTTTTCAAAACATTCCTCTGTATTATTGTCCCGGAACTTTCAGTTCATTATATATAGTTAAACTTCGCTCATTTAACTAGGTTGCTGCATTGGCCCCAAATATTCCTGCAATGATTGAGTTACATTTTGGTGTTCCAATGGCCGGAGCGGTTCTTTGTACACTTAATATACGTCATGATTCAGCGATGGTGGCAGTATTACTGAGACATTCAGAAGCCAAAATTATTTTTATAGATTACCAGTTTCTCCATATTGTTCAGGGGGCATTTGAAATTCTATCGAAGACTACAGCCAAGCTGCCCCTTTCAGTAATAATTCAAGAGAGCGGTGAACTGGTTTATGCAGTTGGTAAATCTCTTCCCGCTTCTGAAAACTTGGAGTATGAGAGTCTTCTAAGAATGGGGAAATTGGATTTTGAAGTTAGACGACCAAATGATGAATGGGATCCTATCTCACTTAATTATACTTCTGGCACCACTTCCAGCCCGAAAGGTGTCATTTATAGTCACCGAGGTGTCTATCTGAATTCTCTGGCTACTGTTATTCTTAACGACATGGGGTCAATGCCTACTTACCTATGGTCTGTCCCAATGTTTCACTGCAATGGATGGTGCCTCGCGTGGGGAGTGGCTGCTCAGGGTGGCACAAATATCTGCTTAAGGGCTGTCACTGCAAAAGGAATATTTGATAATATTGCTCGATACAAGGTGACCCACATGGGCGGTGCTCCCACAGTTTTGAACATGATAATCAATGCGCCGCCAAGTGATCAAAGACCTCTTCCAGGGAAGGTCACAATGATGACAGGAGCTGCCCCGCCGCCGCCACAAGTGCTTTACAAGATAGAGGAACTGGGGTTTACTCTGATTCACTGTTACGGTTTGACAGAAACATATGGACCTGGGACTGTTTGTGTTCGGAAACCTGAATGGGATTCGTTGCCTCGAGATGCACAGGCAAGAATGCAGGCCCGTCAGGGTTTGCACCATCTTGGCATGGAGGAGATTGATATTAAGGATCCTACAACTATGAAGAGTGTACCATGGGACGGAAAGACTATTGGTGAGGCAATGTTCAGAGGCAACCCAGTCATGAATGGATATTTGAAAAATCTAAAAGCAACACAGGAAGCATTTAATGGTGGATGGTTTCGCAGTGGAGACTTGGGGGTGAGACACCCTGACGGTTACATAGAACTAAAGGACCGATCAAAGGACATCATTATTTCAGGGGGAGAAAATATTAGTACAATTGAGGTTGAATCTGTTCTTTTCAGTCATCCATTCGTTCTAGAAGCTGCTGTTGTGGGAAGACCCGATGAACACTGGGGGGAAACACCATGTGCGTTTGTGAAATTGAAGGATGGATGTAATGCAAGTGCTGAGGAAATTATTAAGTACTGCCGGGATCGCTTGCCGCATTATATGGCTCCTCGGACTGTTGTTTTCGAAGATCTGCCAAAGACTTCAACCGGAAAGACACAAAAATATGTTCTGAAGGAGAAGGCTAAGGCTATGGGAAGCATTTCAAAGAAGACAACCAGCAAATTGTAAATCATGTAAAGCTACCTATTTCATTGTCTTCCACTATGTTGTATGATCATTCTGTCAAGTGTATGGCAAGAATAAGTTGCAAAATATATGAACATCAATTTTTCTATCTTTTTTTTTTTTTTTTAATTTTCTGTTAAATTTATTGATATGGGAAGGATCTTCGGCCCCAAAAAGTTTTGTGGCAGAAAATAAAAGAAAGGAGGAAAAAAAATACTAACAACTTCCCTCCCCTGCTTCTATCTTATTAGTTGTAAAACTGATATCGAATTGTTTGAGTAGATCTACTCGGGTTTTGAAGAGAACTTGAGTTTGATCGAAGTACATGGCGTGGCCGGGATCCAACTCTCAGCAGAGGATTCTGGTCAGTTCTCATCTTAGACATCGCCGATTTTCTGACGCGAATTGCCTGTTTGATTCAAGCGTCAGATACGGGGAGCATCTGGCGTCCGTATTATTTATTGATCGGATGGTCTAAATTGTTCAAAAGAGAAATTGATCGGCGGTATTATTTATAATTATTTAAAGTATTTTATTTTCAATGTGTTTATTTTTTATTTATCTCTTAAAATTTGAATAAAAATAATGTTAAATACAGATATTCCAATAAATTTATTTATGTAAAATTTTCAAAGTACTGTTATAAATGGTATGTCCAATTATTAACTTTTTAAAAATTTACAAATTAAAAAAAAATCAATTTTTTTTATTTAGACCCGTTTAAAATAGGTGACATCAAATTGAATTTTTTTATTTTTTATAGTTGATGATAAAAGTTTAATCCGTAAGTATTAGAATTAAGAAACTATTAAAAAATAAACAAAGTCCAGTCGATCACAGCTCCTTAAGTTCGTGTCATACCTGAGCTTAGGCGCGTAGCCAAATGAATCAACTAAAATAATATTCTTATTATTTATTTTTTAAAAAAAATGAAAAATATCAGATTAAAAAATATTAATATCCAACTTTAATGATAGCAAATTCAGGAAAAATTAATTTCAATACCATTAATTTTTTTAGTCTACGTCAGTAATTTTCTTTATCTCAATTTTAAAAAAATATATATTTTTATTTAGACCATTTTAAAGTAGTTTGAAGTTTTTGAGTTGACGGTAAGGTATGGCCTATGAGAATTAAAAGTTCAAATTTTGGCAGCTAAATGGAAGCGTCGATGTCGGGCCAACTCGACGAGTATCTGTCTGACTAAATAAAGTCAAGACCCCTCCCAAAAAAACAGAAAAGACAAAGTCAAATCTCTTACAGCTCATTTAGGTAGTGTCATATCTGGGCTTGGGCCCGGAACCCAAGGAATCAATCAAAAAGATATTCTTATTATTTATTTCTTTAAAAAATGAAAAAAATTCATATTAAAAACTCTTAATTTCCAGCTTAAATGTTGATAAATAAGGGAAAATTAATTTCAATACCATTAATTTTTTAATCCACATCAATAATTTCTTTATTTCAAATTTTTTTAAAAATATTTTCTATTTTTTTATCCTCCTTTCTATTTCATTTTCTTGACCTCTTTGTCCTTAAAAAAAAGAAATATTATCACATATTTTTCTTGAATTTTGAATTTGTATAACTTAAAAAAAAAATTTAAGTTTATATTACATACTTCTCTTGTAGTGTTAATTAACTATTAGTTGACCTTTATATTTAGAGACAAAAATATAAAAAAAACATGATTTTAATATTTTCTTTATTATCTGAACTCCAACAAATAAAAAAAAATTATAACTCAGTTTAAGAATTTCGAGTCCATGAACAGATCTTTTTCATTGAGTTATACGCAAAACCTTCAGTGAATAGATCAGACAGACAAATAATCTTCAAACATTGACAAGATAACACAGAGACTTATAAAATATACGACAATATATTTTTTTGTCCCTAAGATTAAGATTGCGATTGTTGAAGTTGTAATGAAGTTTTATTATAAAGAGTTAAGGAATCAGTTGGTTCAAGTATGGTACAGGGCTTAAAAACTCGGGGTGCCCAACAACGGATGAGAGTGTTAGCAAGTCGAATATGGTAGAAAATAGAGGTTTTTCTAGAGAAGGCAGAGGTAAAATTAGAGAATGAGCATTTCAATAAGAATGACATGTCGTGAATTTTAATCAACGATTTAACTCATGACTACCACATTGATTTTTTTATTTGAGTGTGTAAAGAATTTCAAAGAAGGATGTAAAGATGAAAACCTTGGAATTGAAATTTGGCAAAGGGAGGGAGAAAGAAAAATAGAGAAGAAGATTTGATGGGGTTTGCTTTTTGGTGATTGGAGAAGAAAGGAGCTATAGAAACAGTGCATTTTGGCATAGTGTGAGAGAGATGTAGATGGATTAAAATGGTATTTGGATGCAGTTAAGGTTGGTCAAGGTAGTTGAAAGATACAATTTGTTTTTGATTTTATTTTTTCTCATTTTATATTTTTTAACTTCAATTGATATGGAAGTTTAGGTTTCTAATGATTCTATCTTTCTATATAATCGTTTGATCTTCATGCTAACTAATATATCAATGTAAATACTGTTCAAAAAGTGTAATAGAAGGTATCTAAGTATATTAATTATTTTGGGTTTGTTGACTAATACCACAGGCGAGGTATGTGATACAAACTTCATTTTTTCTCTTAAAATTATACAAATTTAAACTTTAGAGAAGATGTATAATAATATTCCTAAAAAAAAAGAGAGTTTGTCTTTAAAAAAAATGACATACTAGAGAGAGAATGTCTCTTCTCAAAATTAAAATTAATATATTTATAAATAGTATAATTAAAACTTAGATACATAAATTTGTGATATACTTTAAATATTTAATTATAGTGCCTCAAAGTTAATGAAAATCTACTCACACACATACGGCCCTATAATTAATGGAGTGAGTTCTACATTTTGAAGAACTCCAAGGAGGAGATTACTAACATCTTTTATCTTGGTGTTACGATGACATTTCAAGCCAGTATTTTACTTTCCTTTGATGGTAAGCATTGGAGCAGGTCAGGTCAAATAATGACTATAGTCTTAAGATTTAAGAAAAATATAACCATTCAATAAAATACAGTTATGTGTCGCTTACAATTTATGGTTATTCTAACATTAATGTGTCCCTAAAGTCTTTTTTTTATTATTATTATTTTAAAAATGGCCGAATTTAGCGGATTGAATTGTTTATAAAATATTTTTTTATCTGTTTTGAAGCCGAATTTAGCGGATCCACTATTACGTATAAAACGTATTGTTAAATTTGTCAAACATGAACAACTGCTATTTGAGAAAAAAAAAAAAGTCAAAGAGGCAAGTTAGTGCTCAGCCTTCTCTCTCGTTTACGTAACTTTAAAAAAAAAATTGTAATAAACAAGGGAAAAAATATTTATAAGTCTTTTAAAATTTAATTTATTAATTAATTAGTTTTAAAATATTTATTAAATTATTTATTTAATATTTATAAAAAAAATCATACTTTTTTAATAATAGTTAAATATAAAAATATATTTATATATAACTATAATATAAATAAAATATATTATATATTTAAGTCTAATATGAGTAGGATTACTTATCTAGGTTTCATTAATTAGAAAAATGAGTTAAAATAAATATTGAATATACTATAAAAAGAATACTATTATTTATTTTATTAATATATTTTAGATAAATATATTATTTTTTACTAAATAATAATTGTTATATAAAAGTATAATTATTACTATTTAATAAATAGCGCCTATAATAAATATTTTTAAAATTATTAAAATTAATGAGTCTAATTAATCAAAACTTATAAACTCGAAATTTATTTATAAATAAATAAATAAATAAAATAAGATTTTTAGATAGAAGAATACTCCTAATAAAATAAAAACATTGTAACCAATAATTAATTAATTAAATGTGTAGTAGAAGTTTTGTTGAATAAGTTTCGGATGAACCACGTGTACAGCTAGCTAGGCAGCTAAGAATCTCTCCGATTCACATCTTAATTAAAGCTTGATAACAGTAGTAACAGAGCGTTCAGCTCTCAGCTCAGCTGAAACTGTTGGCGAAAAGAATGGAGGGTACCATCAAATGTTGTGCCAACTACGTTCCCTTGACTCCAATAACTTTCTTGGAGCGAGCGGCGATTGTTTACGCAGATAGGCCGTCCGTCGTCTACAGAGATGTCATGTACACGTGGAAAGACACGCATCAGAGGTGTATCAAGCTTGCTTCTGCCCTTGCTCACTTGAGAATTTCTCGTGGAGACGTTGTAAGTATTAATCTTCACAATCATGTTTTATATTTTTTCGTTGTTATTAATATATATTATTGATGTTTTTTTTTATTTGAGTAGGTTGCTGCATTGGCCCCCAATATTCCTGCAATGTATGAGCTACATTTTGGTGTTCCAATGGCTGGAGCGGTTCTCTGTACGCTTAATATACGTCATGATTCAGCTATGGTCTCAGTGTTACTGAGACACTCAGAAGCCAAAATCATTTTTGTGGATTACCAGTTTCTCCATATTGTTCAGGGAGCACTTGCAATTCTATCAAAGACTGTAGCCAAGCTGCCCCTTCTAGTAGTAATTCCAGACTCTGGTGAACTGGTTTCTATTGTTGGTAAATCTCTTTTAACTTCCGGAAACTTTGAGTACGAGAGTCTTTTAGAAATGGGTAAACTGGATTTTGAAGTTAGACGACCAAAGGATGAATGCGATCCTATCTCCCTTAATTACACTTCCGGCACCACTTCAAGCCCAAAAGGTGTCATTTACAGTCATAGAGGCGCCTATCTGAATTCTCTGTCCACGATTATTGTCAATGAGATGGGGTCAACGCCTACTTATCTCTGGTGTGTCCCCATGTTTCACTGTAACGGATGGTGCCTCGCATGGGGTGTGGCTGCTCAGGGTGGCACAAATATCTGCCTCAGGTCTGTTACTACAAAATGTATATTCGATAATATTGCTCAACACAAGGTTACCCACTTGGGTGGAGCCCCCACAGTTCTGAACATGATCGCCAATTCGCCAGCCAGTGATCGAAGGCCTCTTCCCGGAAAGGTGGCAGTGATGACGGGAGGTTCCCCGCCACCCCCACCAGTGCTTTACAAGATGGAAGAACTAGGGTTTACCCTGATTCACGCTTATGGTTTAACAGAAACATATGGACCTGGGACAGTTTGTACTTGGAAACCTGAATGGGATTCCTTGCCTCAAGATGCACAGGCAAAGCTCAAGTCCCGTCAAGGTGTGCCTCATCTTGGCTTGCAAGAGGTTGATATTAAGGATCCTGTGACCATGGCGAGTGTGCCGTGGGATGGAAAAACCATCGGGGAAGTCATGTTCAGAGGCAACACAGTCATGAATGGATATTTGAATAATTCAAAAGCGACCGAGGAAGCATTTACTGGTGGATGGTTTCACAGTGGAGACTTGGGGGTGAGACACCCTGATGGTTACATAGAACTTAAGGACCGATCAAAGGACATTATTATTTCCGGGGGAGAAAATATTAGCACAATAGAGGTGGAATCAGTGATTTTTAGTCATCCATCTGTGCTTGAAGCAGCAGTTGTGGGTAGACCTGATGAACACTGGGGGGAGACACCTTGTGCATTTGTGAAGTTGAAGGATGGATATAATGCAATTAGTGCTGAGGAAATTATCAAGTACTGCAGGGAACGGTTGCCTCATTATATGGCTCCTCGCACCGTTGTTTTTGAAGATCTCCCCAAGACTTCAACAGGAAAGATACAAAAATACGTTCTGAAAGAGAATGCAAAGAACATGGGAAGCATTTCAAAGAAGACAGCCAACAAATAGTAAACCTACCTGACAGCCTTCCCTTCGTTGGCTGCCTATTATTTCATTGTCCACCATGCAAAAATCACATCTCTATTTACTGCTTTTTGATATTAATTTGTCAAACCCCAACGACCATCCTACTGTTACCCATTACCATTTGCTGCACAGCAAAAATAAATAAGTCGACTACCATTACCTAATCCTGTCTTCCTTTATATTAATTCTTCTTGTAAAATTCATAACAGCTCTGGACTGTGCGTTATGTTATAAATTTATTTGAGAGCACATCTCTATACGATATTAGCAATTGGAAGTTTAAATAATGTGACAGAACAATAATAATAAAAAAAAATTGTTGGGTGCATATGTATAGGCGCAAGAGAACTGAAGACTCGCGTTCGGGAAAAAAATAATTTTTTTTATAGTTTGTATTAGAATAAAATTATTGAAAAAAATTTATTTTAATTTTTCTTGTTTACAAAATAATATTCCTGATTTTTGTTTGGGAAAAGATTTAAAAAAAATATAGATATAAGTTTAAATTAAAAAGAAGATAATATACTATTAAAAAACGTTAGAATTCGGAAAATTTTGTTCTAAAAATAGAGAAGATTATATTAAAAAAAATAGTGTATAAAATGAAAATGAATAGAATATTGGTTTTGGGCAAAAGAAGGCCCACTACAGCCTAAACAACTGCCTCCTTTGTCCAACCGTTAATCTGCCGCTAATTATAACTGCCAATTACCTCCCCAAGGACTATATTGAAATTATCATAACTCTCTATTAAATGTTTTTTATGAAAGAATTTTGTGTAAAAAAATGCAAGTTAGGCTGTTGACGTAAGAGTTTTAAATAGAATGATTCTATTTCTAGCCTCCCCCAAAAAGAAGAACAAAAGTGTAATAAATTAAATTAAATGAAGAAAGACGAATGACCTGTACACCCAAAAGGCCAAAACTGTCTACTGCCTCGCCACCTCCTGGCTTCCCTTATTATAAAATAGCGATTGCATATACAATTAAAAATCAAGTGGTTAACAATCCGTTTGCTTTTTGTCGCTGAAACATTTACATAAAAAAAAATATATATATTGGCGGAAAGGATGGAGGGTATGATTCGGTGCTCTGCGAATTACGTTCCTTTGACTCCAATAAGCTTCTTGGAGCGCTCGGCGATTGTTTACAGAGACAGGCCCTCCGTTGTCTATGGAGATGTTAAGTACACGTGGCAAGAAACACATCAAAGGTGTATCAAACTTGCTTCTTCGCTCGCTCACCTGGGAATTTCTCGCGGAGATGTTGTAAGTATTTGGGTGGTTCTTCTAAATAACCATACGTGATATTTTTGTTGCTGCGTTTGGATTGTTGACGTTTTATTTCTCACCAAAAAGGAGAAAATAATTTCTTTTTTTCTTTTTTTAAATAGGTTAATTAGTTGTTTGCATCAGCT
This sequence comes from Melia azedarach, assembly GCA_028052125.1. Taxonomy (NCBI): domain Eukaryota; kingdom Viridiplantae; phylum Streptophyta; class Magnoliopsida; order Sapindales; family Meliaceae; genus Melia; species Melia azedarach. The sequence continues at coordinate 12,037,787 of CM051407.1, read as the reverse complement.
TCTATATCTAGATTTCATGCTCTGATTACTGTATATACAGAGGGATTGCCGTCTGATTGTGCGTTTTGTTTATATTTGCGACAGTTCTTGAATTCTGTTACTTGTTATTTTTGTGGGCACTGTATAAATTCAATATTTTTAAATAAAGTTAAGCTTTCATATGTATAGGCAATATCTGGTCGAATCATGCTCAAACGAAATTGAAATTGAAACTGAAATTAAAATTAAAATTGACATACTGGAATCTTATGCACAATATTTTTTATGTTTGCTCATTATCATGTCAAGTATTTGCCGTCATTTTAGCTTACTTTTTGTTCAGGTAATGATATATTAACCGAAATTTTTGACTTAAAATGTGACATAAATTTTGAACCATTAATCCTATGCAATCTAAGGGTAGATAGGACCACTTCGTTAGTGACATAAGTATCACTTTTTGACTTTGGAACGTAAATCAATGGATGAAAACTTGTGTTTCAGTTCAGGTTTGAGAAAGAAAAAATGAAAGTTAAAAGGTCGCTATCCTTTTGTTTCTAGTCTTTAATTTAATTGAAATAAATCTGTTAAAAATAATTGGATTCTGTGCTGTGTGTTAAGTTTTTGAATGTTATTTTCCTTTTTCTGGTGCATAAAAGGTTTTCTACCAGAACTTATAGTTCATCATATACAGTTAACCTTTGCTCATTTGGAGTAGGTTGCTGCATTGGCCCCAAATATTCCTGCAATGTATGAGTTACATTTCAGTGTTCCAATGGCTGGAGCGATTCTTTGTACACTTAATATACGTCATGATTCGGCTATGGTGGCGGTGTTACTGAGACATTCAGAAGCCAAAATCATTTTGGTAGATTACCAGTTTCTCCATATTGCTCAGGGAGCATTTGAAATTCTATCAAAGGCTTCAGCCAGGCTACCCCTTCTAGTTGTGATTCCAGAGTGTGGTGAAACAGTTCCCTTGATTGGTAAATTTGTTTCCACTTTTGAAAACTTTGAGTATGAGAGTCTTATAGCAATGGGAAAACCGGAATTTGAAGTTAGACGACCAAATGATGAATGGGATCCTATCTCACTTAATTATACTTCTGGCACTACTTCAAGCCCAAAAGGTGTTGTTTATAGTCATAGAGGTGCCTATCTGAATTCTCTGGCTGCAGCTCTTCTTGCTGAGATGCACTTAATGCCTACTTATCTGTGGTGTGTCCCCATGTTTCACTGTAATGGATGGTGCCTCACATGGACTATGGCTGCTCAGGGTGGCACAAATGTCTGCCAAAGGACCATAACCGCAAGAGGAATATTTGATAATATTGCTCGATACAATGTAACCCACATGGCTGGCGCACCCACAGTTCTGAACATGATTGTCAATGCACTACCCAGTGATCAAAAGCCTCTTCCAGGGAAGGTGACAGTGATAACAGGAGGTGCGCCACCGCCACCACAAGTGCTTTTCAAGATGGAGGAACTGGGATTTGCAGTGATTCATTCGTATGGTTTAACAGAAACATATGGACCTGGGACTGTTTGTATATGGAAACCTGAATGGGATTCGTTGCCTCAAGATGCACAGGCAAAGATCAAGTCCCGTCAAGGTTTGCACCATCTTGGCTTGGAGGAAGTCGATATTAAGGATCCTGTAACCATGAAGAGTGTGCCAGCTGATGCAAAAACCATGGGTGAAGTCATGTTCAGAGGCAACACTGTGATGAATGGATATTTGAAAAATTTAAAAGCAACACGGGAGGCATTTAGTGGTGGATGGTTTCGCAGTGGAGACTTGGGGGTTAAACACCCTGATGGTTACATAGAACTAAAGGACCGATCAAAGGACATCATTATTTCGGGGGGAGAAAATATTAGCACAATTGAGGTGGAAGCTGTGCTTTTTAGTCATCCATCTGTGCTTGAAGCAGCTGTTGTGGGAAGACCTGATGACCATTGGGGGGAGTCACCTTGTGCATTTGTGAAGTTGAAGGATGGGTGTAATGCTGATGCTGAGGAACTTATTAAGTACTGTCGGGATCGCTTGCCTCATTATATGGCTCCTCGAACTGTTGTTTTTGAAGATCTGCCAAAGAATTCAACTGGAAAGACACAAAAATTCGTTCTAAGGGATAAGGCAAAGGCCATGGGAAGCATTTCAAAGACGAGAACCAGCAGATTGTAATTCAATTACTTTGATTAAAGGGTAAGGCTCGTCATATTGTGGCATTACATTGTCATTTCAGAGGTAGTTAAAGCTATGATGCCATGTCACTTTGTCAACGATAAAAATAAGCTAAAAACAAGTTGTACTCCTCTTGCAATAAACATTTGGAATCTAATCCAAATATATTAACATATGTGATGTCATTTCTTGAAATTTTATTTTAAATCTACAGTTGCTCTTAGAGCTTATAATCTTAGTGCCTTGCTGAGTTACCTTTTCTTCTCAGCAAAAATTGGGTTTGCTGGCGCTGGATTGATGGGCTATATTATTTAACTCGCTTTCTTTCAAGTGTTCATTGTCAATGGTGTTATCTTATTTAATTGGGCTTGGTGGGTTTGCTTCCTGGTTCAGGCCGATAAGATTTTGGCATTGACTCTTTTTTTCTCTTTCTTCTTCGGACAAGTAGCACATCCTTTGATTTTCACGTCTCTACTTTATTGCATTAACCAAGCAAATGCAAGGCGCACACGTGGAGGAAGGCAACAACTCTTGAATTGTTTTGCTGATCTAATACTGCTAAGAAGGACCGTGATGTGCCTTGAATTCCTTCATCTGTAACGAAAAACAGGGTGACTTGACACGTAATTGGATATTTCTCTTATTACAGTGATCTTGTTCCGGAGATATTATTTAATTACATGCCCAACTAAACCAAACCCAATCTAAGTGTTTAAACTTTTATGTCTCCCAACTACAGTGGGATGACAAAAGATGACCGGTGACTTCTCTTCCCCAACTTGGTTTCAGATTGCTTGAATAGAAACCGATTCGGTTTTAAGCATAAATGGAAAAATGACGAGGTGTGCCAAAACGTAAGTGCCTTTGCATTTTGCTACTGCTTGTATGTAAAATTATCTAACACCAGAACAAAATGGAGAAGATGATTGCAATCATCGGCGCCGGAATCAGTGGTTTACTTGCATGCAAACACACGTTAGAGAAAGGTTTTAAGCCCACTGTATTTGAGGCCAGGAACCACATAGGAGGAGTTTGGTGTCAAACCTTAGAGTCTACTAAGCTCCAAACACCCAAGAGTTTTTATCAGTTCTCCGATTTTCCATGGCCAGATTGGGTAACAGAAAATTTCCCAGATCACAATCAAGTTATGGAGTATCTGCATGCTTATGCTACTCACTTCAATCTCTTTCCCCTGATCAAATTTAACACTAAAGTCGTGTGCATCGACCGCCTTGAACCGGTTGATAAGGATGAGCTTTCTTGGGATTTGTGGGGTGGCACCGGTGAGCCTTTCTGGCCAGCTGGAAAATGGAATGTGACTGTCCAGGATGCTCGAGATCCAGCATCTTCAACTGAAGTAAGCATACTAGTATTCTATTTTTAACCATTCACAAAATCCGGGTAAAACATTCACTTGGGGTTTGGAAAATCCTTTTGGGAGGAGTTTTAGTCTAGATTTTGTTGGTATAAGAGCAGTTTAAACTTTCAAAACATTAAACAGAAGTGTATCTATGTACCAGGTTTACAAAGTGGATTTTGTGATACTCTGCATTGGAAGGTTCAGTGACTTGCCGGACATACCAGATTTTCCTACTGACAAAGGCCCTGAAGTGTTTGATGGGAAGGTCTTACATTCTATGCATTATGCTGCCATGGATGATGATCTCGCCGCTGAATTCATCAAAGAAAAGCGGGTCATAGTCATCGGATTCCAGAAATCGGCAGTGGATGTGGCAGCAGAAGTTGCTAATAGAAATGGTAAAAGCCTTAACTTTTTGTCAAGAATAAAGTATTGCTAATGAATTATATTTTCTAGGAATGTACTGAAATATTTTTTTAGGTTAAGTTTGTTAGATATTCTTGTTAAATAATTACATTTTCAATCTAGATGTAGTATTCAGAGGACAAATAACAAATCCTCTTGTTGAAAAATTTGGAGTAATCGTCGTGGCATAAGAGCTTCAGCAAATTGTAGTAGCATGCAATAACTTGATGAGAGCAGTAAGTTGATTATGTAGGATCATATGTTTCAAGCAACATAATTTTAATTATTTATGTTTTGTTATCATATCAGGTGTGACACACCCATGTACGCTGTTATTCAAGACACCCCATTGGACAGTTCCTGATTACTTACTTCCATTATCCTTCCAAAATTTAAATCGCTGCACAGAGTTAATGATTCACAAGCCTGGTGAAGGATTCTTTCTTTGGCTTTTAGCCTTTCTGCTTTCACCCATGGTAAAAAAAAATTCAATGTAGCCCTGCTTTTTATTTGGTTCTACATTAACACATACATGATCTATGATGGGCAATGATAATTCAGTTGATCCCTCCGTCACTGATTTCAGCTTTGGATCTTTTCAAAAGTGGTGGAGAGCTATCTCAGATGGATTTATCCATTGAAGAAATATAATATTATTCCGGGCCATAGCTTCCTTAACCAGATTTCTTCATGCATGTTCACAATTTCACCATCTAACTTCTATGACAGAATCAAAGAAGGGAGCCTCATTTTAAAGAACTCAAAGAGCTTTAGTTTTTGCAAAAACGGATTGGTTATAGATGGCAAGACAACTCCTCTGGCAACAGATATTGTTATTTTTGCAACTGGATATAGAGGTGATGAGAAACTCAAGAACATTTTCAAATCAAATTACTTCCAAAAGCAGATAATTGGGTCCTCAGCTCCATTCTACAGGTATGGTATTTTTTCTCGATATTTTCCCAATTTAATTTCTTTTGAAGGATGAAAGCAAAACTTAGATCTTATACAACCATAAATTGAGAAAATATTTTGTTTGTGTGTGTCAGGGAGTGCATTCATCCACGAATTCCCCAGCTGGCAATACTTGGATATGCAAGCAGTCCTTCCATTTTATACACCACAGAGATGAGAAGCAAGTGGCTGGCACATTTTCTTGCTGGGCATTTTAAGTTACCAACCATAAGGGAGATGGAAAATGATATGATGAATTGGGAAAGTTGCATGCGGCTTTACTCCGGTGAGTGCTTCAAAAGATCTTGTGTTAGCGTGTTGCTGCAAATATACTCCAATGATCAGTTGTGCAAGGACATGGGACAAAATCCACGAAGGAAAAACTGGTTTTTGGCTGAGCTGTTTGCTGCTTATGGACCTAAGGATTACAAAAACCTTTCCTGAGAAGAACTTTGTGTAGAGAATAAATAATCAATCAGAAAAATTTTCAATTATCCTTGTATTTTGTCTTAGTATACTCTGTTCCCCTTACAGGACTGTCTATTCACAAGACTAGAGTTGTTCCTGCACTTCCTAATTTCTCATAAACACTTTTGGAATTTAACCAAACTGAGCTACCTTTAAAGATAATTATAGATGCTAATCTAGAAGGCTAGACTTTCTATAATATTCTATAAGCAGTGAAGGATGCTTTCTTGCTAATGTAGGGCTCTATTGTATTGATTTTGTTATGTTGATTTCTGTTATGCTAATTAAGCAAACAAATGCTTGGCACATACGTGGAAGAAGCCAGAACTCTTGAATTATTTTGCTGATCTAATACTGCCAAGACCGACTCTCTTTGTCCCGGTCTTCAATGTCTGTTTGAATTTTGACATCTATAACAGAAAACAGGGCGATTCATGACACGTAATTGGATCGTTCTCCTACAGTCTGCGCAATTTGATGCCATAACTGTTTAACTCCGACTGCTGCAGGCTGGCAAAAAAAACAAAAAAAGAGGACAGTGCTTCCTCTCCCCTACTTCATTTGCTATTGTCTTGCAACTTGCATGTAAAATTATTCAACACCAGAGCAAAATGGAGAAGAGGATTGCAATCCCCGGCGCTGGAATCAGTGGCTTACTTGCATGCAAGCACACTTTAGAGAAAGGTTTTAAGCCCATCGTATATGAGGCAGGAACGGCGTAGGAAAAGTTAGGAGTCAAACCATAGAATCCACTAAGCTCCAAACACCCAAGTGTTTTTAACAGTTCTCCGATTTTCCATGGCCAAATTGGATAACAAAGACTTTTGCAGATCACAATCAACTCATGGAGTATCTGCATGCTTATGCTACTCAATTCAATATCTTTCCCGGATCAGTTGAACAATAGTCATTTGTGTCGATATACTTGAACCATCGGATGAAGATTAGCTTTCCTGGGATTTGTGGGGTGGCTCCGGTGAGCCTTTTTTGCCTACTGGGAAATGGAATGTGACTGTCCAGGATGCTAGGAATTCCTCACCTACTACTGAAGTAAGCACACTAGTGCTATATAAAATTCACACCACAATATCCCGGTAAAACGTTCACTCGGGATTAAAATATCCTTTGGAAGGAGCTTATTCTAGATTTTGTTGGATTTAGAGCTCTTTAATCTTTCAAAGTATTAATAGAAAGTATCTATGATATCACGTTTACCAAGTGGATTTTGTGATACTCTGCATTGGAAGGTACAGTGATTTACCAAACATTCTAGATTTTCCAATGCACAAAGGCCCTGAAGCGTTTGATGGGTAGTCTTACATTCCATGGATTATTATGCTTGCGTAGATGATGATTTCGCCGCTGAATTCATCAAAGAAAAGCAGGTCACCATCATCTGATTCCAGAAATCAGCTGTAGATGTGGCAGCAGAAGTTGCTACTAGAAATGGTAAAAGCCGTTCACTTTGTCAAGATCCAAGTATTACATGTATTCTCTAGGAATTGAGAAAGATTTTATGTCAAGTTCAATACACAAATGTGAAAGATATTTGTTGTTAGGGTAATTTCTAATTTTAATTAATTTTACAATTAATTATATCAACACGTCATAAATAAAAATTATGAAAATATATAAATTTAATCTGAGAAAACAATCAACTCAAAAATAATATGATACAAATATCAATAGACTTATACAAATTCAATACTATTTATTTGTTGTTGTTGTTGTATTATATCTTTTTTAAATAGACTTGTTTTATGAAATTTTCTCTCATTTTATGTTGTGGAACTCTCTTCAATGATGATTTTTTCTCCTAAGAAAATTTTTTAATTAGAAAGAAATCTTACCTTCCTAAACTTAGATTTGATTTTCCTTTCCTTTTAAGTTGTCAATTTACAAATTCATATTTCCTGGTTAAACTTGGCAACCAATTAATTCTAAAATAGTATACAAGTGATGAACAGTCCGAGAACATTTTCAAAACAAATTACTTCCGAAAACAAGTAATTGGGTCCTCAGCTTCATTCTACAGGTAGTGGATATCAAGACTTTCTTGATGTCTTCCGACCTTTGTTTCGATTCAAAACTGAACCACCATAAACTGAGAAACTATTTTGTTATCTTTATCAGGGAGCACAGTCATCCACGAATTCCCCAGCCATGGATGCAGACAATCCTTGTATTTTATGCACCACAGAAATGAGAAGCAAGTGGCTGGCGCATTTTCTTGCTGGGAATATGAAGTTACCAACCATAATATGATGAATTGGCAAAAATGCACACCGTATTATGCGGGGGAGAGCCTTAAAAGATCTTGTGTTAGCTAGTGTGTTGCTGCAAATATACTCCAATGATCAGTTGTGCAACGACATGGGACAAAATCCAAGAAGGCAAAACTGGTTTTTGGCTGAATTGTTTGCTGCTTATGGACCTAAAGATTACAAAAGCATGTCCTGGGAAGAACTTTGTGTAGAGAATAAACAATTATATCTTTCTGATTATTTTTGTTTTTCAATCATATTTTCTCTGTTGCATCAAGATAACTCAAAAACACAAAATATCTCCTTCATTTTAGCAGAAAGTTTGTGTTATAATTAATTTCTTGACAAAAGAAAACAAATTTCACCACCAAATGCAGATGCGTTGATATCGTAGGAGATTAAGCTTCATGATTTGGACGAGGAAGGCGGCACCATTTGTCAAAAACAAGCGATAAGTGCTTAAAGCAAGAGCTTCTTATTGATAGTGACAAGTATATGGGATTATAAAATTCTAATATATCAACTCTAGCAATCACACTCACTTGTGTGCAATATTTTAGTGGCGATAGTATCACGACGGCAAAAGATTATGCTATTGCTATCATCATCAAACTATAGGTTAAAAAATGATCGTCGAACTTATCGAACTGCCTAATAAACTAACATGATAATGATCCTTCGACAGATAACATAATTATTTTGACTTTCCTTAATACACCAATTCAAGAGGGAACCGAACTTGCTTTCTTGATACAAAGAGAATCTTAGAGGCATCAAGTTTGGCACTAACGGGGCAAACTAAATTGATCTTCACATATAAATGAAGCTGAACACTTTACATTTTCATCAAAATCCAAACCCAAGAAAATTGAAAAATGGAAGTGCAAATCATTTCCAAAGAAGACATTAAACCATCTTCTCCAACACCTCAACACCTGACAACCTTCAAGCTTTCCTTTTTGGATCAGTTCATCCCCACCCCATATGCTCCTGTCATCCTCTTCTATCCAGCAAATGACTCCTCTTCCAATCTTGATCATATCAACAAGAAGTTGGCTTTGCTGAAGAATTCTTTATCAGAAACGCTCGCTCTGTTTTACCCTCTTGGCGGAAAATTTTCTGATGATCTTTTTATCGACTGCAACGATGAAGGAGCTTATTTTGTAGAGACCAGAGTTAACTGCTTTCTTGATGAATTACTTCGTCAACCTGATCTCTTGTTTTTGCATCGATTACTTCCCCGAGATTTTTTTCCGAAGGAATCAAGCGAAGCAACCTACGTGAGTAATATTCAAGTAAATGTTTTTCAGTGTGGGGGTATTGCGATAGGCGTATGCATCTCGCACAAGATTCTCGACGGCGCCGCGCTGAGTTCCTTCCTGAAGGCATGGGCTGCTGCAGCTCGTGGAGACGGCGAGGAAATGATATGTCCCAACTTTGCTGCTACTTCTCTCTTCCCTGCAAATGATCTGTGGCTTAGAGATTCGTCAATGGTGATGTGGGGTTCCATGTACAAGAAAGGCAAGAGTATTACGAAAAGATTTGTGTTCGATGCTTCAGCAATAGCAGAAATCAAGGCGCGGGCAATCAGTTCAAGAGTAACTGTTCCTACACGCGTTGAAGCAGTTTCTGCTTTCATATGGAAATGCTTCATGGCTGTTTCCAAAGCAAAACATGGTTCTCAAAGGCCGTCTTTATTGACCCATTTAGTGAATCTGCGGAGAAGAATGTCGCCGCCCTTATCGAAAAACTCTGTGGGAAATTTCCTCTGGATAGCAGCTGCTAAATGCGTGAGTATGCAGAAGGTAGAATTACCTTACTTGGTAAACGAGTTGAGAGATGCCATATCGAAATTGGACAGTGACTTTGTAAAGAAATTAAGAAGCGATGTAGGAAATTCTGTTATGTGCGAATCTCTGAAAGAGATAAATGAAATATGCTCAAAAGATGAAGTAGATTACATTGGATTTACCAGTTGGTGCAAGTTTGGGTTCTATGAAACTGATTTTGGCTGGGGCAAGCCTATATGGGTTAGTGGTTTTGGACTAAATTGCTCGCCGGTTATGAATCTTATCATTTTGGTTGATACAAGGTTTGGTGATGGTATAGAAGCTTGGACTACCTTGGAGGAGGAAGAAATGGCTATGCTTGAACGCAACGCAGAGTTCATCAAATTTGCATCAATGGATCCAAGTCCTTTGCTAATCGGAAATCCAAACCCAGTTTCATAATTCAATATTGTTTTCATCGTGTTTTTCCATTCAGTGCTCTGCAAATCCTGTTTTGCATGCGTTTTATTATATATTGTGGTGATCATACGCTAATTGGAATATATCTAATTCTGGGAACAAAAAAAAATTAAAAATTTTCTTATTACATGATATAGAAATATTCTCGCAATTTTTTTGTGAGATTCTGATTACTTAAATATTTATAAAAAGGGATATTGTATTTTACCTCTCACTTTTAAGAAAAAGTGATATCTCTTTATATATTTAAAAAAAGTAGCATATTCCTTTAAATTTTAGAAAAAATTTAAGATACCTCCTAAAATTATTATTTACATCTTAATTTAACTATTTATTCTTTTATTATTAAAAATATTTAAATAATTATATTTTTTTATTTTGTAATAACTAATATAACATTATTCTCACATTTAAATTTAAAAATTATAATAATATTTTAACTTTTAATTATTTTTTCTTTTAAATTTATTATCAAATTTATATAATATTAATTATATATTTTAAAAATTATTATTTATTAAAATAATTTATTTTAAAATTATGTATAATTAATATTGTCTAAATTATTATAATTATGTAAAAATTTAAGAATTTTGACAATAAATTTTATGTTATAAAAAATCTATATATTAATTATACATAATTTTTTAAATATAATATGATATATTTTAAAAATTATATCTAATTATATATTATAAATATTTTATTATAAAATTTGAAGAAAATAAATAATTAAGGATTAAAATATTATTATAATTTTTAAATTTAAATATTACAATAAGATTATATTGATTATTATAAAATAAAATAAAAGATAATATAATTATTTTAAATATTTTTAATAATAAAGGAGTAAAATAGTCAAATTAAGATGTAAATAATAACCTTAAGAGGATATTTTAAACTTTCTCTAAAACTTAGGGGGTATATTACTTTTTTAAAATATTTAACGGGGTATATCACTTTTTCTCAAAAACGAAAGAGGTAAAGCACAATATCCCTTATAAAAATGCTTTTATTGATGAGCATGAATCTTACAGGATTCTCAAATGCCTGTGTAAATGCCTTGTGAAACAACCAATAATAAAAAAATATATTAGAAATATGAAAATAAAATAAATATTAAAATAAAAACTACATGAGAATTAATATACCGTTACTTAGAAAATAATTTCTATGAAAAAATATAAAAGAAATTTTTTTAGAGAAAATCAAACTACTCTGTCATTTGTATATGCATATATTTTAAAGGGAAAAGGAAGTTCAAGTCTTTAAAATTTATTTTAAAAGACCGATTAATTTTATTAGTTTTAAAAATATTTATAAAAATTTTAAAATAACAATTATATTCCTGTTAATAATAAATATTCATAAAATAATTATTAAATCTTTAAAATTTAACAAAAATATAATATCTATTAATATATTGTACATTTATATATTTTATCAATAATATATTTTATTTTTATCATAAATATAAAATATAATATAATCATAAGAAAAAAATTTGGATACCCCCTCAGGCTTGAGGAAATGCCCTATCATCTTTTAAAGTTTGAAAATTACCTTGTTCGGTCCATGTGTTATTAAGTTAACAGTGAAGTCTACTTTTAAAGGGTAATTTGGTAAATGATATTGACAAAATAAAAGAAAATTATTTAAAATAAAAATAGATAAATATAATATGTATTTTAATATTCTTTTAAAATAAAATTATCTTCTAATTTAATATAATTAAAATATTTTTTCTCTTAACCCTAATTTTATATCTAACTTATCCTCCATCACTATCACTATCACAATAATCGCTACCTCCACCTCCACCTTCACCTTCACACCACCTCCACCATCCATCCACCTTCACCCTGCCTCACCATCCATCCTCCTTCACCCTGCCTCACCATCCATCCTTATCTAATTCAAGTTACCTAAAAAAAAATGGCAACAAATCTCACTCACCGAATTTATGGACCTAACAGGATAATTTTCAAATCTATACGGATAATGGGACATTTTCTCAAATATGGGGGAGTATCGAAAATTTTCTCTTATCATAAAGTGTAGTATTAAGGTGTATTTTATATATAGATTAATATTTATTTATGATTTATTTTATTTATTTTCTAATTCTTAATTAATATTGAATTCTTAATAAATTATAAAATAAATAAATTTATATTTTAGTTACAATATATTAACAAATATTATTTATGTTATTTACAAAATATATAAACTTATATTATTAATGTACTAGAAAATAATAATATTATTTAGGGATATTTTAAGTTAGTTATTCTACTTTAAGCGATATCTCGTTGTGATACAACATATATTCTGACCCTACACTGCAGTCCAAAAAGATTAAAAGTATATCAACAAGATACACAATTTTGACGGCCGCTCAAAAAATATTAACAGTAGAAAGGTAAAATTGTCTTTTTGATAAAATAAAAAGTAAATCCTTCTTTAATATTTTTTTAAAAAAATTTAGGGATACAAACGAAAAAGTTTAGGGATTCAAACAAGAAATTTAATGATGCAAATGATATTATTCTAATTTAACCTAAAAGTAAGTCAAAAACACATTTGCTTCCTCTACCTTTACCCCCTCCCGCCTCCGATTTCTCCTCCTCTATGTTCTTCACATGTCGCTTTTCCCACACGTTGTACAAGGGAAGGCCTTTTAGCAGTCGATCGTTCATTCTCCCTCTCTATAGTGGTGATCTCACTTCAATAATGAGATGAATCTAAAGGGTGGTCCATTGTGACTTGTTCGTCAAAAAGGGCACGAACAACCTATATTCTAACTATCACTGCCTAGAACAGCTAGTCGTTAGCACTGTCGAGTCAAGGTCCGCAACTTGTGTTGGGGTTGATGCCCCACACCCGGACTCTAATTCTATACTCGTTTGACTGTTTAGGCATAAAGAATTTGAATAATTTCGTTGGTTGGAAAAGAAAAATCCTACAACAAAGAATGATTGTTGATATTAGATCTACTTAATTTAATTTTGATGTGCTTGATTCCTTATGTTGTGCTTGACTTGTTTTGGAATTTTTTTTGGATGAATTTGCATAGGTTCGTTTGAGTTCAAATTTGGGGAAAGATGACAGAGTTTTTTTTTTTAACAATCATAAGGAGGGTTATAATCATCATTTAATCTTTTTATAAGAATAAGGACATAATAGTTATTTATTTTCTTACAGTTAATTTTTTTAGATGAACTTCAAAAATATTTAACTTGTTGATATATTTCGTGTCTTTTTAAATTGTAATATAACATCAAAATATATGTTGTATTACAATGAGGTATCACATAAAATAAAGTGACTAACTGAAAACATCTTTATTATTTATTTTATTAATATATTAAATTTTAAAAATTTAATAATTATTTTTGTAAAATAATTATTTTTAATAAATATAATCATTATTTTTAAATAAATTAAAAATTTATAAAAAAATTTAAATTATTTAAATTAATTAGTTTAATAAACCAAATCTTTAAGGACTTTCGTGGCCTTTCCTTGTTTTAAAATTGATCTATTATAATAATTATAAATGAAAGAAAATCGTTAAATATTTATTAGATAACTTTATTCAAATCGTCCAACATAAAGCTTTCCTATGCATAGATATTACCTCCAAAAATCATTTTATAAATGGACTTGGACCATTTTAAATGAGAACCTGAGCTGTATTTGGTCTCGCCCATCATACTTTCCAGCCCATAGATTAATGCCCACTTTCTACCCTTAAGCAGGTTAATATTACTGAATTACCCCCCAGTTGTGAAATGTGAGCACGCAAGTGGGCTAAGAAGGCACTGTTAATTAATAATTTTAATATATATCTCTCTTAAAATTTGAGACTTTAATGTTTAGATAAAATATTTAAATTAAAACACACTTACCTCTCTTGGATGGCTGGACCGTTAGTTAATAATCTATTTTTCACTTAAATGACTATAATACTTTTATTTATTTTAAAGTAAAATTTAAGAAATTTAATTTTAATTTATTTAATATTTAAAATAATTAAAATTTTAATTAATGATAATTTTAATTTATATTTATTTTATATTTATTTAAAATTAAAATTTTAGTTAATGATATTTAAAATTAATAATTTATCTATGTTGATTTTTTTTTAAATTTTATTAAGGTTTGAAATTTGAATAAATATGACACATAAATAAAAATTAATTAAATTATTATTAATAAAATGGTTTAATTTAAATAAATATTAAATAAAAAAATTAAATTATCAATTTAAATTATTATTAATTACATTCTTAATTTCAACAAACACTAATAAATGTAAACTAAAATTGTCAAATTAAATTATTTTTAATTAAATTTATAATTTTAAATAAATATAAAGTAAAATTATTGTTAATTAAATTTTAGCTATTTAAATAATTTTAAACATTAAATAGATTAAAATTAATTTTTTTAAATTTTAACTTTAAAACAATTAAGGATATTATAATTATTTAAATAAAAATGGATAGTTAATTAATGGTTTAGGTATGAGTGGGCATAAAACTCGGTCTGAACCGAAATCAGAGCAACACAGACAGAATTAGAATGATATTTTATATAAATTAGTCCAATTTCGGTTTTTTAAATATAAAAAATTGAAATTTTCAATCAGATTCTGAGTTTGACTTAAAAAATTCAAACTAGATCGAATTTTTTATTTTTTAATATTTTTTTTAAATGACGTCGTTTCATCAAAACGATTTCGTTTTACACCTAAAATTTTTTAAAATTTTAATAATTTAATATAAAAACTAAACCGACCTGAAAATCAAACCATTCGATCTAGTTTTATTCTAGGTTCTTCTACTATTTGATTCGGTCCGGTCTAATCTGGTCTTTTTCTATTCAATTCGGTCCAGTTCTAAAATTTTAAAACTCGAATTTTTTAGTTTCGATCTGAGTTTTTAAAAACGCAAACTAGATCCCCTCGAATCCTTGTCTACGTGTTAAAATGTTAAACCCGAGGGGAGTTATATGTTAAAACTCCTTAATTATGGGGAATTAACACATACTGAGGTTTAAAAAAAACCTACACTTAGATGGAAGATTTGAAAAAATTTATACTTGCCTTTCATGGACCGTTAGTTGACCATTAGAATTAAGAATATTTTTAAACATTATCATTTTTTAACTTATTACATAATTAATTCTCATAAAATATTACATTATTGTTCATATAACAATATCATTTTACATAACATGAATTAGTCTTATTTTCTATAATTTTTTAAAAAAATTTGAATTTAGAATTAATATTTAGAATATTTGTAAAATAAATACGGTATATCTAAGTACTTATTTAATTAAATTATATTTTATATTTTTTTTGTTAACATACATATAGAATAAGTATAATTTTAAAATTATTATTAATTTAAAAAAATTTATAATTGTGATAAATAATAATATTAAATATATAAATTCTATTTATAAATTAATATAATAATATTATTTTATTTACATATATTTTATAGAAAAAGTTTATGTAAACAAAGTGAATTAGCTAGATTTATGTTGATTCTAGGAATTGTTTGATTATTGCTTGAAGTAAAACCTTAGGAAATGCGTCACTTAAGCCATGAAGTAGGCCAATCGTTAATCATCTGAGCGTGTTTAAAACTTTCCAGAATTAATTAATACCCAATACACACTTTCATTCTTGGAGTAAATGTGTCATTTTTTAATTTTAGGGGCGCTATTGATACATTTCAAAAGGTTAAAGTTATTTATAATGATTCTCAATAAATAAGGGTGTAAAATTAAAAATTATCCAAAATCATGTTTCTTTTTTTTTTATCAAAGTTGGATCGATTCATGTATAAAAATTATATATTTTTTCTCTTATAATTATAATTTTCTTGTCAGATTATATTCCGAATTATTCGGAATTTAGATTTCATTACTTATAAAAAAAGCACATTAAGTTATATATAAAAGAGTATATTCTTTTTTAATCTCATAATTATATCTTTTTAAATCATCTAAAATACAATACTTTCCAGGATCTAGATTCCTTCTACTATTCACATATTACATCAATTTTTATGTAAAATTTTATATTTTTTTTCTCATAATTACTATTTTTATGTCAGATTGTATGCAAGATTTTTCAGGATTTAGATTTTGTTTCTTGTCATAAATTTTCTCAAAAGCACTAAATTTTTTATTACAAATAATGCTGAAATCACAATCCATCATGCACAATTAAACAAAGAACTCATGTTCCAAATTATAAAACGTCATAAACTTTTGTTTCAAAAGAATATTTTAGAAATAAAAAATGACTAAAGTAGTAGGAGAAACAACTGAAGTGGAATCTGAAGGAAAAGATCACGAAAAATTTTGACATTATCAGATCAAAAAAATAATCAGATCGTGTGATTTTTAAATTTCAAACATATATATATATATATATATTTATATGTATATTGCAACTTTTTTATGATTAATAATTGTTTCTGCGTAGATTTTATTTCATATTTATTAAAATATTCTTCTTTCTATAGGCATGTCATCAAAAGCTCACTACTTTTTATGCAAATTCAATTGAGATATTTTCAAACGCCCTATTTTCTTAAAACAAGAAATGGCTTGACTAAAGCTTCCACTTGTTTAAATTTGACCATGTCAAACTATTTCTTTCCCAAATTAGACATATTAGAAGCAGGTATGATGATTGGTGATTTTTTATCTTGCTTCCAAGAAGTCAATTATACGATATTCTTGCGCGTTTGTGGAATCTCTATACATTCTATATCCCATGTTAAAATTAGTGAAACTTTAAGGAGAATTGAAGGCACTAGAAACAAAAGGAAGCAATGGAAAACACCTTAGTAGAAACAAGAAGCCATTTTAGGGTCTGTTTGGTACAGGTTTTCAAATAGAACTTTTAAGAATAAACCTTTTAGTATTATAACTTTTATAAGTGGAGCTTTTAACAAAAAAATTATTAGTCATTTGGTTATAATAAATAACTCTTTAAAAAATTTGAATCATTATTTTAATAAATAAATTTTGAAAGTAAGTGTGTTTTAAACAATTCTCCGTTTTAAAAACGTTGGAGAAGTTCTACTGCCAAAAGCTCAAATTTTGATTTCTTCCAATAGAAAAAAAATAGCTTTTCTAATTCCCAAAAATTCTTCTCTTGTGTCAATTAAACGACATCAAAAAAATTTGAAAAGGACTTTTATCATTAAAAAAGCTCTTTTGACTAACAAAAAAACCAAATTAAACGGGCACTTAATCCACATAGTTGAAGGGCCTATATAATTTCACTTGTCAATAAATTTATTATTTCCTTATTGATTTGTAATAAAATGACATCTATGATCTTCATTGTTAGTGATTTATCAAATTTTAGTTTATATATAAGTTTGTTACTCTTATTATATTATGCTATTACTATATTGATGGTATTATTTATATATTATTTAATTTCTTCTACAAACTATAATGTAAATTTTGAATAAATGATTCCATTTATTGCTTTAGCGTAGATCAGGTATAAATAAATTCTATCTTTTATGACAAGAAAAAAGCTTGTTTTATTTTTTAAGGTAATTTCTTTTAAAAGGTAAACAAACTTAATCGAATTAAGTCAAAATAATTATGAAAGTAATTCTAGTTATTATATCTCTTTTTAAAAAATGTAAGGTTTAATATTTTTATAATAAAAATAAGAATTAATTTATAATAGGAAATTAACACATATTTCCTTGAGATTTGAAAAACCTACACATAAATGAAAATTTTGAAAAAATATATTCGTAGCCTATTAATTCCCCATTTATAATATATTACTGTTTTATATTTATTTTTTTAACTTGGGTGGATGGCTATTAATATATTACTGTTTAAAACTAAATATTCTTTTTTTCTTATGTTATATAAAAAAAATTTAATATAAAGAATTACATGATTTTCTTTCACAATCACATATAAAGAATTACATAAATTGTTTATCTTTTGACCTAAAGTCTGAAATTTTAACTCCAAACTTAACCTATTTTGTCCATTCTCATATTTTGGGGCACACACAAACACACATATAAGATTATACATATTCCTATATTAGTTATAAATTTTTAGATCTATACACTTCTACAGGTTGAAATTAAATTTGACACGTAGTCAATACACAAATAATGCACTTATAAATCGTTGGATCAATAATCTCTTAAGATTACACATATTTCTATATTATTTACAAACTATTGGATCTATGTACTTTCGATAGTTGATATTAAATTTAATACATATAATTAATATAAAATTAATGTACTATAATTAATATACAAGTTATATTCAATCTCTATTATCGAAATGCACATATCCAATAGTTTATAAATGATATAAGAATATGTAATTTCAAGGTTATTGATCCTTTCTAGATATTAAAGGAACAATAACCTTGAAATTACATATTCTTATATCATAGATATTAAAGGAACGATTGAGAGCCTCATAGTTTTACACATAGGATTTGAGCCCTATAGTTTTATACATTTGTTTACACTCATTTGTAAATCGTTGGATCTATACACTTCCAACGATTGAAATTGATTCTAACATATGAAATAACTATTGTGCATTAATTATATATGTAAGATTTAATCTTAACTATTAAAATTGTATAAATCTAATAATGTATTAACAATATAAAAATATGAGACTCTCAATCCGTCATGTATATACAAATGATATATGTATGTCTAAAGGAAATGAAAAGAGTAAAATTTTCTAACTTTATATTAATGGTAGAGTGGTTGAATTCATTTGTTAATTTTTGTCAAATTAAACCTATTCTCTTAATTTTATTAATTGTTTGATATATTTAATTAAATAGTTGATTTTATACTAGCTTGCAAACTTAAATAGAGATAAATTATATTAGAAATTAAACTTGATTTGGCACAAAATATAAATTGGACTTGTAAATTGGGTTTAAGAATAGTATGCCACAATTTGTTTTAAAATTTTCTTATAACTTAAAATTTTAAACGATTAATGAATAATAATATAATATTTTATAAAAATTAATTATTTAATAAATTAAAAAATAATTAAATTGATAAAATATTTAAAATATATTTAATTATAATAGTTTTTTAACGATTCATTAAAGGTTTAAAGGAAGTAAATGTAAATTTTTTTAAACTTTTATTTAAGTATAGGTTTTTTAAACCTTTAAGGGAGGGATGTGTTAATTTCCTCCTTAATTATATATCATCTTCGTGGAGGGCCCCACGCCTGCCTCCAGATCTGATTGGTGAAAACTGTTGTATCCACCGTCCGATGCAATGACGGAAAATATAAAAATGAAACTGAAAAATGGCCGTTGAACGTGGAAAATTCAGAGACAAACTGACAAAGCCACATACTCTCTCTCTCTCTGTGTCCGTCATCGTCATTACAGAAAGAAAAGTCATAGTCATTTGCTCGATCGCGTTCTCTGTTATTTTTTCTTTTCTTTTTTATTTTATTTTACTGGAAAATGAAATGAGAAGAAAAGAAAGACGGCGAATAGAACATTTTTTTCACTTACAACAGCTTTCCTCACGATGGCAATACGGCATCGTAACTTCTCTCTCTATTATATTTCCGTTTCCCTCTTTGCTTGTTTGCAAATTTTTGTTAATTGCGACGACGATCTCAACAGTTCGTATTCCACCCCAATCAATCGCGATCTCTATCATTCCAGGTAATTTCTTTCTTATGTAATTCTGTTTATATAGAATTACTATGTAGAATTACAGGTAGATTTTAGTTGCTACAGTTTTTCTAATGGACTGATTCAAATAGGATCTTCTTGTGGCTTTATTTGAATCTTTGTGAACGATTTGAGCTGGAATTTCAATTTGGATTCGAGCTTGATCTTTGTTAAAGTTCTGTTTGTTTCGTTTACGAACAAATATTTCGCTTGCACGATGCAGTGCTATGTGGTTAGCTGAACTGGTGTTTAAAATATTAATGAATTTGCGAACATATTGTATGGATTATGTGTGCAAGCTGTAGCAATGATTTTTCTGGTTTTGGTTGGAATTCTTCTATGTAATTTTGCAGCGGCGATTTGATGGAAATGATAAAGAATTTGGTACATCGGCATCCAGACAAACTCAGGGTAGGTTTTTATTTTTGTGGTGTGTGGTACTTTTAGAATTGTTGTTAAGTTAGAATTTCGATTTATTAATATTTATATTTGAAACAGATGGACACAATTGAAGCTGGAAACAAGGGCTATAATGCAGAGATTACAGTAATTACTTATTGCCAGGGAAGGAAAGATTGTGATGACAGGTCAAAGATTCGGGTTCTTCTTGTAAGTGTTTGACATGTTTTGTATCTTCATTAGATCAAATTTGAAGCTCATTAATTAAATGCTAACAATTAGACCAGTAATTACTGCTGTAAGTTGTATCTTTGTGTCCTCTGTCAAATCGTTATAGATAAAGCAGGTGTAAAATTAATTTAATTTATCTTAAAAAAATAGAACACATTGCAAACCCTGTTTTCTATTTGATATGTAGTGAATAGATTGTCTCAAATTTGTAATTGCTGGTTTTCTTGACAGATGATTCCTTGTCTTCCAGAGTTTTGGCCAGCATGGGAGAGAACTAATTACGTCTGAACTTGCCTTGAGGATCTTGTCAATCTTAAGTGAAGAGCAGTTTCTACCCAACATGCATCCAGCTTCTCTAAACAATACCCTCGATGAGCTTGTTATTAAGGTAACTTACACTTAATTGCCAGAGTGGTTTTCCCCCTTAAATGCATTGTGTAGCTGCAATCTGTTTCTACCAAGTGTGGTCATTTGTTTATACAAAATTCATGGATTTTGATGTGCATATATGCAACATGGTAACAGAAACCAAGGATATTATGTACACAAATGGCAAAGCTTAAAACTTCAAATTTCAACTTCCTTTGCTACTTTGGGGGAAAATACCTCTGTGAAATTGTTATTATTATTTTATAATTCTCAAGTTAAATGATTTGCCAGGTGGTGCCAATGGAGAACTTGAACGGCCGCAAACTTGTTGAAGCTGGAGATCTTTGTGAACGAAGGAATGGTCAGTAGATCTTCATAATTTGAAAATGTATGTGATTTCTTGGGTTTAGATACTGAACTATTAAGCTTGTAAATTTTTGGCAGGTAGAGGAGTTGATTTG
Source organism: Melia azedarach (assembly GCA_028052125.1). Taxonomy (NCBI): domain Eukaryota; kingdom Viridiplantae; phylum Streptophyta; class Magnoliopsida; order Sapindales; family Meliaceae; genus Melia; species Melia azedarach. The sequence continues at coordinate 12,016,703 of CM051407.1, read as the reverse complement.
AACCGCAACTGGAGTGTAGATTGGGGCAAAAAGGAAAAGGTCTATTTTGCCTGTTCATTATATACACTTGAGTCCCATTTTGTAGTTTTTACTGCATTATTCATAAATATGCTTAATGACATTTCATAACATTAATTTAGACACATCATATAAATAACTTTTTTTTTTTATTTTAAAGGTTTTGGATAGAATTGAGATACCTCATCCATGAAACACCAAACCCTTATGCTTTATTGTTGCTCAAATTTGAGATAGTTTGGGAGCTTCAAGCGTACCCCAGACCACTTGAACCACGCCAGGGGCACATCATATCAGTACAAATAATTTATATTTTTAAAAATACTAAGCTCCATTGAAGTTTTTGTCCTAACTCTGTTCCTTGACTATTCAAATGTCACAAACATTAATTCTATTGTATGCTATTCCCTGATAAAAGGCTTTCTATCTAACTATTTTTGTTCTTCAACTATAGGATTATGATCCATATGAGGAGAATCCTGGAACTGCTTCTTTTAGTGAGCCTGAAACCCAAATAATGCGGAAACTAGCCTTATCATTTGATCCTCACATATGGGTTAATGTACACTCTGGAATGGAGGTAAGTTGTCCTGAGTTTACTGTTTTTTCTTCTGCCAAAGAGATTTTTAACTTTTGACCTCCAAAGTAATAGCATCATGTGCTCCCTTAGGATTTCTAGCTTTCATGAGGATCTGCTTTACTCTTATAGGTAATGCTCTGAATTGTAAAATCAAATATTTTATTCTCTTGGATCATTTCCATAAAGTTATTGTAACATCATCCCCCCATCATAGAGAGGCAATACCGTCATTTTTGCATGTCTTTATGGTTTTGGCTGATGAAAGGCATATATAAATATGAATTAGCTAGAATCACATTTATTTATTTTTTTAAAAGTGCTGGTAAGGTCCTTTTCCTCTTTTATTTTTGTTTCACTAAAGCTTAAGGTTGCTCTTTACTTTGTGTTGCTTTATTTTCTGATAGGGTTATTAGTTAAGTACTCTGATCGATGACGTAGTTCTTGCTGCTGATTTTCAATTTTTCAGGCACTATTTATGCCATATGACCACAAAAACATGACCCCTGATGGATTGGCTTCAAACCGGATGAGGAGGTTGCTTGAAGAACTCAATGAAGGTCACTGCCAGAAGCATTGCATGATTGGTTCCGGTGGAGGTTCTGTCGGGTTTGTATTACTTAAATGGAGAACAATTTTTATTTTGTAGACTTCCCCTACTTCAGCATTAATAATATGGCAGTGATCCGGTGGGTTCATAGGCTGTGTCTGTAGGGCCTGAAGGCCTGATGGAACCGCACCTAGTTTATTCATTGAGTGCTCTCAGGAACTTCTACTTGCCTCTGCTTTTAATAGTCACATAATTTACATGTTTATAGCATCAAATTTCTTCAATGAATTTATCAATGTGCTTGATTTCAGGTATCTGGCACATGGGACAGCAACAGATTACATGTTTGATGTCGTAAGGGTGCCCATGTCTTTTACCTTTGAGGTTTGTAAAATGCAAACACTTTCAGCAGAATTTCTTAATGCAGGTTTATATTATCTATGTGCATAACATCTTGCACGGATTGACAGATATATGGAGACAGTTCAGCCTCAGCAAAGGATTGCTTTAAAATGTTCAATCCTATTGATCACTCTACTTTCAATGTATGTTCAATTACTTCTAATTACTTATAAGTTGATTACTTATTCTCACTCCATTGATCTAATTTATTTTCTTTCCCTTTTATTATTGATCTATTTTTCTAATTTACCAAATACACCAATTTATTTGAGGAGACAGTTTGGAGTTGATCAGTGACGAGTATGGTGAGTTTAAAATCTTATGACAGTACTCTTTTTTGGTACAGAGAGTTCTTAACGATTGGTCTGCTGCATTTTTCATGATTTTCAAATTGGGTCCCCGTTACTTAGATGAATTTCAGGCAAAGGCTACTGCATCAAATGCTGACAAGTGGGTATCCATGGACGAATATCTTGATGGATACTTGATGGAAAGGACACAGAGGTACGGTAGGAAAATGGAGGTGCTTGATCGTGGCATGCAAGAGATAAGAACATATTTCAGGCTATTCTTATTATCATCAGTGTTACTGATGTTCATGTTTTGTTCTAGAATTTCAAAGAACAAATATAGTAGACCTGCCACGCCCTCCTGAAATTACGTTTGTTGGATGGGATTGTCCATCAAATTCTTAAGAAAAATTGTGTGATTTTGATTTGTACAAGTAGAAAGCCAGATTGATATTTGGTCGTGATAATGTAACATAAATTTCTTGTGAATGAAGCCAGGAATTAAAGTACCAATTTTCCGCAAAACCTGAACCCCTAAATAGCAGAATTTAAGATGTTGCGTTGTTAATAAATATGACTGCCGAATATAATACATGAACAAGAGCAACAAAATGTTTCTTCCTTAAAATAGGGCATCACGTTGCAGCCTAGCTTCAAAGAATGCAGCGTCAGTTTCTCCTCGGTCTTTTCATCTTAACAAATTGGTTAAATTGTTCGATTTCAGACAGACACCCAAACATTTTACTTTTGGAGATATCATTTCTTTGTGAGTCTAGAGAGGATGAACCGGGGACAGCATGAACCAACAGTCACTGCAAACCCCATTCAAAACAGAGCATAGGATTGGGAAGAGTTAAATGTCAAAATCGAACTTAAAACCCCAGATCTATAAACTCAAATTGTAGGATACGTAATTAAGTTGGACAAAAAATACCCGAGCTCGGTTCCGTTTGGGTGAAGTCTGGATTATAGGACCAGGTCTAATCCGGTCCCAAATAAATCTCAGGTCGGGTCCAGATTTTTGTTAGCAAATCCGGATACATTGATTGGGGCCGGATCGAATACATTCAGATTGGGTTTTAGAAAACTCTACCAGATTTGATATTTTTTCAAACAAAAATTCAACCCTTAAAGCCCGAATTTGAAACCCAGGGCGGGCCAGCTCGGGTTTACATTAAATTTTACAGGTCGGGCCGTGCTTAAAAAATGGGCCCGAACCCGGAAATTCCCCACCCTAAAGTATCAGCCAAGGAGTGAATTTCTAACAAACCTTAAATTGATGACTGAATAATCCAAATATAAGTGTTATCCCACTGTTTGCTATGGCTAGATTACTCAAGCTGGGGCAACTATGATTTCAGTGTCTGTTTCATGTATCTCAAAGCAGACCGTAACATTGCTCTGGCTTTCCTATCTGGAGTGCACCCAGACAAGATCATTTCTTCGTACACAGCTGGAACCTGAAAACCATAAACAATTTTATCACATCTCAACATAAATACAATGGTAGTTGTGGCAAGGAGAGCTAAAATTTGCAGTGTCCTTGGATATCTGAAGTCTGGTACGGCTGGCAACATCTCATTTACTGATGAATACTTTCATGGTGCATATGCAATTTCTTACTTGAATATAACAGCACTTTATATATGATAAAGGACAGCTGAATAATGTAATACCTTGTGAAACTTATCAACACGAATCAGAGCTTTCATAAGAGTAGTATATGTAACCACATCTGGTTTCAAACCCTAAAATTACAGTGAACCAAAGGGACATGTAGTAAAAAGGTGAGATGAACTAACTTTCAACAAAGAAACATACAAGAAAACAACATCAAGATAGCTACTTACATTATCCTTCATGTACTGCAACACAGCAAAGGCTTCAGCATCTCTTTGATCCTCCCCAAATGCATTAATTAATGAATTGAGAGCTAAAAGACTGGGCTTTAGGCCATCCGTTCTCATGACCCTGAATGCATTTACTGCTTGATCTGATAAACCCTGTCAAAAATTTCAAAGGTATGCTCAACATATAACAGTGTAGATAAGATAAGATGATGAAACCTCAATGCTTATTTGTTAGATGTATAGCTTTTGTGCCTCAAATTTCCATGACTTAAAAAGATTTTAAGATGTCCGCAGCCCAAACATAAATACGAAGTCTAAACCAGCTTGATCCATCAATATTGAACCAGTTAGCTGTTTGGTACATTTCATATAAGCATGGTACATCACAGTTCTTGACAAGATGGTCACAGTGACAGCGATGGTCATTTTGTTTCAGAAACTCCAAGTTTCAGTTCAGGCCATGTCAATGAATCACGTACCACCATATGCACTGGGCCATCATGATAATACAGAACACAGATAATGTAAAGTATTTCTGGTTTTACATGTCAATCTACACAGTACAATGAGGAAAAGATATGAAAGAACACAGATGTCAAAGGCATGTTTAAGACCGAGAAAAATAAGTCAGTCATACATAATACATCATTCAAATAGTAAGTTACGGAAATAATACTACAGAAATATGAAAATAAAACGTCAGGCAGTGTACGGTACCCTCTGTGCATAGGCATTTATTAAGGCATTGTACATGGTTGACGATGGTCTCAACCCTGCCGACTTCATCACCTCCAAGCACTCTATTGCATCATCAAATCGCCCTGACTGTCCATAAATATCCACAAGAGTCGTGTATGTTACAACATTAGGCAATAGTCCCTGACCTTGCATCTTCACCATCAATTTCTTTACATCCTCCCATCTCTCTTGCTCCCCAAACAAATTAATCATAATATTATACGTTGTTGCACAAGGAAAGTACCCCCTCTCATGCATTTCTTCAAAAAGCTCCTCTGCTCTATCATATCTTCCACACTTAAAATGACAATCTATAAGTGTGTTCCATGTAACAGTGTCAGGCTCAATTCCCTCCGATAGCATCCGATCAAATGTGGCCATTGCATGATCAAGACAATTATATTTCCCAAAAGTATCAATCATTACATTGTAGAAATGTCGATCAGGTTCCACTCCACTACTCTTCATCTCTTTCAAAACTTGAAATGTTCTTTGCCACTCTCCTCTATCACGATAACCCGCTAACATTCTACTATAAACAAAGGAATTAGGTTGCACATTACTAGCTTCCATTTCTTTCAACACAATTCTCGCACTTTCCCATCTACCGGCATTTGCATAAGCATCGATGAGAAGACTATAAGTATGCTCATCCGGTGACACCCCATTTCTCTCCATCTCAGAAACTACAAATTCAGCATCTTTTAAAGAACCAGTTTTTACATACCCTCTCAAAAGTGCATTATAAGCTTTAGTTCTAGGTTTCAATCCACCTTCTTTCAATTCCTCAAAAAGAGCTTCAGCCTCTACTGTTCTTCCCGAGTTGCTCAAAGCAGTTATAACCGACACCAAAGTTGCTGTCTTAAGACTCAATCCAATTGCTTGAGCCATAGCTAAAAACTGCATAGCTCCGCTTGGATCACCGGATTTTGCAAAACCTACAATTACATCATTTAATAGCTGCCCATCAAGTTCAATCTTATCACACTCGATTTCTTTATAAAGCTTCTGCAAAAGTGAAGAATCAATCTTGTTAGTCCGGGTGAGCGATTGAATAACCAAGCTGTAATTTATAAAATCACATTGGTAACCGTCTTGGCGCATTCTAGACATCAAGTTGAGGGCTTTATCGAGGTCGTCGTTGCGAGCACAGGCGCCAATAAGCGCGTTATATGTCAGTGGAGTTAACGTTTGCCTCTGCGAGAGTAGAAACGCCTCGTAAAGCTTCTCCGACCGCCCAAGCGCGTGGATAAGGATTGAGTAGAGAAGCTCGTAGGAGAAACAAAGGTTGTGTTTTTGTAGCCACGAAACGACAGCGTATGCCAAATCAATGGAGGAAGACGAGGAGGAGGAAGAGGAGCAGAGATTCTTTAGTAAAGAGTGCCAGACCGGAGCCGGTACTGCTCGGTATGACTCGGCAAGTCGGAACTCAGTTCGGTCAAGTGTGCTCGGCGACGAAGCTGAACCAGAATCAGATTCCGAGTCTGAATTACTACTTTTTGAGAGAAAATCAAGAAGTGGAGTGAAATCGTAACGCTGTCCTTGAAGAAATAAACCGTCGTCGTTTTCGCCTTCCTCGCTGTCGTTTGGTTTTGAAGCAAAAGAAGAAGAAGATGATGAAAACGAAGGTTCTCCAGAAGCGGTGGCTGTAGTTATGCTAGTGATGGTTGCAGCAGAAAATGGCGGCTGAAAGATGACGTGACGATGTACAATTGGAGAAGCAAAACGAACTGAAGGGAAGCGTACGTGCAGAGGTTGTGGAGGAAGAAGAATCATTTTATTCAGAACTAACTCAGAAGAGTGCGTAGAAGAAAGCGAATAAAAACCAAAGGTTGTATTATCGGTTTATTTTGATTAGTTTGTGGTCGTACTTTCGAGTCGTGTGACTCGTTAATGAGATGAGTGCAGATATTTTTGTGTGTCGAGAAGTACACGATAGTTCCAATCTTTCGGACAAATCAGAGTTTTAATTGCTGCGGTATTGTGTACTGAACGTTTACAATACGCCAAATAGTCAACTGCCACGTAGAAAAATCCAGCGGTTTAAAGGGATTTTAGTTTGGAGACCTTGTCATTGGTTAAGAGTCGTTCTACCGCTTAATGTTTATCTTAATATCAAAAAACCTCCAAGATTTCGATAATAGTCAATCAACCCCTTAATGGTATACATAACACTAATAGGTTAATTGACTTGACATTAAGGAAAATATTAAGGGATGGAAAGATAAACTTTATATTAAAAAATAAGCATAAAAGCTGAAATGTTATATCCTAATGTGATTTTAATATAACGAATGAAGGACAAATATAACACAAGATATGATTATGAGTTATATTTTTTAAAAAAAAAATTAAGATTAGTCGATATTTGACAAAATATTTGAAGGATGATTTTTACACTGCCAAACACAACTTCCAAAAGAATTTCGCTACCTAATGATATTCAACATTTAGCAACTAAACAGTAAATTAGAAATTAAAATGAAAGTGACATGGACTTATACATTCATAGCATTATATATATAAGATAGCAGATCAATGATCAAACATCAGACCAATAAATATTCAATTCACTCCAATGACTTTCAGGAAGTTTTAAAGCCTTCTAAATAGCTTTTGATGCATCAACAATGTTATTTGGACATAAAGGTTGATAATCATATTTTTCATTACATCCTATGGTGGAATGACATTTTTCAACGACTTTTGCCTTAACATTTTTATCATTTTCGTAAATGTTTATATAATTCAAGCGTTGACTGTCTTTATTGTACCATCCAATTAAAAATATTACGACTAGTGTTTCGTCTAAATGATACTGCCTGTCACATTTCGATGGTGCATTGCCATCCTCATTTTTTTTAAGCTATTTAAGGTTAATGTTGTTTTAGTGTGATTGCTCACATGGGTGAATATCTATATATATTGTAAATATTACTTTTTTTTTAACAATCTAAATAGAGTTTTTGGTTGCATTGTCTTGATGCGGATATTTTTTTCCTCTTATTTGTCCACTTGGATTGTATATACCAACTTCAACACTTAATGTAACAAGAAATAGAAAATAAACTAGTAAAAAAATACCATAACAAACTAACTTCTTCATCTTCCTATCTAGCTATATATATTTTTCTATCTTGTTTGTAATTTAATTTTGAGTTTAATGCAAGAAATTTAAAATTGGTTTAACTCAATTTATAGAGATTTTGAGCAATTTGAGGTAGTCTTTTAATTTAGATGGAATTAATCATGACAATTTTAAGGCCCTGTCATTATAAGAAATACAAATAAAAAAACATCATGGTAGACTGTATTCTACAAGTAGAGACAAATCAATGGCAAAAGCATATAAAAATTTAAAAAATAAATGCTTAATTTGATTATTAATTTAACCTCATAACAGTCTTAATTTTATATTTATTATGAGTTTTCTTAGTTTACATATAAGTATCTTTATCTATTAATTTTTTTTAAAAGATATTAATATTTTTTTTAATATAGTTAAAAAAGATAATCACGAGAAAGCATATGATCAATGATAAAATAATAAATTTATTATTACGCAAAATCAAGTAGTCATTTTGAATTGAATGGATGATGTATCGTAATTCATGAATAGAAAAATATGTGTCGTTATCCTTACTAGCGTTTGAATTTAACGGATGGAGACCAGAGCATGGGGTTATATTGACTATTTTTCATACCTCGAGCATTATTTTATATTAATACAAACGTTAAGGGGAAAGTTTGAATTTTACTCGGATAAAAATATCGCGGTCTGAAATGGCGCTATCCAGTTATCCTCGATTACGTGTCTTTCTCTAATGGTGACCGCATCTGCCAATTATACAAACGGAGGTAGGTGATGTTAATTATTAATATATAATAGTAATAACTGTTATTAAAAATCAAAACCTTTGCCGCTATTTTAATTACTTCACAAGCGTATTAGGGTTTTATGAATATTTCAGCGCTTTGCTGCTGATGACTCTCTTTTAGAGTTTTTACGCGAGCTAACCGTGTACGATTCTTTCAGTCCCCATGGGAGGATCCCGAGCTCAAGTCAACAAGGCTCACAAATCCCGCTTCTCCACCAAATCATCTCGTAACCTTCACAAGACCTCTGTAAAAGGTTCTTCTTCCATTACTCTTTTTTTTTTTGAATTTATTGCATTATTTAAATTTATAATTAGTTTTAATTTTCTTTGCTTATTGATTAAACTCTTTTGTGAATTAGATAAAAGCCGGATTGCAAAATCGGAGCGCAATGTGGCCAAGGGAGCTCGGGCTGCTCGAGTTCAGCGTAACAAAATGGTAACTTATTTTTCAATTTCTTTCGTTGAATTTAATTTCTGGAAATTTTTTCAAATTATTATGGCTGTTACTTATATTATAACCAAGATTGTGTCTTTTGTAGCTGCGCGACCAGAAACGGGCGGCTCTGCTGAAAGAGAAGAGGGCTTCAACTGGAATAGCGAGCCCTCCCCGTGTTGTAGTAAGTCTTTCACATTCGAAAATGTGTTTTGGTGATGGTGTGCTTCCATTTTTTATATCAACGCTTGAAGTTTTTGGATTTTGCTTTAATGACAGGTTCTGTTTGGCCTTTCTGCGTCTGTGAATCTAAATTCCATGACTGAAGATCTTTTGGGACAGTTGGCCTCAGAAGGTACCAGAGCTCTGTCTTCGACAGTTTGTTCCTCTGAGTACAGGCTAAGAACGACGGTGAGCCTCGTTGCCTCTTTTTCATGTGAAACATTTATTTAGGAAACAAAATAATTGAAGAGTTGCGAAAGTAGTAGGAGTATTTAAAAACTAAGGTGTCTCTTCTTTGAAGAGTATTTGACTGAGCCAAATTCTAGATTGGAAATAAATTTGCTATGAAGATGGTTCATGTCAAATTGTTTTTCTGTTATATATTCATTTTCCATCACATTTACAGATAATCTAAATATTTTAAACCTTACTGTTTTGACAATCCATTTTGTGAAAAACTGTAACATCTGACTGAAGTAATATGCTTTAGGTATTGCAAGCACCTCATGGGGATTTGTTGTCATGTATGGAAATGGCCAAGGTACATAATTCTCTAGCACCTGTGTTTGATATTCTGCTTATTTACTGGATTGTATCTCAGTTTTTTCTTCCCTCTCCTCTTCTTCTGGTATTTAATGGTTATATGCTTTTTCAAATGAACTGTAGGTTGCTGATTTAATTGCTTTTGTGGCGTCAGCAAGCTCATTGTGTGAAGAAAGTACATCTGACTATATTGATGCATTTGGAAGTCAATGCCTTTCAGTGTTCAGATCTGTTGGATTACCAAGTACTGTTGTTTTGATCCGTGTAAGTTCTTGGCTTATGTTCTTTGCACTCTCTTGAAATTTCTTAGCAAGAAAAACTTGGTTCTCCTTTGAGTGGAGGTTAAACACTTCTTTACTATGCCTGTAGGACCTACCTGCTGAACCAAAAAAAAGACAAGATTTAAAGAAGATGTGTATTTCTTGCCTTACTGCTGAATTTCCTGAGGACTGTAAGTTTTATCCAGCTGATACAAAGGACGAGTTGCATAAGGTGATTGTCTGTACCTCTAAAACTGTTTACTTTTGAACACTGCATAATCAATGATATTTCTACTGATGCGTGAAAATAAAGACTATTGGGTTATATTTGCAATGCCTTTCCCTTATCATTTCTCATGTTCTGGCTGTACTAGTGTTCATCCTAATCATATATGATTGTAGTTCCTGTGGCTTTTCAAAGAACAAAGGCTTATGGTACCTCACTGGCGAAATCAACGACCTTACCTCATGAGTCAAAAGGTACCTGTTTGAACGCTAGTCAGCTTTATTAGTGCTGATATGGTTTGCCTTTTCAACTGGCCAAAAGTGTTCTTTTTTAATATTAAAAGCCCTTTTTAATTTTTTTTTTAATGTTGTTTGGTTGCCATTAGAAAAAGCCTTTTGAGAATTGAAAAAGTTGTTTACTTCTACTCAAAGGAGCCCAATTTGTGGGCTTTTGTTAATAGAGATTTTTTTAGCTTTTTTCAAAAGATTAAATTGTTTGAAATGCTCTTATTTTATTTTAAAATTTTTACATTATTTACTTATAATAGAGCATTAAAAAACTTGTTTATAAAAGTAATTACACAATTTTTAGTCGATGTTATTTGCAACCATCAAGAAATTTTTGTTAAAAACTGCACTTATAAAAGCTCTACTTGTAAAAAGTTTACTTTGAAAAGCTCTTTCTCAAAAGCTGTAAATGGACCTTTAGTAAACCACTTTGCTTAAGAAGTTGTAAAAATTTGGGAACTTATAGATTTTACATTTATATGATTCTCTACGCAAGCACACATTCATGTTGGAATGGATCATAGCAAATGTTGCATTGAATTTCTTTCTGAATAATTTTTCACATGAGTACTTCTAGAAGATAATTCATTCACCAACCCATTATAGGTTGATGTGCTAGCAGATGATGGCAATTCAGGAAAATGCACCCTTCTCCTTAATGGGTATTTACGAGCTCACAGCCTCTCTGTGAATCAACTGGTAATTACTTCAGCTTTCTTCTTGATGTTGTGGTTTGATCCTGTGGTTATGACTTATTTTTGTGAAATCAGGTTCATGTTTCTGGTGCTGGAGACTTCCAGTTGTGCAAAATTGAAAATTTGAAGGATCCATTTCCTCTGAATGCTAGAAAGGGACGAGATGCCATGGAATTTGATGAAACTCATGATGTAGAGGTATAAGTTTACACACGCACACACACTCTAGTGTAGGGTCAATAGTGATCATTGAAATTCATCATTTTATTGATGTGTGTAAGGTTATGACTAGGTAGTTGTATCCCACACATGCTCTCTATTTTCCTTTCTGTACTCATTACCACATTGGATCAATAATAATACTCTTCTAAGTTGATCAGTATTTATTGATTGCTTTGCTTTTTATTTCCATGGTTCCAGGTCATCCGTACCTTGGCTTCTGATCCTTTGAAACAGGAGCCTTTACTTGTTGAGAATGTTCCAGATCCTCTGGCAGGAGAACAGGTAACTTGAAAGGACATCCAAGTCTATCTATGTGGAATATGGAATATCAATTACACTCAGATTCCTAATGATAAAAACCTACTACAACAAATAGTTTTATTCTGAACCTTAATTGGGATTAAGGCTTAGTTGAGTTAATCGCATAGTTTCTTGGGATGGCACTTTATGTGAGTGTATTTCTATTTGTTATTAAATGAAGCAGAATGTTCTCATAGTCAAGATGGGATGTTCAACTTTGTAAATCAAAGTGTAAGATCTATATACTGAAAGATAATTTGTAATGGTTTTTTCAGCTGTCATCTTTATCTCTACTTTTTTCTTTTGAAGTGTTTTACTTGAGTGGAAGTAAACTGAATTTGGACAACAGAATAAGTCGTATAAAGTTAGGTACAATCATGCCATCCACTTCAGTGTCATCTTTGACAAAACTAATAACCTTTCCACAATTAGATCTTATTGCCTCGCACATATAGAATGCGTTTTTGATTTTGCAAGATCCACTGGTCTTAGTTTTGCTTACAGAATTTCCTGTTGAATTACTCCTATTTATCTCGTTCTTTGATCAGACATGGCCAACAGAGGCAGAAATGGTTGAGGCTGACCAAAATCAGAAACAAAAAAGACTGAAGAAAAGAACTCTTCCTCGAGGCACTTCAGAGTACCAGGTCCACATAAGTTCATTCTCAAAAATCCTTGTGTATCTTTTCTGTAGAAAGTTTGGGAGCAATTATTGAAAATTCAAAATCTTGCAGGCTGCTTGGATTGTAGATGGTACTGATGAGGAGGATTCAGACAATGACGATGATGCCGATGATGGTATGGTATTAGACCAAGAAGAAAGTGGTTTTCCTGGTTATGAGGGAACCAATAACTCAGACTTTGATGATGATGAAGCTTCCTTGAACTTCAGATACTCTGATGATGGAACTGAAACTGAGTCAGTGATGATGGTGAGTCAATTTTTCATCAAGTCTGATCATTTGCCCTTTGGTAAAATTAGTCTATGGGATTGAGCCAGAAATTCTGCTCATCTCCTTGTTTCATAAGATAATTGTTCTTTCTACATGTCATAACAAATTATTTCTCACAACTTCTAGAATTTAAGTTGCTTTCCTTTGTAATGCAGGAAGGTGAGAATTTGACAAGGGAACAGATAGAAGATGAAATTAAAAAAATCAAGGAGGCACATGCTGAAGATGAGGGTATTTCTCTTTCTTCTATTGTGAAAAATGATATCCCCTGGAGTCATTCATAGTTTCTTTGTTTTCTTTCTTTCTTTTTATTTATTTAATTTATGGCACAGAGAAATGCGGTTTTTCAAGTTATGACCATTTGGGTTGGGATCACTAGATAGGCATCCCTTCCTAGACATAGATTTATTAAGTTTACTCCATGGAACAATAGTGGCATTTCCTGTCAGTGACTAAAAACCAATATTCTGCTCTGTCTCACTCTCACACATCCACTCCATGTGAACGAACATGCATAAGACAATTCCTTGACTTTATTCCAGTGTGAAGCCATGGGATATATACGTAACTGTAAAATCTTTGCCAAAGTTAATGGCTACACTTATGTGCTTTAGTTTTATTGCTTGTTGGAGATGGTTATCACCGTGTAAAAGCAGCCCATTGTTTAGTTGAACTGAATGTTTCTTCAAAATTTTAGGTGTCAATCTGGTGTTAGTAATTGCTCACTATTTGGTTTTTATGTTTCAGAATTTCCAGACGAAGTGGATACCCCGCTAGATGTTCCTGCCAGAAAGCGATTTGCCAAGTATAGGGGCCTTAAATCCTTTAGGACCTCTTCCTGGGACCCTAAAGTAATATTAGTTTTTCCTGTTCTTATTATGTATTATCTGTCAGCTTCAAGAGCTTTATAAAAGTTATTTGATGCATATCAGGAATCTCTACCTCCAGAATATGCCAGGATATTTTCATTTGATAATTTTGCAAGAACACAAAAGCATGTTTTTGCAAAAGCCTTAAAAATGGAGCAAGATGGCACAGATGACTGTGTAACAGCTGGCTCATATGTAAGGCTTCATATCAAAGAAGTACCGGCAGGTATTGCACACAGATTATGTGAGATTGCAAAGACAGTGCCTTTGATAGCATCTGGCCTTTTGCAGCATGAATCCAAGATGTCTGTCCTTCATTTTAGGTGTGTTCTACTGTATAAATTACACTTTTCACATTTCTTGTTCTTGGAAAATATCACTCTTCTCCATTTTGTCTATCAAAATGCAAGATTATTATCGTTTTGCAGCGTAAAGAAGCACGATAGCTATGATGCTCCTATAAAAGCAAAAGAAGAATTAATATTTCATGTTGGCTTCCGCCAGTTTGTTGCAAGGTAGTAATTTCTGTTCCTCTAAATTGTCACTTTTACTGATTATCTGTTGAAGTTTTAATGTCATTGCTTTGCACTTTGCAGGCCAATATTTTCTACTGACAATATTAATTCGGATAAGCACAAGATGGAGAGGTTTCTTCATGCAGGGCGCTTCTCTGTAGCTTCAATATATGGTCCTATTTGTTTTCCACCTCTTCCTTTGATAGTTCTCAAGAGTGTGGAAGGCAGTATTACGTCTGCAGTTGTTGCTGTTGGTTCCCTGAGAAGCATTGACCCTGATAGAATCATTCTGAAGAAAATTATTTTAACTGGGTATGGTTTATTCTTAACTTTTTAATTCAATTCCTTAACTCTTCTTCCTCTTAGAACTGCATACAGCCAATGCACACTAGATTTTCTTAAGTTTGATGTACAGGCAAAATTTTAAGGCATGGTAAAAATCATTTTGCAGAGATTCTGATTTGTTAAACCTTAATAATAATCTATTGCAGTTACCCTCAGCGAGTATCAAAAAAAAAGGCCACAGTAAGATATATGTTTCATAACCCAGAGGACGTAAGATGGTTCAAGGTAAGAGAATTTTTTGTTTTTGTACTGCTGCTACTTCCTAAGAATTGAGCACTCGTATACTTGTAATTCTTGATGTGGTTTATGATTGCAGCCTGTTGAAGTTTGGACAAAATGTGGTCGTCGTGGTCGAATTAAGGAACCTGTTGGTACACATGGTATGATGCTTATTGTAACTAGATAAATCTTAGAATGGTGTGATCAAATTCTTTTGTCCCATATTATGAAGAATTTAGCAAGTGGGACTCTGCCACATTATGCAATTCACAATCTTCTCCCATGTTTGATTTTCCTCAGGGGCACTGAAGTGTGTTTTCAATGGAGTCCTTCAGCAGCATGACACTGTTTGTATGAGCTTGTTCAAGCGTGCATACCCTAAGTGGCCAGAGCATCGATTCCCAATTCTTGATGCTTGACAGACAATAGCTAATGTTTGATCTCATATGTTTGATTCTCAAACATATAGAAGATTGCATGGCTGTTGTTGATGGGAATGAAGCTCTGGTTCAGATTTGTGGATTCCAATTCCAACTTTTCTGTAAGTTTGAAGCAGTTGAGGAAAATGGTTTGATTCTGCCTCTCCTCATTTTTGTTTTGCCAACCCCGTTCACTGCCTCATATATTATTTTCCAATTCCCTATTTTCATTTTTGTTGGCAAGTTTATGCTGGTTTACAGGGAATATTTTTCCTATAGATATTAGAAGAAAAGGAAAGGAAAAACTTTTTAGTTACTGTTTCTATATATTGATCTCAGTAATTTGTGTTGATCAATGTAAGTTATGAGCACTTGAGTGACCAGATGTAAGTGGTTCTACGTGCATGATGTGAATGAAACATTCACATCATTGCCCTTTTTAGCTCTGATTGTGTGATTCGTTCTAATGCATCTAATGGTTGAACATCTGGAAAAGATTATATTACAAAACGGATATATGATCGTTAGAGGAGGGGACAAATAACATCTGGTCGTCTGATGAGTATGATTTTAGCAGTTATGATTGTATCCAGGCACCTGAGAAGATGATGAGCTGTAAGTTGTTCACTGAAGGTTCTACCACAATAAGAAATTGCTCAATGAACATACATACATTAAAAAAAGAAGGGTTAAAATGCCCCCCATGATTAGGGAATAGTCTTTCCTAGGGGCTGCTTCCACTTGATTTCTTACAACGTCATTGTCAGTCTCAGAAATTTCGCGGCCAGCATATGAAAACCTCTCATTGTCAAAGGCCAATTGTTGAATGAAATGATCTGCACTTAATATTTTTCTGTTCCTTTTTTTTTTTTTTGTAGGGGGTCATGTTATTAACACGTCATTTATGAGAATTGCGCCCCGTTGGAAAAACGTGCAGCTCTCATTTATTTATCGAAGTTTCTATTCAAGGCAGTCTTAATAGTAATATTTGTTTGTTTAATTGAAGAAATATTGGTATCTTT
Organism: Melia azedarach; assembly: GCA_028052125.1. Lineage (NCBI taxonomy): Eukaryota > Viridiplantae > Streptophyta > Magnoliopsida > Sapindales > Meliaceae > Melia > Melia azedarach. The sequence continues at coordinate 12,000,870 of CM051407.1, read as the reverse complement.
TTTACCCATTCTTAATATTTGTTTGTTTACTCGAAGGAATCACTGGCGTTCATCAAGGCAGTGGTTAATGGGTATATTGGAAAAAGATAATGAACATATTAACAATAAAAATGGAGTGACCTGACGGTCATGCACTCGATAAGGCACAATATCATTACATTTATTTAAACAACACATTCTGTTTTGCATTAAAGTTGAGAAGCTATGTGTCCACTTATTTTTAAGTCACTGTTAAAACAAAAAAGTAGCTACATAAACAGACTAGTTGATCCGCGGAGACGACTTCATCCAATCCTGCTATAGATTTAAAGGACTTGGATCAATGACGGCAAATTCAAGGAGTTCTTTATCAAGTTCTACCGCAGCCATTTCTTCCTCACGCAAGTACACCCATGCTTCAATACCATTCCCTATTTTTGTATCCTGGAGCAAGATCACATTGCAGGAATAAACCGATGCACCCACGCCACAAAAGGTTGCCCACGCAGGCTTCCCCCATCCGAAATCAATATCATAGATACCGAGATTACACCAACTACTGAAATTAATTTTATCCGTTGCGGTAGTATAATTTTCACGTTCGTATTTGATTGCCTCAAGAAAATTAACCAACCCGTGTTCCCCTTGCAGGCTCTTCATAAAATCTCCATTAAGTTTTGCTATTGCTTCCCTCCATTTGCTCACTAAGCTATCCAACTCCGCTTCCTCAAATTTGCATAGAGTGGATGCCACCCAAATAAAATTACCTATGTCTTGGTTTGAGAACGGTGGGTTTGCCTTTCGCCGCAAATTTACTGGTTGGAAAAGTAGAATTGGCTTGTCTGAATCAGATCGTGGTTTCAAGGAAGCCATGACGCATTTGCTAAGGAGTGCTGTTACAGCCTCAACGCGTGTTGGATTTTGTACAGTGGAGCTTTTTGCCTTGGCCTTGAGTTTGGCTATTGCCGATGGATCGAATACAAATCTCCTAGTTACATATTTGCCAAATTTGACATTCGTGGCGAACATGACTGACGAGCATACTTCTCTTGTGTACGCATCATTTTGAGGAAATAAAGATGAAGCAACAAATTTCGGAAGTATTGCTGCTTCTGGATTTTTACGAGCTATGGCAGCCCAACTCTTGAGAAATGAGCTGAATGTTGCTCCATCAGCGATTGTATGTGAAATAGCTGCGCCAACAGCGATACCCCCACACGCAAATGTTGTTACTTTTACTCGGGTTATATATTTTTCTCGAATTATCCCCCATCTGGTGTACTCTGGAAGGAATTCAGTGACCAAAACATTATCAGGATGGTCCAGAAATTCATTGAGAGAACATTTAACTCTGGCCTCTACATGGTAAACTCCCTCGTCGTTGCAGTCAATAGAAAGAAAATCTTCTGTCTCTCCTGCGAGTGGATAAAAGAGAGATAAAGCTTCTGATAAAGATTGCTTTAGCAATTGCAATCTCTCGGAAACAATATGATCGATTTCTCTAGTTGAAAGTTCTGTGTCTTGGTTCAGGGGAAAGTAGAGAACCAGAGGAACAAAGACGGGAGGGAGATATAGATCCAAGAAAGAAAGCTTGTGGTTTTTTAGGTGATGGGGTGTTGGAGAAGAGGGTTTGATATACTCTTCAGAAATTACTTCAAACTCCATTTTCGTTAATTTCCGGAGCTCTTACACTCACAAGCTGATACATGAAAGCTAGTCGGACCTAATTGCATAGATATAAGCTAAAACTACATGACTACAAGACAAATAGACAACAATAAGTTGAAGCCTGAAGCTGCAAAATTTTGACTACTGTATAGAAAACTCAATTGTTTTGAGAACTTGGACTTTCAAGTTCTATATATAATTTCTCATATTAATCACAAAAGTTTATATGATTTTCATTTTAGTTCACAAAGTCGATGTGTCAAAATTGACCCAAACACGTTGCTACATTAATTAGAGACTAAATTGAAGAATATGAGAAATTATTAAACTAAAGTGATAGTTTTTGAAACTATAGGTTCTATGTTGAAATTTTTTTCTCTGACCAGTTGATAGACTTGACCCTTTTTTTGTTTTGTTTTGGATGCGAGATAGACTTGACAAGTTTAACAAATATATTTAAACCGAACTGAAGTTGGTAGTAGTGGAATTCGATTCAAATAATTGGTGGATCGTTTTAAGAGACCAGAAAATTAAAAGTTGAATAAATAATAAGAGAAATTGACGTATGCCCTCTCCAGTATGGAGAAAGAATAAATACTCCTGAAATATTAAAAGTGATAAATATTTTCTAATTTTATTGATAAATGACACGTATCTTAAAGTTAGTTAATTGTGTATGGATGATTAGCTTATTATATTTGTATATTTAAATATTTATAAAATAATAATATAATATATATATTTTATATAAATATAATAATTTAATTTATATTTTAATTTTTTTATAATTAAAATTTTTAAATTTTAATAATTTAATCCCTATTTAATATTTTTTATAATATACTTAAGACTAAATAAATTTTTTAATTTATTATTTTAATAATAAAATTAAAATATATAATTATTAAAAATTTTAAATAATAAGTTAAATTACACTTATATACTAAAATATTTTTAACTTTTTTCTTTTATTTTTATAGTAATAATTTGATATTTAATTATTAAAAAAATTAATTAAAATATTTTTAATATTTTATTTTTACATGTAACATATTTATCTAAAAAAATTAAATTCATTATATATATTTTAAAATAAATGAATATTTAAATAAAAAATATAAATAATAAATACATGTTATAATATATTCATACACTATAGATAAAAATAATCAAATTTTATTTTTAAACCTTTATTCATATTTTCAAAAGATTGTATTAATTAGTAAGAATATAAAATATATCTAATTATTAATTCTACTGATAAATGACACTAAATAATTAGAAAATATGAATAAAAATTTAAAAATAAATCTTGATTATTTTTATCTATAATATATAAATATATTATAACATGTATTTATTATTTATATTTTTTATTTAAATCTTAATATATTTTAAAATAATATATATAATTAATTTAATTTTTTTAGATAAATATTTTACATGTAAAAATAAAATATTAAGAAATATTTCAATTAAATATCAAATTATTATTATAAAAATTAAAAAAAAAATTAAAAATATTATAATATATGAGTGTGATTTAACTCATTATTTAAATTTTTTTAATAATTATATATTTTGATTTTATTATTAAAATAATAAATTTAAAAAAATTATTTAGTCTTAAATATATTATAAAAATATTAAATAAGAATTAAATTGTTAAAATTTAAAAAAATTATTATAAAAAATATTAAAATATAAACTAAACTATTATATTTAAATAAAATATATATTATTATTTTATAATCATTTAGGAATATAAATGATAATAAACTAATCAGTCAATACATAATCAATTAAGATTAGGAATATATATCACTTATCAATAGAGTAAAAAAATATCTGTTATTTTTAATACTTTAGAAGAATATCTATCACTTCTCTATGTTTCAGGGGCATCTGTTAATTTTTTAAATAGTAATTAATATGACGTAAGTTATGACATCATCTCTCGACTACTAAAGACGAGAGAATAAAGCCAGCCACTATTTTTCAACGGAGGACCAGTTCAACTACCTAAGGAGCTAGTAAGTTTAATTTATATATATATGCCCAATCGATGAAACTGCCCAATTTTTCTTCTGCTTTACTTTAAGTTTTTATTTTTATAATAATTATGTTGATGTTCTAATGCTCTTGTGGCTGGTGAGCTCTCCGTAAAAGCCTGCATAAATTAAGCCATTAGAATTCAAGGTGCAGGGGAACAAAAAAATACATTTTTATCTTCTCAAAAAGTGAAAAAACATTTCTAGCTATCAAAAAATAGAGGCCTTACTGAAAATTTAAACAAATTTTTTTTATAAAAATAATAAATTTGTTATATCAAAGTGAGGGTAGAATTTTTTTTTGTAAGGATAGTGAACATAAAATTTTAAATAATGTCATATGTACATTAATTAAGATTTTTGATAAATTTTTAATGTAATATTAAAAAATTATATATGTAATATATAATATTTTAAAAAAATTATTACAAAGTTAAAATATTTTTTTATTTTTCTCACTTTTTTTATCGACCAGACAAAGAGTGTGTTGAAAAAAAAGAAGTAAACCCAATTAATTATTTATGTAGTATGGGATTTGAGTGGAACTAAATAGTTATTAGTGCGGAGTAATGTTGATGATGAAAAATTACATGAATTAGTGGTCTATCCCTCCCTCCCTCCCATTGGTCACTTTGCTGTATAACCAAATGAAACTTCATAAATATCCCTCAAGTTCAATTTGTGCTACAAATTGGTGGGTTGGTTTGAGATAAGTCGTAGCACCTGTGAAGATTTAAGGATGCAGATTGGCCTTCAATTAAAATGTTATTTAATGGAGGGAGTCTGAAAGACACTGTTTTTCAAAATAAGTACACCATTCTTCGTTTACTTTTAATACAACCTAATGTTGATAATATTTATTTGCGTATTAATAATTATTATACTATGAAGATAATATTTATAATTGGCGCCCAATTTAAACATATTATGATACGTCTATTGTTGTCTCTTATTGCTTGCATAATATTTCAATATTTTCTCCCTTAATAGAAAATAAAAAAAAAAACCTTTATTGATATCAAATTTTCTTTCTGATTTTAATTAATAAAATTTGTTTGTATACGAAAAAAATACGATTTTTTTGTTCTTTCCTTTTCTTTTTCTAACTCAAATTCTTATAATTGTTATTTGAGTAGAACTCTCAATTCCAATCTAACATGTGGGAAATTTGGTTATCAGGGAACCCATTTCAATCATCCCTTCTAATAATGTTTGGTGCTGTTCCTAAAAGGTCTTATTTCTTCTAGGCATGGTTCTCAAAGACCAAGAGAAATTTAGAGGGCTGCCCCTCAATTTCAATAGCTGTGAGATTAAACCACTATTTAAAGTTAGAAGGGCTTTTTAATTTTGTTGCCTTTATCAAGTTCTCACAATTTACTTAAAATTCAAAAAGCATGACGTCATTGAAATTTGAATTTTAATGTTTTTTAAAAACTTTTTAAACTATCAAATGTTTCATCTTTCTTTCGAATTTACAGTCAAATGAGAGAATCCTTGTGGCAATGAAAAAGTTGTTAGATATGTGTTAATAATAAGGTGGGTCGAATTTTTCGTTTGTATTAATCAATTGATTTTAAAAGATGATGATGCATGGCTCTACGTATATATAAAAGTGACGGGGTTGTGCACTAGAAGACCACAATGATATTGAGTATTAATTTCATTACACAACCCAACTATATTCTTATTCAATGTAGCACGGAGAATAAGCAGTGCTATACACACATTAATTAATAAGAGTATAATCGTCATTTTTAAATAAATTAAGATTTGTATGAATAATTTTAAAATTATTAAGATTACTTAATATATTAAGCTAAACCTTAAGGACTTGTATGTCGTCGACTGGTTAATTAATTAAAAAGAATATATGCTGTAAAGAATGCGCAACCGGCTAGTATTAAATATACCAACGAAGGAAGAACATGGACAGAAATGAATGAATATACGTACGATATTATTTTTATATATCGGTATTATTTTAATTTCAATGATAAACCTTAAGCATACGCAGGCAGCAGGCTCTATTTTTATAGTACCTAGATATTTTGAGTATTTTATATTAACATGGTTGGTTTGTACGTTTCGTAGCATATATACCAAGACTTTTCCAATATTTTACATTAAATCTTTTATTCTAATAATATCAAAGACTTTTCATTTTGTCATTGTCATATATGGCGGCCATCACATTAGCATGTGTTGACTTGACTCTTAATTAGGTCTTAACTCTTCAGTCTTAACTCTTAAGGGATAAAAGTGTAAGAGAATTGAAAAGTTGTTATTTGATTGCTATGACCACTAGTATTCAGAATATATTCTTATTATAACAAATATTATATAATTGTTGATTCGATTACCAACGTACAATTCCTTGCCAGAAAACTACAAATGTAGATAGCATTAGCAACAATGTAACAACACTACACAGAAACTTGTACACTTGCCAAGTTGTATAGTTGTATTTATCAGCCAAACACTACAACACTAATAATAATAATCATCCTTTTTTTAACCTTGTCTACTACTGAGCACGAAGCGAAGAGACATTTCTTCTTTCTTCTTCCAAGAGCAGTTGGTTAACGAAGGATGCAGCCTTCTTCTGTACTGTTTCCTTTCATCGGTTGAAATGAGAAGTTATGATTGGGCCTCTTTCTTGTGGGCCTAACAACACCGCAAGAAATGATCGAAATATTTAAAAATATTTTACCGAACCCAAATTTTTTCTACAAAAATTACGAAAGTAACGATGTATATTTTGTTTTGTTTTTTATTTAAAGAGTGATCTTCAATTTAACTTTTATAAAAATTCTCACTCCACCCCCAACTGTTAACTTACATCGTTATTTCAAATAATAAAAAGCATAAAATCGTAATTTGATAATTTTAAATTAATAAAAATAAATTTTTTATTGTCAATCCTTTTCTTCTTCCTTTTATGTTTTTTTTTCCTATTCATCATGCCTGCTTATGGCAGCCATCAAAGGCTGCCTACAGCAGCTATGGTGGCTGCCACAAGCAGCAATCGAAGGCTGCCTACAACAGCTATGAAAGGCTGCTACATAGATCTTAGCCGAGAGAAACGGGTTAACCTTGCTTTAAGGGACTTGGATCAATGCTTGCAAATCCAACAAGTTCTTTATCAAGTTGTAGCCTAGCCATATCTTCCTCGCCCAAGTACACCCATGCTTCTATACCATTTCCCACTCTTGTATCTATGAGAACGATCAAATTACGAAAATAAGTCGATTCAGCTACACCGCAAAAACTTGCCCAAGCAGCCTTTCCCCATCCGAAATCTATATCATTAAATCCAAAATTACACCAACTAGTAAATGCAATACTATCAGCTGCACCGGTACAAGTTTCTTTTTCATATTTGAGAGCCTCAGGAAATTTGTATAGCCCACTATCACCTTGTAGGCTACTCACAAAATCCCCATTAAGTTTTGTTATTGCTTCCTCGAGTTGGCTTACTAAACCAGGTAACTCTGCTTGTTTATCTTTGCAGAGGGCGCATGCCCGCCATACAAAATTACCCATCTCATACTTTGAGAACGGAGGCGTGGCTTTTCGACGCAAATTTACTGTATGGCTAAGTAAAAACGGCTTGTCATCAGTTGAACCAGATCTTACCTCTAAGGCAGAAATTATACATTTGGTAAGCAGCGCTACTACGACCTCAACACGTGTTGGCTTTCGCACCCAGGAACTTCTAGCCTTAGAATTCAGGTTGGCCATTGCTGAGGCATCAAATACGAATCTCTTAGTGATGAAATTGTCAAATTTCATATAGGAGGTCACCACGACGGAAGAGCATATTTGATGCACGAAAATTTTAAAATTATATAGTTTTAAAAAAATTATTTTTATCAATTTAATTTATTATTTAAAACGACATTTAATCTCATCCGTTAAAATTTTTATTTAATTTATTATGTCAAAAAATTGAATAAAATTCAGCGTTCGACAAAAAATTCTAACAAAATAAATGTCACTGACAAATATTTTTAATTTAAATACTTGATATTTATTTTCAAAAATAGATATTCACTGACATTCTTCTATTATTATAAATGATTTCGACGCAGCCTCTCAATACATTAATAATATATATATATATACACACATATTTGACTACGAAACAGAATTTCTTTTGATGCAAGAGAACATTGTGCTGCATGAAATTTCGTACTTTTAAAATATAAATTAATATACGCACAAATTAAAAGAAGTTCAATTAATCTCTAACGATTAATAGGCATATGCATGGCTTGATTAATAACAATTAACACATGGTTTATTATGTCATTGAGACATATAAAATCATATATGTACAACTATTATCAGAAATATAATACTACGGAGATTAGAATTTGATGGCACTGCTTTAATTCGTCCGTGAAACCAAAAATGTACTGGCGTACGTACGCGTTCTTCTTCTACCGCTCTTTAACTTTCAATCCGGAAGTTTTCAAATAGTCCCAGTACAATATTTCGTCTTCATTCAACCCTCATTTTTTAATGGAAATTATGTGCGCTGAATTTAGAAATGATAGAGCCATGAAAGCGATAGCCTTCCCTTCCGAGAAGTTCATTAATTATTATGCAACTTTCCTCCTTAAACATGATTCAAAATATCTTATTGTAGAAATTTATAAAGTAACCCATGACAATATATATATATATATATATATAAAACACAAAAATAACAACCAGATGGATGCATAGCAAATTAATTCAAGAAGAAGATATTTAACTTATCCAACAGATCTAAGCATGCAGAATTAATGATCTTGTTTTAATTTAAGGGACTCGGATCCATGGAAGCAAATTGAAGAAGTTGTTTATCGAGTTCTAGCGTAGCCATATCTTCCTGAGGCAAATACACCCATGCTTCGATACCATTCCCCAGTTTTGTATCCATGAGAACGATCAAATTATGAGAATGAGTCTGTCCTGCTAGTCCATAAACACTCGCCCAAGCAGGCTTCCCCCATCCAAAATCAATCTCATAAAAACCAAGATTACACCAACTCGTGAAAACAATATTATCTGCCGCACTAGCACAAGTTTCACTTTCATGTTTGACCGCCTCTAAAAAGTTACGCACCCCCTCATCACCTTGTAGGCTATTAACAAAATCTCCATTAACTTTTGTTATTGCTTCCCTTAGTTGACTTACTAAACCATGCAGTTGATCTGTTTCCTTGTCGTCTTTGCGTAGTTCAGCAGATGCCATCCAAACAAAATTTCCCTTGTAATTTTTATATTCTGAAAATAATGGGCTGACTTTTTTACGCAAATTTACTACATGGTTTAGTAAAAATAATGACTCGTCAGAATTACCAGATTTTGATTTTAATGCTGTTATGATGGATTTGGTAAGGAATGCTGTTACAACCTCAACGCGGGATGGATTTTGCACGCCGGAGCTACTCCTTGACTTGACCATGGCCTTGAGGTTGGCTATTGCTGAGGCATCAAATACAAATCTCCTTGTAATGAAATTGTCAAATTTGATATGGGAGGTAAACACAGCTGAGGAGCATACTTCTCTTGGGTACCCGTTCGCTTGATCATTTTGAGGCAACAAAGATACAGCATCCAATTTAGGATGTATTATTACTTGCTCAATATTAGTATTATTATTATTATTACGAGCGGTGGCAGCAGCCCAACTCTTGAGAAACCAGCTAAATGTTGTTCCATCAGCAATCATATGTGAAACAAATGCACCGACAACGATTCCACCGCAGGCAAATGTTGTTACTTGCACACCAGCTACATAATTTCCTGGAACTGGTGCGCCAAACCATTTGGCATCATCTGAAAGTAATTTAGTGATCAGGGAATTATCAGGATGGTTAAGAAATTCGCTGAGACTACTTTTAACTCGAGCTTCTACGAAATAAATTCCCTCGTCGTTGCAATCAACAGAAAGAAGGTCTTTGATCTTTCCCGCAAATGGGTAAAAGGAAGATAAGATTTCTGATAGAGACTGCTTCAGCATTTGCAATCTTGCTGAAATAATATCATGTATTTGGGAAGGCGAAAGGTTGGTGTCTTGGTTAAAGGGATAGTATAGGACGATAGGAACATAAATGGGAGGAAGATAAAGGTCAAAGAGAGAGAGCTTGTGATTTTTGAGGTGACAGGGAGTTGGAGAAGAGGGTTTGATGCACTCTTTGGAAATCATTTCAACTTCCATTTTCATTTAATTTCTAATACCCTCTCATTCAAGTTTTTTATATCTGAAGCAAGCAATCTGTGCTACCTATATATAACGGAAGGTGCAAAAATATTCTATTGTAGTACATTTGGCTAACCTTTGAGACTAAAGAAGTCTTTACTCCTTTTTTTCTTTTTTCTTTGTCAAACATGTATGATCAGCTATACACACACACACACACACACACACACACACATTTCCGTATAATTTAAACTTTCATAAACTAATTGCCAATAAAATGAACAGTTTAAAATATCTTCGTTGAAGTATAATTATTTAATAATATTATTCATTACCTATAGAGTAAATTGTATTTGTACAGCAATTAATATATATGTTATCGGAATTATATGTATAAATCATACATGTACAACTACTATTAGCAATATAATATAAAAAATCGTTGCTGAATGTTGTGACTTTGAATAGCGCAGACTTGACAAAAAAGACAACGCGGCAAGGAGATGTTTCAATTTTCAACTTTGGCTTGAAATTCTTTTAATCGAGTTTAATCGACAGTGAAGGGGGAAGCGTAGGTATTATATCTATTGTACTCAGTTCTCTTAAATTATTATTTGATTCACATGGCCTGCACACATATTAGGAATAATAATTGTATATGTCATAATCAATTATTATTATTATTATTATTTTGGGGTATCTTCAGAATCACCTACGAAAAAATTCAAATTTCCTCGTCATTTCCATGCAATAGAAAGATTAGTCTTTCGTCTTTTGTATCGAGTGGATAAAAATGAAAGAATTATTTATTGAACCCATTCCTTTGATAAAAAAAAAAGCCTAATATTTCTCTTCTTTCCTTTCAAGCGAACCGCAGATTTATTTACTTTTTTTTTTAAGTACAAAATTAAGGGAAATGTGATTTGTGATATTTTTAATATAATTACAATGTTCAAAATATATTTTTAGGATGTATTTTGTGATGAAATCATTGAATGAATGTTTTTAATTTATTTTGAAAAAAATTCATGAATTTAGAGTGAAATGAATATGTTTTGGGTAATGTTTTTTTTTTCTTTTAAGTATTAACAATATAAATGTATTTGGATAAACTATTGTTGATCTATAAATGTTTTCTACAATCAATTTTCAGAGGTTCTGGGCAACTTTCAGGGGTGCTGGGTAATTTTCGGGAGAGAAGATGTGGGTAATTTTCTGGAGAGGGATTGCCTTTCGGGTAAATTAATTTCCAGGATGGGGTGCTGGACAATATTTAAGGGTGCTAGGTAATTTTTGGAGGAGAGGTGCTAAGTTGGTTTTCGGGTGTCTTGTTGACTGCATGAAAATTGAGTTTTTCGGGGTAAAAAATCCATGCTCATCGCATAATATATTTTTCAACCTTCATACAACTCTTCACATCATTAAATTATCCATATTTTTATATTTATACAATAATCAATCAACGTAATTTAAATTTAAATAAATATTTTTTTACTATTTAATCAAAATTAAATTATAAATTCATATGTGCATAAATAATTATTTTTTAATTATTATAATTAGTGTTTACACATAAAACATACCTATAAATAAAATAAATCATTTAATATCAATCAGCAAAATTTCGTTGTCAAAACTACACTATTATCATTGTTAGTAAGATAAGTAATCTTTCAAAGATAAAATATTTTTAAAAAAAGAGATTTTGAGTTTGAGAGAATTTAAATTTGTCAAAATCTAGAATAATAAGAAAAAATAAAAAAAATGACTTTTTTAAAAAAATTTAAAGTGGACTTGAAGATAATTTTGTCCCAAAATTATATCTTGGGTTAGGTTGATAAATTATTTTTATAAGTGACTATTTACGTAAGTTGAAAGTGAATTACGGTTATTTTAGGAAATTTTCCTTATTTATTTTCGGCCTTCCAGAAAAGGAAACAGGCGAGAACCCAGATTGGGCTTACTGTGGGCTTACGACTTTCATGAGCCCGACATTCTTTCAGGTGGCGAGATCATGAGCTTCTCGGGGGGAAATGGGCAAAAACGTTGAGACGCTAAACCGAACAAATATTATGAGCTTTTTAAACTCTCTAGTCTCTAATAATGAGAAATAATAAATAAATATTATTTGGCGAGAAAATCAACTTAGCTTCATTTAGAAAATAAGAATACTAGTTTGCAAGTTCTTCGAGTTCAAATGTTCGATCAATGACAACGCACTATCCTAAAGTGCCAATATCATGAATGGGGTGCAAAAAATTTCCCAACTCTGAAGCAGTATATCGCCTTTGAAATGAGCATTTACTAACATAAGAGCATGGCTCGTCTGCCAAACAGTATATACTATCTGCAATTCAGCAGACTATGTGATTAAATGTTTTCTCCGGGAGGTAACTCCGCTAGCTTTGGAGGAGTGCCGAGCACTCGTTCCATATCACAACGAACTTCGATGTTTCGAATGCTGTACCCAACAACCATCAGCCAATAAAGCAGCCTGGCCAGTTCTGGTGCAGTAGTCTCAGTCACACTTGTCTGCGACCACAGGTACCCAAGTTAAAAAGATAACTGTGAAATCTTGAAATGACGTAATTTAAGTCAATGAGAGAACTTGTCAAAGGAATCAATGTTGCTTATCTAATAATAAATTACAAATCCATACTCAAGGACTCAATGCATAAAGCCTACCACAAAAGATAACAAAACTAAAAGACTTTTCTAGGAAATGGTCACTAAAGTTTGGATGATCAGTTTAATTGTTATTCTCAAACATTACTTTATTTCAGGAAGAATAATTATGACTAAGCTATGTGTTTGAGGTCACATATCCTATTGAACTACTCGCTCCCTTATCTTTCAGCTGGAAGGCATTCGCTCCGTGTTCAGGGAAATTCATATATTTATTTACTTGTTTCAGAAATCAATGAAGATTTAGGCCCTAATATCAAGGAGCACATAAAGGTAGAGGAAGATTGTATAAGCTCAAATATAAATAAAGGCAAACCTTCATTTGGCTAGGATCTGAAACAGCCAAAAGACGCTTAATGAACGTGTTCATTGCAAGCACAACATCTTCTCCAGCACTACTTGTCAAATCCTATAAAACAGCACACTCATAATTTGAAAAATAAATAAATCACATAGATCAAAATTTTATCAGAAGCAGAAATAGCAATTTATGGAAAAGACCATTATTGCACATACACACATCCTTGTCCCATGGGGATTTATTTGATTTCGCGAGCAGAATAACACTTTTCCACCAGTCAATACAGGCCAAAAAGGGCTACCAAGATAAACAAAAGAGATTTAAGATTCCTTACCTTAAGATTTTGAGGCTCAAGAGATTTAAGATAATCCAACAATTCATTCGGACCATTGGCAGATATTCTACCAACTTGACGATTCAGTTCTTCAATCTCTGCTTCCAGTAACTCGATGTACTTTTTAGCATCTATTCTCTCAGGACCTGAAACATTATTCCACCTAATAACTTCACCAGACACATTCTTCTGCGTACCAGGTGCATAATCTGGCTTATCCTGTAACAGTTACAAGTTTAGAAAGAGTTAAATACAGGATAAATTTAACACTTATGCAACATATTTGTAGACATCTTAAAAAGGAAAAAAAACTACCTTTTCATCTTGCCCTTCAGGAAGAGCAACCTGTTCCACACTTTGCTGCAACTCTAGTCGGTATTGTGCATTCCGAAACATATATCCGGTCATCATAACACTATACATAAGCTGTGCAAGATTTTCTGCAACCTAAAACAAACGTTCAAGTGATGCCCGTGAAAAACTGAATTAACATTATAAAAAGATAACATTAAAAACATTACTATAAATTGATCACACTTTAATCAATTTTTTGTCACACATCACATACAATTTCATCATTATCATAAGTTACTTACAGTGGTGACTGTTACAGCGAAAAATTGAGGCGGTAAAGTTCCTATCATATTCGTCACCGTTTGACGCATCGCATCAACTACCTAGACAGGATAAGGAAGTAAATCCAATAAAAATTAGATTTTTCGTTGTCTGGATACCACAAGACTCATAAACAAATGAAAAATCAAACCTGTTGAGGAGCCCTTTTCACAAACAATTCCATAAATTCTGGTTGCACATTTTTGACATACTCCAACAAAATTTCTCTTCTGCTCTGCGGCTGCCAATTGCAAACACAATTGAAATCCGCAAAGTAATTGTTCAAGCAAACATAGTACAAAATTGTTCGGCCCGCACGAAATTTACAGAAAACGAGACGCTGAACCAAGTTATTAAACTAAACGACTGCTTTTCGAGAGAAAGAAATACCAGAGTGCCGTTGGGAGGCTTGGAATCATTAGAGCCGTTATTGGTGGAGTCGTTCTTGGAAGAATCGTAAGCTTGAATCTTCAAAGCCAATCGTCCATTAGTTTGCTTTGTCTTCCTGGGGAAGCTAACAGAAGTAAACAATTTCGGTTTATAGGAAACAAAAATCGTCGAAGAGCTATAAGAAGATGGCGGTTGGTAAATACAACAACGTTTTGCAGTCAACGAATTCATCTGGGCAGCAGCTACGTTCAGAAACAAAATATTTTCACCTTTTTTTCTTGATACCTTTGATTTTATCTTTACAGTGTCGCCATTGTTAAAGAGTGTAGGTTTTGCTCGTGCGAGAGTTCCCAGAGACGAGGGTTTGTTTGTGACTGAAAAGTGAAAACTGCGGTTGGGTTCCACCGGAGGAGCGTGGGACTGGTTGTAGATAACATAAACCGCAGTAATCGAATGGCTGCAAATGATTAATCACTACCACTAGTGATTCTTATAATTCAACCATTGATATTGTTTTATGACTCTAAAATGTAGCCGTTGGATTAAGTTTTTTTTCCTTCTATTTTTCAATGAGTTGGATTAAGTTAGTAAGAGCCGAACTGTCTTGTCCACAAATTCGCACTACTCCGAGACGCAACAATTTTTGTTTTTTCAATCACCTTCTATTTTAATTTTTTTCAATAAATATAAAAATCCCTAATATGATTTTATTAAACGATTTTATTATTTTTTATTAAAGAAATATTTAATCTATATAGAGAGAGAGAGAGTAAGATTTTGTGACTTAGTACAACATTGCCACAAATAATTCTTTAGAAAAGGCATAACATAAAAAAGAAGTTCAAATTTTAACTAATTTCATAATCCCAATAAATATAAGAAGATTGGAAATATTTTAAGGTATTGTGAATAATTAATTTAAATGTTCGTGTAACTCTTCAATTTAATATTTTAATGTAGTCTTAAGATATAAGAATGAAAATTCTTCCTTTGTAATAGTATACGCAACCATTAGCATCATCCCATTCTTGGAGTACAATACAAGAAAATCACCAATATTCCCACCACTTCAATAACCTTTTTGGAAACATTACCTTCACCATATCAATTATGAAAATAGTTTATCAATATACACCAGTTGCATATAGTGCATTTTCTAATGCTTTAATAAATAATTTAAATATTTATATAAATAGATTAGGTGCCCTGAGAAAATTATAGGACAGTTTGGCCGAGTGGTCTAAGGCGCCAGATTTAGGCTCTGGTCCGAAAGGGCGTGGGTTCAAATCCCACAGCTGTCAATATTTTATATTTTATCATTTTTTTACTTATGGATGGACCAGCCCTTAAGTGGGCTCTGGCCCATATCTGAAATCTATTTCTATTGGGGTTTGAGTTATCCCGCGTGTGACTGCAATTGGCTATAATTTTATATTCAAATTTGAAATGAAAAATAAAATATATTCTCTATCGAATCTAGCAAAACCGAAAGACAAGAAAATGGGTGTGTCTGAACTGAAGTTCAAAACATTTTGCCTACTAATTAAAGAAACAATTTAATTGCATTTTGTCAGTGCTGCTGCACAAAATGTTATGCTCTCTGTCTCTCGCTACTAAAACTATAAGCAATCATTTATGTTAAGGAAAATTAACAGATTCCTTCTCTAAAATTTAAAACATCTATACCGTAAATAAAATTTTTAGAAAAATCAATACTTATTTCTTTTAAACCGCTAAAAAATTATTAAAATAAAAAATATTTATTAATATTATTATTTTTAATTTATTGCATAATAAATTCTTATAAAATATAATATTATTATTCATACGATAATCTTATTTTATATAATAAAAATTAGTCTTATTTTTTATTATTTAAAAAATAAATAAATTTATTATTGATATTTAAAATTTTTGTAAAAAAAAATTGATATACCCATATATGTACTCATTTAATTAAATTATGGTTTATATTATTTTTATTAACTGGATGTATACACACATGAAATAAGTATAATTTTAAAATTTATTATTGACTTCAAAAAAATTTATAATTGTAATAAATAATAATATTAAACATGCAAATTCTACTTATAAATTAATGTAATAGTATTATTTTGTTTACATATGTTTATACGATTTTTTATAAAAAAAATTTATTTAAAAATCTGACCCTTATAATTTGAAATTTTGAATAATCAATGAATAATAATACAATATTTTATAAGAATTAATTATCTAAGAAGTTGAAAATGGTTAAACTAATAAAATGTCTAAAATGTCATTAATTTTAATGATCTTTTAACGGTTAACTAATAATTTAAGAGAAGTAAGTATGAGTTTATTTAAATTTATCATGAATTTCTCAAACTTTAGGAGAAGTATGTATTAATTTTCCTTTTTGTTCCATTACTATTTGAGTGGCGCTGTTCCCATGTGATGTGTTGTCCTTTTTAATTTTGTCTGAAATAAAAAATAGCTTTTATCCTAGTTTCGGAGTGTTCCTATAACTATCAATAAAGTTCTTCAAATGTTTCCTTACTTACATCTAAACATCTAAGAACATAATATTTCTTAAAAAAATTACAATCTCGAAATAAAATATTATCAACAAAAATTCCTTAAGTAATATATATATATATATATATATACACATATATATAAATATTTCTTAAATAAAAATTAATTTATTAAATGAGTACGAAGATAATGTGATATACAATTAAGATGTTATTTGAGCCAAAAAAATCTTTTGTTTTGATATTGTATATAGTGTTATGCTCTTATATATAATGTCCTGTAATAAAATGTTTCATAAAAATGATTTAAAAGTTTGCCATTACTTTGTTGGAAGTTTTCTAAAAAGGATGGAAAATAAAAATGCTTCAAGTTGAATCAAATATTTCACATTATAATGTAGAGACATGTGTTCATATATTATGGTAACCAAAAAGAATTATTGGTCAAATTAGTTAAATAAACTAACATTGTTTTAACCACTCAGGCCTAGCCTGAGTGGCCAGGGGCTGGCACTCCTTCAATCCCTCACCATGCAAATGGTGAGGGAATTTTTCAATCTATGATGAGACCCATATTAAAAATGCGGGATCTTTTATTAATTGATAATGAGGCCACTATATTAGTGTGTAGGTTGATTTCCCTCTCATTGAGGATACAATCTTCTCTTAAATGAGAGCAGACATCGCTTAAATATGAGTGCAGATATTTAGGCGACGCTAAACTTAAATCAATCAAAACTCATAACTCCTATAAATTTTTAATATAATATTAGTAGATTGTAATGTGTAATATTAAAAAAAAAATTTGAATCAATCAAGACTCTCGACTCCTGTAGATTTTTAATATAATATTGGTAGATTGTAACGTGTAATATTAAAAAAAATTAACATTGTTTTAACAGTATATATATAATTAATTGTATTATAATGTCTAGACCTCTGAGTTTTTGATTTTTATGATATAAGATATTTAAAATTTTATCTGTATTAAATAAATCCAAATCTCTTACTAATAAATAAAGATGACAATATATTAAGTAGTACACTATCGTGATTTTATTTGAGATTGTAGTACTTTTATTTCACTTATACGTCACCTTATAAACACAATTTCAAAGTTAAAATGCTTTAATATTAAATATAGTCCGGATTTTCTTAGTTAAAAACTTTGAAAATCAAGATTATAAGTGTAATTTGGTTATTGGCGGAGGTCAGGACTTATTTGATACAGATGCACAAATACAATCCCTTATCTATGAAATAATACAAAATTAGGTGACTGAAATATTATTATCCCATGAAATTAAATAATTAATTAGGAGTAAGATCTAAAATAAAGGGAAAAACAGGGAAGCCAGCTCACGCAGACACTCTCCACCTAAACTGTCTATCCATCGCTCTGACTCTGCAGCAACGCAAGCTAATTGGAAATGAATTGTTGTCGTTACTCCTCCCGAAAAATACACAAATCCAACACTTTCTCCAGGCAATGAGGGAATCGTAACGCAGAAGTCTATTTCCTCCTTTTTCTCTTTCTCGAAACGCAATCCAGTTTGCTGTTTGCTTGCTTGCTTGCTTGCTTGCATTTATTCGCATATATATATATATATATATATATATATATATATATATATATAAATATATATATACTGTAAGTTTCCGTTACCACGATGGCTTTTCAACGCAGGCGCCACCACCACCACCACCATCACAGCCTCCGAGTTCTGGTTCCGATCATCTCCGCCATTTTCTCTGCTCTTCTCATTCTTTTCGGTCTCCTCTCGTTTCTCGCTCCTTCTCCCACCGATTCGAATCAGCTCCGTCACCCTCGCCGCTTCGCTTCTGTATTTTCTTCCTCCTTATCTATACGCATATGCTTATTAAATAGTATTATATACGATTTCTTATGTATTTTCTTCTTTTCGGTGTATTTTATAGCAGTCTGAGAAGGTTGAAGGTCCGATTGGAGTACCGGTTTTTCGCGTTCCGGTTAGGGATTCTTATCCTAAATTCTAATTGATAAAATATTTATGTTTTTTAAAAATGATGAAAATTGTTGGATCTTAAGTTCGATTAAGTACGAGTGTTTGCTTTTTTGTGGAACAGAGAGATGGCGGCAGATTGGATCGTGACGTTTGGAGCTCGAGAAACGCCCATTTCTATCATGGATGCAGTGATCCTAGCAGCAAGTTTGCAAGTGCGTGTGTAGTTCAATATTTCCAAATTTGTTTAGGATTTGTACAGAATTATATATTGTGAAAGCTAGATTTTATTACTATTTATGCGATTAAGTTTGTAGGTTTTCTATTCTTTAATTTGATTTTGGGGAATGATGCTTTATAATAGACATTTTTCTGATATGAGTTGTATTCATCATATTGCAGAAGCTGAAGTTATAACGCATCCTAACAGGTACCTGGCCATCGTTACCAGTGGAGGTTTGAATCAGCAAAGAACTGGGGTAACTTTCTGAGCTTATTATGTGGTGTACGGAAGTTATAAGCAAGTATTTTGTATAGTTTTTCATTCGACTTCTTAACGGATTGTTTGATTTGTCCCGCTTCAAGTGATTAATATCTGCTATAATGCTTTGCTCATTTTTGTCCATAAATGCTTACATTGATTAATTGTTATGAAATTGCAATTAGTCAACATGGAATATCATCCTATTAATCTATAAGCAAGCTTATTGATAGGGCTGGATGATGCAATCTACAAACACATGAATTACTGGTTGATATGGCTACTGACACGCATATTTAACTGGTGTTCTTCCCTTCGTACTGGTTTCCTGTGACAACAATGATTGTGTTGTTTGCGTGTTGCTTCTTGATTACCTTAGACTTCATAAATCCATGTTGCTTCTTGATTTCCTTACAGTTCATAAATTGTTTATCGTTGGTGCCAAGCTTACTAAGCATACTGTTGGCAGATCATAGATGCTGTTGTTGCTGCCCGTATTTTGAATGCTACCCTTATTATTCCAAAGCTAGATCAAAAGTCTTTCTGGAAGGATGCCAGGTTAGTCAAGGACTGAGTTCATTTTCTAAACAATCTTTAATGCAATTGAATTTTCAGTTTCCTATGGTTGTCTAAGTTTTGATTGTATTTATTGGTTTCAGATGACTAATTTATTACTTTTTCTTGTGCAGTAACTTTTCCGAGATATTTGATGTGGATCGGTTTATATCATTCTTGTCAAAAGACATTAAAATTGTAAAGCAGATCCCAAGGAAGGGAGGGAAAACTTTGACTCCATATCACATGCGTGTCCCAAGGAAGTGTAATGAGAAATGTTATCAGAATCGTGTATTACCTGTTCTTTTGAAAAGGCATGTAAGTTTCAGTTTTCTAAAACTTTTTCTGATTGCTTTTATACATCATAAGTTAGAAATATTCTCTTTATTTAACAGGATTTTTAATTTTTTACCCTGAATGCTTCTGTCTTCTTTCTTTTACACTTGCAACACTTGATTGTCTCCTTATCCATGCATCCAAAGAAAAATAGTTATTGTCAGTCATCAGATCACATTTCTTCAGTTAACATAGTTTTTTTGTCTTCAAGTTTTTTAAAATCTGAATGTACATATATAACAATATAAATATTGATCAAGTTGGCTTGGGCCACATGTATAATTAATATAAACTTAACTATGGTCAACATCACCTTGTTGGTTACCGTTTCAAGATAACTGTTGTTGGTGTGCATTGCATGGCAGGCCGTTCAGCTGTCCAAGTTTGATTACAGACTTGCAAACAGGTTGGATACAGATCTGCAGAAGTTAAGATGCAAGGTTAATTACCACGCTTTACGGTTTACCAGTTCTATTCGTGAAATGGGTGAAAAACTGGTCCATCGAATGAGGTTGAGAAGCAAGCACTATATTGCTTTGCACCTGAGGTAGAGTGCTTGATTTTTGGTCCTCTATATTTCTGGTTTGCGCACATTTACATTGGATACATTGATGTAAAAATTGCAATGGCATATAACATCTAATCTATTTACTCACTTATAAATGCTGTGGTAACATGGCCCTCTGAATCTGTAATTGATTTAATGACAAAAAGTATGGAATCTTTTGGTTGCAATGCGTTGATGAGCATTTGCGAACACTGTGGAATTTTGTTTGTGTTGTATTATAATTGCTGAGCACTGGACTTTATATTCATACGACAGTTTCTTGTTGCAACTGCTTGTCTCTTGTTACAGGTTTGAACCTGACATGCTTGCATTCTCCGGATGCTACTATGGTGGAGGTGATAAGGAGAAACGGGAACTGGGTGCAATACGGAAGAGGTGGAAAACTTTACATGTAAGGCTATTAAAACCGCACCCTGATTTAGAATGATCAACTATTGACATTTTTTGACTTGGTAGTAATACTGTTATCTTTGCATAGTTGATATTTTTTTCTAGTTCATTTATGGCGTAACATATTTTTTTCTAGTATTTGACTATTGACTCCTATTTTCACTCTGTTGTGAATTTTATTTCAGTCCTATTAGATTGTTTCAATTCCAGATTTTGTGTAGTACGTATGAAAGAGAATTGGTTTCAACTGATTTGCAGATAAGCAATCCTGATAAGGAAAGAAGGCATGGAAAATGCCCACTCACTCCACTAGAGGTTGGTCTAATGCTGAGAGCACTAGGATACGGCAGTGAGGTTCATATCTACGTGGCTTCTGGTGAAGTTTATCGAGGGGAAGAGACATTAGCACCTTTAAAAGCACTTTTTCCAAACTTCTATTCGAAAGAGACTATCACCTCAAAAGAGGAGTTGGAACCATTTTCTTCTTTTTCTTCTCGGATGGCTGCACTGGACTTTATTGTTTGTGATGAAAGTGATGTATTTGTTACCAATAACAATGGTAATATGGCCAGAATATTAGCAGGAAGAAGGTACACAGTGTTTTTTCTTCCCTCTGTGCTGTTCTTATGCTTGTTACTGGTGCCTTACCTGGCAATTGCCTGCTTTTGTTGGCAGGAAATATTTTGGGCACAAGCCAACCATTCGTCCAAATGCTAAAAAGCTCTATCGGTTGTTCTTGAACCAGACCAACTCAACATGGGAAGCATTTGCCTCAAGAGTTCGTAGTTATCAGAGAGGCTTCATGGGCGAGCCAAATGAGGTAAGGCCGGGCAGAGGTGAGTTTCATGAGAATCCAGCTGCCTGCATATGTCAAGATTCTGAGGCCAAGACAGAGAGAGATCTGGTACCTAGAAAATATGGGAAGGGGGATAATTTAACCAAAAAAGAAGTTATAGCGAGTGATGATCAGAATGATGATGAAGATCCAGAGTGGCCTGATTTTGATGATGATGAAGATCAAAGAGGATTTCAAGAGAAGGGTCTATATAATGGAACAGTTTTGGATTATGATGCAATCACCTCTGAGGAACCTGAGTTGGAGGAAATACTTTCAGACTAAATAGAATTACGGTGGAATTTTTGGGTCTACCTCAACAATTCTTTTGTGAATTTCTTGGCCTCCTTGTGTCCCCTTCACAAAATTGCAGCTCTGGCCAAAACAGTTTGACCATCCTGCAGAAACATCATACTGTATATAAAACCATTGAATTAGAGAAGATTCCTGCAACATTGAATTTCTGACGGAGATATTTAATCAAAGTGGAAAGTGCTGCATTTCTGTAAGGCGTGTTATGGATATTACATCGAGAATGGAATCTACCAGAAGCCTTCTTAGTCTTTGTGCAGTAATGTAGAGATGCAATGCTGGAGATGGGTGGTGCAAGAAAAGTTTTGGAACCAAGGTTTGTGTTATCCAATTGTTTAGTTAATTGTGGAACTGAGATATTTATCAAGGCATTATCTAATCTTTCTTGCCGAAATAGGAGAAAGAAAGACGAGATAGAGAGAAATTCTTACAGTTGTAGTGTTTAGAACGGTTTTCTAGGTCTTTTGAAGTTCATTCATCTAAACCTGGTCACTGAATTCCACCCCTGCTCGGGGCATAAAGTCAACTGGTTTTGCATTTTGGATCCATATGGAGGGTAGAATGATAATTGGCAGCTGTTAAAAAAATTCATAAATCGTCTGGATGAGTTTTTTTTTTTTTTTTTTAAGTTAGAATTCGTATTGATTTTGTTGTGGTGTAAATTTTTCGTATTTGATGAGGTGCTCAGGCTAGTTAGTTTTTGACTTTTGAGCACGTCTAGAGTTAAGGAACGCGTATATGTAAATTCATTTCCGAAGTTTCCTAGAAAATAAAAAAGTTTTCGGACCCAAGGAAGACCTAAACAGAATTAGGAGTTCACTGTTCTCTGTTACATCCTAATTTTCAATACCTCTGGGCCATTAAATTAGGCCCGACTATTTAACCTTCCTTCTGGCCCAAAAAGTAAAATGCAAAATTTTAATGGAAGCGTGAAAGAGACATAACTGCTTATTGAAAGAATGAATCAATTGAGCAGGAATTCACAATATTCCATTACAGGAGGAGTTTCGTCAACCGATATGATTGGATTTAAATAATTTTGAAACCACCTAAAACAAAATAATGTGCCTAAACATTCTCCTCTCTTCGTTGTGAAGATCGGGGACAGAAGCTAGTCTGGTAGGTCGTCAGTCGGAGGAGACGGCCCAAAGTCTAGATTTGGGTAAACACCTGGAGGCCTGTCCCGAGGTTCGATAGATAGCAACTGGCTTGAATCTCCCACAACATCAGCCCATCCGTAGTGAGGTTCAGCCCTTTCATCAGAATAAGTTCAATCTTGTCAATGAAGTTAAACATTTGCCGATAGTATCGCCCAATTTCCAGAGACTTAATATAGCTAGATTAAGCCAGAAAACACAAAGCAGAAAAGCTACCAAGGAATGTATTCTTACTCATAGTAGGTTTCCTCATCCACAACAATATCCCAGCTTTCACCTGTTGTGCTTTTCCCGTATTTGTGAACTTTCCTGGTGAAGAGTGCAGGCAACATAATATGACAACTCACAAGCAAAATTAAAAATGCAATTCTATTACATAAGTGGATTGATGCTACAGTTGGAAATGCTAAATATTGTGAAAGAACTGATTGGCAATCATCAAGTGATTTCATGGTCTTGAGTTCCATACCCGTTTCCAAAATGTTCCTCTCCCCATGTCCTTGACCAACCTAGACATGACAAAAGAAATAAATTCTTAGCAAAAGCAAAAACCTGAACATCGTCAGCCCTAAACATAGATATCACAATGAATGTGCCTCACAATATGCCTTCCATGTCTACTAAGAAAGATCAGTAAAGCCACAACTGTTTCATCTCAATAGCAAGCACATTATTATTACTATTATTTTCTAAAAAAATATCATAGCTATATAATTAAATTCTGTAATATCCTCAAAGACAAGGATGACCAGTGAGAGTAGTGCATGTGCATAATAATTAACCATACAAATCATTGATCTTTGACATCAATAACAGCCAACAAAATCACGGTGAAAAGTGCGAAGAGAGTAATATTACGGCAGTAATCACAAGGATTTTCCTGTTTTCATAGAAATTAACCTATGTTGGGTTCTCCAGATAAATCTCTATTTGATCGGGATAAATTTAAACCATTTATCATTCCTGAATCCATCCGTATTCTGCACTGATAATAGTGAAAGGGTTTGGTCTTCAAAACTATAAAGAAATTTCCATGAAGAACCTATAAGAAATGGATTTTGCCATATTGTAATTAGATATGAATGCAGCTGCTCTATAAGGAAAAAGAATTGGATGGTACAAACTAACTACTGTTACAGGGGCCAATAAATAGCCAACAGAAATTTAAGGAAAAAAATTATTTATGCAGGTGGATATTGTATGAGCACAAGACATACGTTCACCGCTGGGAGATACATGCCATGTCTCTCCTTGACGTGAACCTATGCCAGCAAAGAACTTCTCTTCCCACTTGTCTCCCCATTTGGTTCCCAATTCAGTCTCAGCCCATTTATCTGTCCTGAGGAGTAGAATGAAGAAATTAAATGAAATTACATGAAGGAATTGGGAAGATTTGACTGTAGAGAAAAATGCAAGGAAAATTTTATATACTCATTGCTTCTCTCCAAATAAAAGAAGCCTCTTGAAATTGTTGATAGTTTAGCTTGTTTTGCCATACATAACATGTCTAGTCCATATCATATATCCACAGACAGCATGATTATAAACAGATTTACTGAAAGATAGAATTAGTTATCCACCAACTACAGTGGCAAAACATTCCATAAGTAGACAGAATTTCAGGTGTCAAACCACTTCTAGCTTTTACAGAATTAAATTTGGAAGTTCTAATTCCCACAACAAATATGCCACACATACTAGGCTATTTCTCAGTAAAAACAACACGAAAATATTAAAATTTCCAATAGCATATACAAGTAACTAACATCACATGTTAGGTCTAAATGTACAGTATATAAAAGTTTGCACAAACATATTATGTCTAAGGAACAAAAAGAGCAAACCATTTTAGAACAGATCCTCTTCCATCATAATGTTCTCCCCACTTCTCCCACCATGACTGTTCATTCAGTCTACCATACTTATGTGCCCCTTTCTCAGTCCAGCCTTTAGCATCATATTTCTCCCACCTAAGTCCAAAACAAAACGCGTTAGTAGGTAGTAGATACCTGATACATGGTTGTTGATCAACTGCATGCTTAACACAATTAAATATGATTTTTGTAATTGTTAAGCATAGTAGTATCAGCTTACCATTTCTCATACCATCCGGCATTTTCAGTGCCTGATTTTGCTTGTTTCTGGGCACTCCTCTCTATCCTTGCTAAATTGCTGCAAATTTCGAAATTGCACAATAGTTGCATTGATATATGCTGGGTAAACTTGAAATTTTTTATTTGCTGCTCATGGATAGGTTGCATATAAGAAAGTAAGCTGTTAACTTTCGCTGGGAATATTAAAAAGTAGTAAAGAACCTCCATTCATCTTGATGAAGCACCTCTTGCCATGTTTCCCACCATGAATCTCCTTCGGCATTTCTTCCAGATTTTTCCACACCTACAAAATGTGAACTCGACTGAGAGTGAGTACCTTAGTTAAAGAAGGAAAAACATCTCCTATATTTAGACAATAGCTTCCCCTGAAGAATATTTGGCATCAACAAATTAAACAACCTGCTTTTGCATGCATGGCATACACCAAAAATTTATTCCTGAATGCCATAGCCACAGCACTCCCATTAGATTCTTTGATGAAGACATCCAACACCTTGCCACTTTCAGAGTATAATAATGGTAAAGCAAACTTTAACACAACAGAATGTCGTAAGCTTCAGCAGCTTTAATTCAGATTAATGCAAAATCATATTAAGATGGTTTTAGGTACTTCCATTCTGAAAACGGAAGAAATTTGGTGACAACATTTCATTTGTTTCAAATTGATATACAAGTTTTACAAATACTTCTCAATATTAGTGCGTTCACTTTCTAGTGTCTAAAAATCAACGATTTTCATGCTAATTCTTGATATAGAAGCTAACTGTACAAAAAACTATCAGAAGATTTTCCAGAATAATTCATTGAATAAATAGCATATCCCAGTAAAGACAAGTTGTAAGAAATATACCTAGCTCTTTGTATCCAGTCCAATCACTTTTCTCCCACCACTGTCAAGGAGATCAATAAATCCAATTAAATGCATCCACCTGGGATGATACTCAATATAGTTATAAAAACAATGTCAATGTAGAAGAACTTAGAGAAATAATGACAGTTGGCTGATGCCGAAGGATATGCACTTAAACCACAAGATCTGGTCTAGGCACCAAATCAAATACAGATGGTAATTTCAGCATCAAAGCATTTGGAAAGGTAGAACTTCATAGCTTTAATGCTTAGAGAAGCTTAATGCAACTTAGCACTGAAACGAAGAAAACTTCGTAAAGGAGAAATAGGTGAAACTGGAACCTAGGCATCGCATTTTCTCTTGAAGTTGAATATATTCGTTTACACAGAACGACTTCCAATTTACTTCACTCCTAGATCAACAACATTCATACATCTGAATCTTAGACAAGTAAAATTACACCGTACCGTTTCTTTCCATTCTGAGGAACCATCATGGGAACGACCACCCATCCTTGTCCATCTACATCTGTATCCATTATCACCAAGGTCTTCCCCACTTTCTCTGTACCAAGTACTGCCATCTTCATTTGTGCCAGACTCATTGACATTTTCGTTTAACAAGTTGATACCCCAGTCCTTCTCATTTGCGATACCCGTGTCTACAGTGAGCGACCCAGTGACCAAAGCACCTCTTATTAGGCGTTCCAATCACATGCGATAAATCAAATGCTAGATTACCTACCTCTTTTTGGTGGACTGTCACGGGACTGTGGACCCGAATTCCTTGGGGTACAACGAGGAAAAAATTTCCCTTGTTTGGAGACAGAACAAGGTCTGAGACAAGTGTAATGCAAAATAAATCAAAGACTTGGCAAAAAAATACACACACATTCTTTACATTGCAAATTAGCTTAAAGTATAACTTCGGTAATTAATTTAGGCAATCCTATCTACATCAAGTCTAGAAAGAGCAACAATCATGCCACTAACACAAAGAATAAACCCACGGAAATATAATAGCACAGATTGTTTTATACGGACAAAAGTTCTGCGGAAACTGGCTGAATGTTCTGGTGTAAACTTAATAAAAGAGTATAATATTACTAGGAGCTGAGATTCAACACTAAAATCCTGAAATTTAAGCCGCCAATCACACATAGTGCATGGCTTTAGTTGTAACATTTCAATATAAAAACTAATTAAATACCGTACGCAAAGCTATATTGTTGAAATTAAAGTAACGTACTGAGGAGAGGCGAAGGGCATTGCAGGAGAGACTTGGATTCGGGCCCGGTGAGAGCTTTTTTTCGGATCGAACCGCCATTCCTCACACTTTTCCACACTCTTAGCCGAACCACCCTTCCTCCGAATCGGAACCACCGAGTCAGAGCAACAGCAACTGATTCGACTCACTCCAACTCGTTCACCTTCGAAAGAAACTCTTTTCCTCTTCCTCAGCTCTTCCAATCCATTGGAGTGTAAATGAGAGATATCAACGAGTCTACGGAGTCGGAAATCGAGCTGAGTGGTGAAACCTTTACAACTCGCCGCCGCCATTATTACGAAAATGCCATTGGACGAGTGAATCTTTCCAAGTGTCTTTGGACTTTGGAGAAAGAAGGAAACTCAAAACTGTGAGATGAGAGTTTAATTTATTTATTTTTAAAATTTAAAATAATTAAAAAATAGAAAAAAGGATAAATGAACCAATGGGAACGGAAGAGGGAATTTCGGGGAATCTTTGTGTTAGGGGCATTTGAATGAAAAGGGAAGGGATTTTGAGCTTCGAGTAGAAGAAGAGACTCGGTAGAGATGATATAACTGAATATAAGTTGTTTAGAAATTAGAGAATGAGAGGAAGAGATCAGATCGATCGACTTCTTGTTTGTTCGGCTACGGCTGCGAATCCCGGGATTTAATAATACACGTGAGCAGAAGCGGTCCCACCATTTGCATTTTTGTACCCGTTATGCCTCTCCAGATTTTCCACGTGTCTTTACATGTGCCGTCACTTTGTTTTTCTCAGTGATCGGCTGGGGTGCAAAACAAGGAGTTAATAAAGAAGAAGGCAAGGGAAGGGAGATAAAGGAAAAGCAATTCGAAATAAAATACGCTAATTATTCTTTTTCTTCATCAAAATAAATTATTTTACGTGGCAGTTGTATTCTTTTCTTTACTAGAAGAAAAAAAAAAAAAAAAAAACGGGCAGCTATTCACATACTGCTCATATTTCCTTCAACTTTAAGATTTTACGTTAATAATTGTCAATGAGTTAATATGAGATATCTCATTATAACTAAATTAACGGTCTGTCTAAAATGCGAGTATCGTAATTAAAATTACAAACGGGACATTAGTTGTCACTAGTAAATGAAATTAAATTAAATTTTTTTTATATGTATGGCTGGAGGACTTGCGCAGTGTATATAAATACAATATATCTTGCAAGCGTTTTCCAAAAGAATCTCCGGATGACAACGAAGATGTCCACATGACAGAAATCAGAGACGACTTTTAAAAGCCCTCATCCCCGTTGGAAAGCAAAATCTCTGCTCCCTGCATCTTATCCAACCAGTATTACCACTCATGCCACGTTTTGTCCAATTTGCTCCGCCTCGTCTCACCAAGTGTCGCCATTTCACACGTCGATGACGTGCCAAGACATCCGTTTGCCATAAGCTTCCCGTCTGCAGATCGGATAAGCTAAAAGTACGTGGTAGCTTACGTGTTGCCCAGTACGTGGCAGGAGATTCATGGTGAAAGGATACGCCACGTGTTAAAGCAACAAAAACATTAGGGAGAAAACTCGATCGCCTGCTGTCAGACGAGGAAACCAGACTGACGCACTGCCTACGTGTTTTGGATAAGCTTAATGTCACTTCGAACAAAATTTCAACTTTCAATTCAACTCATAGGAAAAATAATATGCCCATCGTCGAAAATTTTGTCCATGTGATTGACAGGAGTTACGAAACATTTCCTGCCTTCAGATTTTGGAAAGGGAAACAAACGTGCTTTAACAATTTACAGATCAATTTTTATAACGGATATTGTTTTTCAGCGTCATCTGTTAATAACTGAAGCCAACCAGAGAAAGAGACGGACACGGCAAATAGATTCAGCGGAAGACATGCAAGGGGAAACTTCATTTTCTGGATAGAAAAGGTTTCACTGATTCAACAACTACCTGCATTACACCAAAAAGATTGAATTAAATCACTCTTCTACAAACCCACATCAGGAAGGAGAAAAAAAATGCCTGCATTCTCAATTGAACCAATGCAACAGAATAGCAGAAGAAACCTAATATACCATGCAAGTCTATGTACTATAAAACTTTTGAAGTGTAAGAACAAGCTCCATTCACTCGAGAACCAAACACCCATGCCAAGCTTGCAGTATATTAAAAAGCTATATAGCACCAACAAGAAACTCTGTTTTCTGTTTCAGGAAATAGTAACTTCAGAAACTCCCATTCTCTCTCTCTTATCACACTATTTAATGTCTTACCCTTCCATCATAGGATAGTGAAGCAAAAATCCAGGGCTCACGGGAACTCCAAGCAAGGCCTGTGACCATAATCAAAATGGGGTCAAGTTAAGTTCAAAATCTACAGAGTATAAAAGCCAGAGGATTGCAGTAATTACCATATATGCTGTCTTCATAATCACTATATGAATTAAGTAGCGGATCAGGCTTTCGAGTTGGCGATTCAACTAAGCTGACAACAACACACAAAAATAAAAATTCAAAATGAATCAAACAAGAAAATAAGATGCATAACACAACCTCTAATACATAGATAAGAAGATGAACCTTTCAGATGGTAGCTCATCACGGTTAGACGTGGAAGCCAACCACAAATTAACAGTCGAGTCTGTACCAGAACTCTGCAGCAGTTTAACAATTGCTTAAATAACTTCATGATTGAAACATGCAGTATTTCTTTTCATTCGTTTAACAACTGTCAACCAGGCATATCTATGCTGTCCATAAAATGTAAGAATATACTCGTGTAGATCAAAATCGGCAATCAGTGTTAAATCATTTTTTTTTCTACATCCAACGTTCATCAGACTTGCCACTTAAAATTTTTCATAGCTCAAAAGAGGAACCACATAGGATGACTATGTAGATCCAATTTTCAAGATTCCTCAGGCCTTCATGAAAAAAAAAAATTATCTACCACTTTAGAGAGTGGCAAGAGAAGAGAAGATGTAAGAAGAGAGAGAGAGAGAGAACCAGAATCAATCCATCGTACTCAGGGTTACAGCTGACAGCCCACGTCCTGCCAAATTGTCAAACAGGTAACAATCAGAAAACTACAAGAACTTACAAATATCTCATTTACAAGGGCCGAAGCAAACTGAAAAACAGAGTAATCAAAGTCCAGAAACCTATTACCAGTGTGTATGCCCCCCGAGCCCCTGGAAAGGTACCTTCAGCATTCTAAGGTCCCACAAATGTATCCCAGACTCGTCTGCTGCAGTGACCTATGGTGATAAACAATTATATCTTTTGAGAAGGTATGAACAGCAGTTACTAATATTGTCATCTTTAGAACAACAAAGGCAGGCATCTACCAATAAGATCACGACAAAACCAACGTACACAATCACATTCAGGTGAGAAGTTTGAGAGAAAGCATTATGTTCTCAACTCAATTAAACAAGTCCCTTTAAGTAATAAGCTAAAAAGAACTTCACATAAAGTCATTATTGAGTTTTAATAAAAGTAATATTTCTCTTATCAACTGCATTGCAATGGTAAGACAAAAGAATATTTTCATTTCTTGAGAAGTCAATGCACCTTCTGGGAAAATAAGAGAGGTAAATAAGAGATACAACATGAATTACTTGACTGGTAATAAAGAAAATAAACACATTAAAGTAGTGACAAACAATATCACCTTGTTAGTCATAAAATGTCTAAACCATTGAATGATAAAGACAATATACACATTGATCTTTCATTGAAAAATCACCAAGTAAAGGATTGTGTGCATGTCCATTAGTCTCATGTTTGTAGTTCCAATCATACTAGAACAAACAGTGTTAGGAGTCTCCCTTCAAAGTGTTGAAACTAATAAGACGCGTATCCATAGACATTAGACTATCAAGCCGTTATAGAATATGACATCATTGACAGTTCAACCAGCAAAATCAAAAACTATTGTTAGCATTCAATTATAAAATCAGTGCCCAGTTTGTGCTAGAATTTTACCACAATCTACATATGCAGACAAACTCATTTAGAGACATAGAAAGCTACAATCTTACAACTATATGCTTTCTCTTGGTGTCATAGTCCACATCACGAATATGGGCATGCTCAACAGAATTTGTCTTCCTGCAATTATATCAGTCCAGTGGTCAGCCAGGGCAAAACCTTGAGACATATACATGCATCATATAGAGGGGAACATCAAAGAATAAGCAGTTTTCAGGAACATCCTTTTTTCAGATGTTGTCTGGCTACCGATTGGTAGGCCTGGTATTTATAGAAGACGCAAGAAAAGAGAAAGTATAACCTCTTGAAATTAAGTAGGCAACCATCAGCAATTTGTGCATACATAGGACTAGTAGTTCCCCAAAGAAAAAACAGAAACACCAACAAAATATCTATGTACAACTTCAAACAGAAACTCATCTATAAACAATTATTTGAGTAGTCTGTGATCAATGTATGTATGTATGTATGTACGTATGTATGTACGGATTTATGTATAAGGGACATACTTCATTGTCCTCAGATCCCAAAACTGCACTGATGATTCACAAGTAACTGCAACAGAGTTTCCATCATGTGGATCCCATGCACCACCAGATAAGTAATGCAGCATGCCAGAGGACTCTTTAGATTGCACCTGGAATTCCGACAAAAGAATCAAACAAGTATCAGCATGAGAAATCCAAAAAGATATCATTGATGTTAATATTCTGTATTAAATTTCTCCCTAGCAATTACTATATACTTACATTCCACCAGTCAAACTCTGCTAACACAAAGTGCTTCATTAACTCACAAAACTTAACTCCTAGCAAAGAGTATATACCAAATCGAAATCACAGAGAATACTGCATGAATTTAACTCAAGAGTTTTACCTGGGCAGTCTTGTTTGAACAATCCAAGCTCCACAAGTAAAGATTTTCATCGTCTATGCTTATCAACTTATCATGCCTTCCAGATGGCCACCAAAGAACACTGTTCAGGATATACAATATACAGGAAAATAAAAAATAAGCCACAATCCAAAAGTTTTCAATGCATAAATAAACCAATAAAATATTTAGTCGCTGTATATAAGTGCCATAGAACAGATTTCACGACATTATTAGTTTCCAGAATATTACATAATGTTATCCAACCAATTTCCCATTTTCAACATACTCGTCAAATTTTTGGGTCTATCAGACACCATGAAATGTGATAGGTGAAACAAGTGATGTACGATCAAGGAACTACGCCGATTACAGCACAAAATTACAAGACAATCATTAATAAACTCACCAATTAATCTTACCAACATGTGCATCGAGAGAGGCAACTCGTTCCAACTGAGGTGAATTTAGTTGGCCGTACAACTCCGGAATTTGCCATATTGCTGCTCCATATGACTCACCTTCAATAACATATATAACAAGAGCAAAACATAAAACGAACTGAAAAGCAGCATTGGTCAAACACTACAAGCGTCGAGATCAATCAATCAATCGGTTACCAGTGGAGAAAACGGTTGAGAAAATGCGCTGATCAAACGGGCAAGAAGCTAAGTCCCAGATCTCGTTAGGATGAGAGAACAAACCCTCGCAAATGAGTTCGGTCCCACCTGAAGAAAGCCGAAGCAAATGCACCTGATAGATTCTCAATTCGTTAGATCTAATTATCAAATTTGAGAAAAATTTTGGAACAAATAAAAAGCATAATCGAACCTCGTTTTCTTCTTTGAGACTGAGAGTTCCGGTAAGGAAGCTGGTGTGATCTGTGTCTGCTTTGACATCCGATATGCACCTGGCCTGCAAGCGAAAACGATTTAGAATCTAAATTAGGGTCTATAATTACAAAAACAAAGTTTAGGTTCGGCGTTTTCGACCTGATACTTGAGACCATAACCTATGCCAGAAGATCCTCCTTGCATTGCTTCAGTTTTTCGTACCAAGATTCAACCAAGCTGTGAGCTCAGTTAACAGCAAACGACTTGGCAGTAGCTTCGTGTGTTTTTTTTTTTTGGGGAAAAAAATAAAATAATTTTATTTTCATTCTTTTAGGCCTTTCCGAGCCCATTTATTGTGGACTGTCGCTACGGCCCATTGTAATTGGACATTTGGCAATGGGCTCAAGCACGTGCCAACTCGAGATAATAAGTCGGTCATTCAACATGAACCGTGATAATTAAGCTTGTTGCAAATAAATTTTAGCATTGGCAACGGGATTAACTCAACGATTTTGTTAATAAATAATGATTTCGTGTGGAAAAAATAAAAATTGATGAAGCAAGCCATGCTTTTGGTATGAAACTTCGAACATGGAACCTGAGGAATTTGCGTTGAAAAATAATAATATAATCGTAAATAATTTGAAGCAGTGAATTTAT
Source organism: Melia azedarach (assembly GCA_028052125.1). NCBI lineage: Eukaryota > Viridiplantae > Streptophyta > Magnoliopsida > Sapindales > Meliaceae > Melia > Melia azedarach. The sequence continues at coordinate 11,966,958 of CM051407.1, read as the reverse complement.
GATTTAGATGTAAAAACATTTAATGTTTTATTTTTAATAATTTAAAGCGTACCTAAATATTAAATGCAAAATTTACATCTTGCATTATCAGAAAATACAATATCTAGATTCTCAATTTTAATTCATGAATGTGATGGATAATTACGATATCAATTCAATTAAATAGTTAAACCTTTTACTAATAATCTAATTATAAGTGTTTATCTCGTAACTATAATCTGTTAAATTTTGAATATATAATATGGATAAATTGAGCATATATTTGTAATTGTATACTATAATACTATTTGTACAAAAGATATCATCTTGTTAATCGGAACTCTATTGTTACAGAACTAATATTTCGAATAACAGAGGACGGTAGAACCGAATAAGCCTAAAAATGTGAAATTTCCATCTTCATTTATTGGAAGTGCACCATTATAAAAACTGAAGTTGTTCAATTCTGGAGGTTGGACAAATTAGATTTCTAAAAGGGGCAGGGCATCGGTACTAAAAGTAGAACTACAACTAAAATCTATTCTCCAAAAAAGAAAGTTTCGAGCCTGAAATTTATATGCTAACAGACGCCGTCTATCAATGGCAATTCTCTATTCTTTTTTTCGACCTCACGTTTTGTCAGCCTGTCTTTGTAGACAACTTCAGTTACAGCGTTACAATTAAATAATGACTGTGACTTAAAAGGTTAAGATCAAAACTCAGTCGAACTAATTAATTATGATTAAGACTTAACTCTCTAATCAAATTTACCATTATATCCCCATCCTTGGCGGCTTCCCAAACACACGTGGCCAATAAACAAGGGTTTTACTGGATGTCGATTTTTATTCCCGCACATCACAAGATTAATCCTCAGAAAGTCAGGGTATAAATCCGTATTTATAATTTAAAATACGAATTTTTTATTACTATTTCGAATACGTAGTTTTACGGATTTCAAAGTCAAATTCCTCGTGGTTGCCGGTTGGTAATCGTTCGGGTATAACCTGTAGGGAAAGCATATTTACCGAAATTTTTAAAATACCCCGAAAAATTTACAAATAACATCCAAGTCCATTTTCCTCACACTAAAAAGACGGAACCATCTTCCTTTACAACTACTAAACCAACACTTCAACTTCTCGTCTTCCTCAAGATCTCTCGATCTCCATTCGAGCAGTCATTTTCTTTAAGGATGAAGCCAAAACGAAGATCCAACTGAGGTTGTTAAAGAACAGGACAAAGAAGAAGATGATAAAGAACCCCTCAAAAGCCACCATGCAAATTACAAGATGGGTTACGGATCTTGATTGGCGTCTTCTTCTCCTAGTAATTCCTCCTTTATCCATTCTCGTCTTCCTCTCTTTATCTTCTACGCCCATTTATCAGTTTTCCGCCTTTACCCCTCTCCAATCGTATATTTCAAACCGTGGTACTCTTCACACCACCATCACTAATTCGTCTGATTCGGTAATTTCTGTCCCGAATCGGAGTGAACCGGCGGTGAGTGGGTGGGAGGATGAGTTACAACGGTCCAGGATTGCTGTGTGTTTGGTAGGTGGGGCCCGTAGGTTCGAACTCACCGGTCCGTCTATTGTCGAGAACATTCTCAAAGTGTATCCTAATGCTGACCTATTTTTGCACAGTCCGATGGACAGAAACGCGTACAAGTTCTCGCTGTTAAAAGTTGTGACTAGGCTCGCGTCGGTTCGAATTTTCGAACCTAAACCCATTAATGAGACCGAGTCTCAGGTTCGGGTACTCTCCGCCGCCGGATCACCCAACGGCATCCAGGTTCGTCTTCATTTTTCCTTGCAATTATATTATTAACCAATATTAGAAATGTCAAAATATTTGTTTTTTAATTTTATTTTTTTATGTTCGGTCGATTTTTCGAAAATGGAAGGAGCATGATAAGTACGCGGTGGTTGCACCTGTATCCATCTCCAAATGGCCCACCCATTTCTGTAACTTTTAATAATGTTGTTTGGTTTAAACAGAGCAACCGCACACTAGTATTATTAGTCAGATATTTTATACGGTGCATTTTTTCTATACGGCAAAGTATATTTGTTTATTCGTTATTGAGTTCGTGATTAATTTGATCACAAACTCGAGCTCTTTTCCTCTTTACCAGCTGGATTTAAAGCTTTAAATAATTATTTTCAGCTTATTTTCTGTTGGCCTAAAAACATTGCTGTTTTTCCTGAACTATCCGTACAATGATTGAATACATTTTTAAATTTATTTAATGCATTATATTTAGGAAGAAAATATCTAAATTTTGTTAAACTTCGATCAACTTTTTTTTTTTAAGTTTGGGTTCCCGCTGACGACGACATGAATCAACCAGTCCGATAGTTGATTCCTGGCACGTGTATTACGGATATGCAGTTTATATAAAGTGGGGTTATAAATGGCAATTCACAGTACCTTGTTTTGGTGCGGTTTGTAGGGCCTACTGCAGTACTTCAATCTCGTTGAAGGATGTCTAAAAATGATAGAATCCTACCAACAACGAAACAACTTCAAATACGATTGGATAGTCCGAACCCGAGTAGACGGGTACTGGAACGCGCCACTCGACCCGGGTAACTTCATTCCGGGTCAATACTTAGTCCCACTCGGATCCAATTACGGTGGACTCAACGATCGTCTCGGCATCGGCGATCTCAACACTTCGATGGTCGCACTCTCCCGCTTATCTCTCATTCCTCAACTCGACTCGGCCGGCTTCCACCAACTCAACTCGGAGACGGCGTTCAAAGCTCAACTCACCAGGCAACGTGTACCTTACCTGGCAAAACGATTCCCATTTTGCGTCGTAACGGATCGGAAATACACGTTTCCTCCATCTCGGTTCGGTGTTCCCGTGGCGGCGCTGTCGAGTCGGGGCCCGCTGAGTGGAGCCAAGTGTAGGCCATGCACGGCGGTGTGTCAAGGGCCGTGCGTGGCGGATGTAATGCGCTCGCTTTACAGAGGCTGGAGCTGGACCAATTGGGAAAATGGTACTGTTGAATTATGCGATGCTCATGGGGATTGGGAGAGAGATTGGGAGAAAATTTTTGATAGAGTTGCTGGAAAGAAGCTTGCTTCTGCTCGGAAAAAGTTTAGGGCTTTGGATGTAGAAAAATGCATGGATGATTTTAAGAAAATGAAGAAGCGGGCTTTTAGCTGGGAAGCGCCGCCGCCGGAGGATATATGTGTGCTCGGGTTAGGGAGTTAGTAGACGTTCTATCAGGTTTGAGCTTGTAAAAAGTGGGAAAAGTATATTATTTTGAGTTTTGGAAAAAATAAGTTTATATACTGGTATAGTTTTTTTGAAATTTTCTGTAATGGAAAAGGAAGGAAAGAAAATAGTTTTATAATGCTGTTGTTAACTATTCTTCGCTTCCCACAATAATCCATTCAAGTCAACTAAGTTAAGGTGATAGTTACTTATTTAAATACTTCTAGCAAGATTGAGATGTATTTAAGTTTTAACTAAAAGAGTTCAGTGCATAGCGTCTCCAAACGGTGTTTGATATAAATTTACATGATTAAACCAAGCATACACCTTTCTTCACAACTAATGTTTGTGCTATAGGCTGCCCTGCCGCCTGTTATCATTTCGACATCACGCTGAGTCGTGAATAAAGATTAATTAGATCGAGTGTCTATCACCCATTTAACTTATAGATAGGATCATTACCACAAATTGGTTTAAATTAGTACTAGTCATCGAACCGGCAGTTGAGGCTAGCTCTTAGTAAAAAGGGCTTATAGATTGGAACACAGCAGGTATTGCCCGAATACCAATTCTAAAATAAAATCAACACAAAGCAACACGTTGTTATTCATAGATTTTCGTTTGACAACCTTAATACAGAACACGAAAAAGATGTTTTTTTAAAAAATAAAAATTACTGAATGTAAGATTGGCCAGTAATATCGATATCGCGGTCGCCTGACGGAGGAGGAGGTTGGTGCTCGGGGTTAGTATTAGGCCCAGCCGGCCCATCAGCACTCTGCGTTTCACTAGCTGGAGGGTTTCCCGGTTTTTTCTGTTCCCCCGGTTCATTTGCATACATTCCACCGCCGTACGCGTCACGTGTTACCGGTTTCATCGGTGAAATGGACGGTGGTTGGCACTGGTTCTGTTTTTTCTCCAATTCTTGCCTATCAACGTCTTTTTCCATTGTTTGCTTTTAAACTAGTACGAGAAACAGAATACGAGAACATATGCTTGCTTAGGCTTTATCTACCGCTTCGTCAATACGCGCGTCCGTTACCCAAAAGAGAAGTAAACGTGTTACAGGTTGAATACATGGCCTATGAAAACAACGGCCACGTCATTCCTTACACGCAGCCATCACGGCGCAATCGTTTCTTGGGCTGGGCCGATATCACAAGACAATTTTCAAAGAGGGAAATCATGGGGGCTGCTATTAGTCTGATTAGCCCATTAATAAATTTGTATTTTTATTCTTTCTGACTAGCTTTCAACCTTAATTTTCCTCGAGTCAAAAGTGGCAGTGGCATGTATTTTAATCTTTAAATGGCCCCTAAGCTGTTGCCTTGTTGTCACAATTCTCCTTTTTTCACTTCTCTGTTTTTTCTTTATTTATTTACCTACCAAAAGAAATTAGAAAAACGTCTACTAGATAATTGAAGATTATTATTCTCATGAAACAGGAAAACTTGAGATATATATATATTTTTTTAAAAAAAAGAATTTTAGCTTTAGTTGAAGACCCCTTCTTATCAATTTCCACGTGGGCTGACTCAGAGCTTCTCTTTATCTCAGTTACAAATGTAGGCAGCAAGCGGGCAATATGCGTTAACGCGTAGAAAACGTGAATTGCTTTTAGGTTTTTAACAGAATTTTGGGCCAAGAAATAATCTAGTGAGCTTTAAATTCGAAATCATATCTGAAATGACGTCGTTTGAGATGTCCGAGGACAACTATCTGGAAGCCAATCTGTCATGCCTGGCTGCCCAGCCCAAGCATTCATGTTTGCAATTCCGAAAGCAGCGGAGTTTAATTAGTTGGGTAGTCAGCATTCAAAATATCCATAATGTATAGTCAGCTTGCCCGTTGCAGTCACTGTCACTCAAACACGGTTGAAACATTCTTGGAGCAATTTTCGATTCAGACCCTAACCTTTTTGCATATCTTCATTTACTCAATTGATTTGATATTATATATCATAAACATTCTTAATTTTATTCTTTTGTTATTGCTACAGCTTCTACTATTTTAATCAACTTTATTATAGCAATTTGATCAGGATTTCATAACTTTCCTTCCATCATATTTGCTAAATGAGATGAAAATACCTTTTTCCTAATCCTTAATACGTTTCTTAATGATAAAATAATACATTTATCTTTAATTTTAATAGATTACAGTGAAATTTATACTTTTGTGGATGCATCATGAATTTAAAAAATTTGGATTAATCAGTTTTTATACGCTTTCTTTAGATGCATAAACTATTGCCATTTCGATAAATAAGATTTAAATTAACAAAATGTATATATGTATATATATATATAAAGTATAAAATACTTACTTCATTTGCCTACTCTTGTTAGATGAAATTAACATATATAATAATTTGGTTTTACTTTTACCTAGGAACTAAGGTGATATAAATATGAAAAGCTTATATTACTTATGGGTGCTTGTGCATTGTGATATTATTCTCGGTAATTTGTTCTTGGGGTGACAAATTTAAGTGCAAATTAAGCTTTATTCCTTTATCTAATTTCGCTTCCTTAAAGCTCCATTTCCAGCTATAGTTCGCTGTTTAATTAACTATATCTGCGGCTAAAATCCTTTTATAGAATCACTAATTTTTTTAATGATCAATTAATTTATAAATTAAGCATATATGCCACCTCAATCTCACGAGTGTTGATACATCATTTTTGAACAAATTAATATGCAGGCAATAAAGCATTTTGTAATACCTCAATTGTACGTTTATTTCAGTTCCTTTTCCACCAGGACCGGACCACCAGAGATATATTGATAATTCGTTATGGAAGTGTATACATATTTAACAAAAATAAATATAATATATATGGGTATTTTTTATTCGTGCGTATGTTGTACATCGTGATAATTAATGTTCATTTAATAATTGAATCATCCATGAAACTTGCATAACATGAAATAAATAAGCCGACATATCTCGTGAAATACGGTATCAATAAGATAAAATATATATTAACTGAATAATGTTTGTTTTCTTGCTTTAATTTTTTTCTTTTCTTTTTTAAATAATTTTTATTTTCGGAATATGATATTAGGGTTTCTGATTTCTCAAGCCAGAAAGGAAATGGTCTCAAAATTAAAGCATAATTTAGTTTGACTTTGAAAGATTCATATATATATATATATATATATATATATATATATATATTATATAATATTTATGTTCGCATCAGATTCTAAGCTCTGCATGTAAATATCATCTGTCTTCTCAAGTCCCAAGTTCTGCGTTATAACTAGCTCCGCGTAATCCTCTTAGAATTCTTGAACACAGCAGGTTTTCGATGTCCAGCGAAGAGCTCGAGGACGAGGAGGTTGGCGCATCCACTTGCTTTGACAATTCAAATTACGCGTATACATAACTAAGTTAGTGCAGCCGATAATATATAAGATCTGCAGAAATTAGAAATTAAGAACACATGCACTGTTTTCACTGACAGCTAATTCTGTGTAGTTCTAATCTATGATTAGTTAGGTAGAATTTAGAAAATACTGAAACTGAAAACTTTGAATTATAAGCATGGAAATGATCGCCCTTCTGAGTCCTGCCCATCAATGCCCTTTTATCACACCATAGTTCAAGTCAAATTGCAGCTAGCAGACGTACGACAACACAGCACAGCACAACATTAATTGCCCCTAATGTCTCCAATCACGTACATAAAATACTGTGTGGTTTTGACCCCATTATTCAGTAACAAACAAAAGAAAAACAATATTAGCGTATTTAGTCAAAATCCCTTGCATCAGTTTCGTGTCAACGGATTGATTTCAATTGGAAAGTTTAATAAAGTTTTTGTTAAGGAAGTGTGTTTGTTAGCTGGACTGAAATTTACAGCTAGGAGACTAGAGCCCACAAAGAGTGTTGAAGAAAAGCCAGCGTAGCGTGTCCAGACCACGTGGTGTCTCCTGTCCTGTCCGCAGGAAAATAAACCCAAAGACGCCTCGTTTTGGAAGCCTAAACCCACATGATTAAGCTTAACAGCTATAATTATTCGCGGATCCAGTCTCCTCTATTCTTCACCCCCTCGTGCGCCTTAGTTGTCTTCCCTATATATATATATATATACACACTTCTCTTCTTCGCCAAAGCTAAACAGTCGAGACTCCTGAGAGGAAAAGTTATACGTCAACGTCGAGAACACATTAATTCAATTCAACCTCCCAACATTAACAGCACCATTCCCATCACAACAATGGTTGGCGTTTTCAGACGTTCTCTTTCTTTTTCTAACAAACATCCCAACCGTCCATCTAAACCACCCATATCTCATCACATTAGATCCATCAGTCTTCCATGCAGATCACACCCGTTGATTTCCCAGATCAAGGATGAGATCGGTGAGCTCAAAACGTGGTCGTCCAAGTCTGAGAACCGAACTTCGGCTTGGCTATGCGAGGGCCTGAGCCGTCTCAAAGACGTTCATGATTCTCTTGATGATGTTCTCCAGCTCCCTCAGACGCAGGAGTCTCTTCGTAATCAACACGAGTGGGTCGAGAAGCTTCTGGAAGATTTTCTTCGCTTTGTCGATGTTTATGGAATTTTCCAGACATCGGTTTTGGCGCTGAAAGAAGAACAGTTTGCGGCGCAGATGGCGATAAGGAAGAAAGACGATGCGAAGATAGCTTTGTATCTGAAAGCTAGAAAGCAAATGGCGAAAGAGAGTATTAAACTCGTGTCTGCAATCCGATTTATCGGACAATACCCAGTTCCGAAATCAATGTTGTCTTCCATTGCCGACGCTGAGTTGGCTGGTGTCGTCAGTGACGCCGTAGAAGTTACAATTCAAGTTACAGTTGCTCTTTTTAACGGAATTTCAACGGCGTTTGCGTCGAGAAAGTCTTCTTGGATGGGTTTGAGATTGAGCAAGAAAGCTAAGAAAGTAAAAATCGAAGAGGGTATTGAAGAATTTCAACACGTCTGCGTCGAGAACTTATGGGGTTTGAGAAAAAAGGGAGATGAAGAAGTGAGGACTATTTTGAAGAAAATGCAAAGTTTGGAGGGGTATATTTGTGGAATTGAAAGTGTTAGTGAGAAAGTGTTTAGGAGTTTGATCAGCACTAGGGTTTCACTTCTCAACACTCTCACACAGTAGAAATATTAGTTATGTAATTTAATTATTCCTCTTTTTAATTTCTTTGACTTATTTCCTTCTTCTTGTGTTAGCATCTATCCACTAGAAAGAAATGAAAATTATCAACAAAAAAAAGAAAAAAAAGAAAACTACAGATGTGAACAGAATGGATTAGTGGTGTACAGTCTACATTTTGTGTAAATTTTGAGAATTGCCTAAATTAATTACACACTTTATGATTGAAAGACTTGAATTCATATATCCATCTAAACTTATTTAATCTTTTAATATCTTTTATTTTACGTAGCTATTTTTTTAAAAGAATTAAGGGAGTAAATAGAGTATTTTGATATAATCGTGACATTAACTCCCATATTAACTTGTTCAAAGCAGTTTTCCAAGTGACTTGGCCATGTGGTTTTGGATCATAATTAAGAGAATATTGATTAATTAGAGGGAAATTGACGAATACCCCCTTGATGTATGGGGTAATAGACAGATACCCCCCTGGTGTTTTGGGGAGTGACAGATACCCCCCTCAGGTTTGGACAAATAGATAAATATCCCCCTGAATTACTATTCTGTCATATAAATGACCATTTTACCCTTATATATTTAAAAAGTATATTAATTGATTATTTTAACTCAATTATTAATACATAATAACTAATATACCTTTATGATATGTTTTTTGATAATTATGTATTCAAATATTTTTATAATTAGTCAATAATTTATTATTAATATTTAAAATAATTTTATTATCATTATATTAATAATATTCAATATTTTTTTAGAAATTCAATGGTAAATTATATACATTATTCAAATTATTTTATAAATTAATAAATTTATGTATAAATTATATAAATATTCTCAAAATTATATATAATATATTAATATAATACAAATATTATTTGATTTTTATTTTAATTAATTGTCCTATAAATTAAGAATATTTTGTTATAAATTATTTAAGATTTTTTATTTATAAATTACTATAATTATGTATAAATTATATAATTATTTTCAAAATATAAATAATATAATTTATATTATCTAAATACTATTTAGAATTTATTTTAGTTGATTGCGTTATAAATTAAATTAGTATAATAGAATTATTTTAAATATTATTGACTAATTATAAAAATATTTGAATACATAATTGTAAAAAAAATATCATAAAGGTATATTGATTATTATATATTAATAATTGAGTTAAAATAGTCAATTAATATACTTTTTAAATATTAAGGGTAAAATAGTCATTTATATGACAGAATAGTAATTCAGGGGGGTATTTATCTATTTGTCCAAACCTGAGGGGGGCATCTGCCACTCCCCAAAACACCAGGGGGGTATCTGTCTATTACCCCATACATCAAGGGGTATTCGTCAATTTCCCTTAATTAGAACAACAAAGTAATCATATACGCAATTCATACACAACAACCAACTAACTATACGACGAAAAGCAAATAGACAATGATATATATATATATATATATATATATAAAGTGTAATTCAAAAAACTCTAATAAAACTAAAGCAGGGACCTTGTTAATTATTCCTAATTGGTTTTTAACTTGATCAATAAATTAAATACGGACAAATATTACAAAATGGAAAGAAAAAAAAATCAATTTCTCTCTAATATGTTTATATTTTATTAGTGGAATTAATTAACATCCATAAATTTACTCAATTAATTATTATATTAAAAATATAAAATAAAGTTGTCGGCACGTTGATAACGATGGAGCATTAGTAACTGATACAGAGTAGCACATGATTTGTTCGACATATATAATTGGATCGAATGAGGAGATTTTATCAATTTAAAAATGCATAAGTTTTGCTGTAAATTAAGTCCTATCATGCATATAATTAATATATTAGAAAAACCAATCATTAATTCCCTTATCACGATTTTTGTTCTTTCCTCACGAATGAAGAGAACCATAATTCTTCCCATAATTGGCACTGCATGCATGCCTTCAACTTGTTCATGAATCTGGATTATCCACCGCCATTGACAGCAGATTTTAGCTCAAGATTTGAACATGTTTGTAGTTATAATACAACTCCCAACAGAAACAAGAATAAAAGAGAATTAATGTGGTGCCTTCTGGACAATTAAGAGTTGTATCTGCTTGCATTTAGCTCATAATTGAGAAGTTGCATAATTGGCCCTTGAAATTATTGAATTTTGGCATTTTTCAGTTGATGAGTTGTTTGATTAGATTTTAATGCTTGAAATTATTCAATTTGGATGATTTTTTTAAATCTAATTTTACCCAAAAGGGATACTTACAAAATGGGCGCCCATAGGTTAAAGACGGGGTGTACAAAGAATTAGTTCTTTGCTTATTCAGACAAGACCATTTACGACAAGGTGTTAGAAGTGTTTTTTTTTTAAAGCCAAAAATTTCCTTACATTCAAAAACGGAAGAGCACATACGCTTGCAGATTTACATCAATTTCACACAGTATTATAGAGATAAGTTGCATCACAAATACAGATAAATCATAATATACACTAAGGAATAAAGAGAGAAGATTTTGAGCACTTTTTGTTTGGTGTTTTTAATTGAACAAAGATATGTTGATTTAAAGCTATTATATAGCTATTGGACTCTCCTCAACTCTAGTTGATTTTTTTTTTATCTTTGATGCAACAAATTTGTTGTAAACAACTGGAGATGGTATAAACTCTTCTAAATCTGAAGCTCTACTCTCTTTGATTTCTTCAGATAAGATTTTAAATCTCCAGATCTGCAAGAAAATAATACCATAACAAAAGAGACTTATTATCTCTTTTCTTCTTAGTATCTCTCTTAAACCGACTCCTACAACCACCTACGCTGCTCGCCGGAGAAGGAGACTTACTCCTTCTTCTATGAGATTTCTTCCTCTTCCTTTTGTTGTTTACTTTTCTTTTCTTACTTCATACAAAATTTTACCTAGATTTAAATTTATGATAGTATATTTTCATCTTAGGGTGATTTTTCTTTCTCTAATGGTAATTTATCTTCACATAAATTTAGAGTGGTTTTGTTATTTTTTGGGTATTTCTTTTTTTTGTGAAAGTATGACTATTGCCCCCCTCTATATTTTTGGCCAATTAACTAAATCACCTCTTAATTTCAAAAGATTATCCGTTACGTTTTGCCGTTTAATTGACTAGCGAAAAAATTAATGTTTTGAGGGTAAATAAATAATTTGACGAATTTAATTAATTTAAACAAAAATGTTTTGAGGACTTGATTTTTTAATTTTTTGAAAGTTATTTATGTTAATTTATAATAAGTATAATTTAATATTATTAAATTACTATTTTATTTTCAAATGACTACTGGTAGGACCTATATTTTATAAATGGGGATTCACTTTATTTATAAAGTTAAAAGTTCATGGTATTTTAATAAATTTAATAATTTTCTGTCAGTCAACTAAATCGCAAGATATAACAGATAATTTTTTAAAATTAAAGGGTAATTTAGTTAATTAGTCAAAAATATAAGGGGTAATGATCATATTCCATTTTTTGTTATGAAAAGGTGTTAGAAGTTGGAACAAGCGAATGTGAGTCATAATTTATGACCCTTTCTCTTTCTCTCTTTCCAAAATAAATTAGTAAATAAAATAAAAAGAAATGAAAAATACACAACTTTAGGAAAAAGTTGGGTTACAATTTAAAATCACATCCAGTAAAGTTTTCTCTTAAACAAAGTTAACAACAAATATATTCAACCTAGGAGACGACAAAAAGGTTAATTATTTATGACAATATATAATTTCAGAATACAATAGTTGAATTGAAAATTATTGTATTAATACTTTTTAAAGCCTTTTGTATCACAAGTTACTAGGACAATAACATTATGTGTATATATATATATATACACTTTCGTATTTATGGTGAAAATATTATTTAAGTTGTTGCATGCACGGAGTGGCAATGTTTTGAAAAGAAATCTTTGTTAGTTTCTGTCTGGCTCGAATCATTGATACTGATAGACTCATAGTCACAGCATAGGGGATTAAAAAGTGCAATCAAAGAAAGTGAGGGGTTATAGTATGATTAATAAACCTTATTTTATAGTTTTAAATTATTTTTAGGAGTCTAAGCCGCCTGCCATATGACTCTCTAGAGCCTAGAGTCTAGACCTGGCTTTAACTTTAACTTGACCCGCTCTCTCTATTTCTTAATCAAAGATTTGAATTTTTTTTGTAAGTGTGGAAAAGGATTTGAAGGTAATTTCATAAATATACTGTTTATTTAATGGAGACAAACATTATATGAGAGAATTGTGTCTCTTTCTATAAAACTTTCGTCAAATTGAGATTTTCTCAAATTTTAGAAAAAACATATAAATTTTTTTCTTCTTAATTAATCATAAAATCGACTATTTCACGATTTTTTAAATAATTTTTAACTTGTTATTTATTTGTATATTATCTAAAAAATTGAGATAAGAAAGCATTCATCAGTGACTTTTTACATATTTATGCAAACATAGGTATAGACTATAGTACTGCTGCTTGTAATTGAATGTTTAAAATTACTTTCTCTTGTTTTAGAAACTTTTATTCAAATTGAAAAGAGAAAAAGCAACACAAAATGGCTAGGCTTACTGCTTCAAACTTGAAAATCCCTATGTATTGAAAAAGTAGGTATGGTGGTGGGTAGGGGGACCTTGAGCAGAAATGTGATGGCACGTAAATTAAAGAAATAAAAGAAAAAGGCAGTAATCTTCCAATCACTTTTGCATAAGGCATATATATATATATATATATATATATATGTGCACTAGCTAGCTTAGCCTTTAAATTTTGTTATAAAAGAGGATATGCTCTCGTAGTATATGCATCAGATACCGATAGCAAGCAAGCTTGGGACCATAGTCACCATACCACGCATGCTTTGGCTTTGGCTTTGGCTTATCCTCCAGTAAAACTTTCACACGTATCATATCTAGCTCTTTAAAAACGACAAAAAGGGAGACAATACAGACAAGTTTCACTTAGTTGGATTTCCACCGTATTCATATTCATATTTATATCACCCCTCCTTTTTGGATATCATATGTTTCAAAAATCACCATCATTGACGTGACCATCCTTGCTTTCCTTCTCAATCTGTTAAAGTTAACGGCATTGCCTGCAAGTCTACACAACTATATATATAATAACATTCAGGTCCCTAATTTTCATAAACAAGATTAAACATAATTTATCATTTTACATCAAATAAATTTTAATTACTCGTCTAATTAAAATAATTGAAATATGACAGTAGTTGATGTATGTGCATGTATATATAGAACTCGACCAATTAGGTAAATGAAGAAGATAACAGTAATTATTGAGTACAATATACAACAACAATTTAAATTTTTTATTAATCAATAACACGAATATAATTAATTTATTTCTTTATAATTATAAGTATATACATGAATATTGAATACTATTATAAATTAATGTGTAGTATTATAGAAGTATCTTATATTAAGAGTATGTTTTTAACAATAAAACTCAAAGGAATCTATGGTTAAGTGAGTAAATTTAATATTATAGGGGTATTTTAATAATTTTATATATGTATTAATATTATTTTATGGGTCTATTTGATATAAGTGAGAAAAATTATCTCTTTTATGTAAAAATGTAAAACGATTAGGGATCTGAATGTATTTATCAATTTTAAAAAGTTTTTAGTTGCTTTCCTTTCTAATAATCATTTCAGTTCACAGCATGGCATGGCGGAGAAACATTACAAACCCGAATGCCAGTTGCGATGGGTTAAATTGTTTTCACCCAGAATCCCGAATAAAAATTTAGCAGTGTCATTCATAGACGTTATGTATTTGAGAGCCGTTCACTTTTGGTACAATCATTTTGGAATTGAAAACACTTCACTGCACTAAAACTAACCTAATTATGATCATTATTATTGGCAGTTTGAAAATGGAATTTCTCTTTTGCCTCCCCAAAATCATTAGTGAGACGAAATGACTTTTTCTTTTATTATGAATAATCACTCTTTCATTGTTAATTGCACGTATACTGCCCATGCACATATATACATATATAGGGCTTAAATTGACTAATTTGTACAAGCTATGTCCTATTAAATGGAAAAAAGATCAACCAAAGACGGGATAGTAGCAAGCAAATTGCAGGAAAGACAAAAAAGTCCTCTGTATATAGGACTTATCTTTTGGTTTTCTCTGCGCATCTTTGTTTATTTATTTATTTACGTAAAGATCAAAAGTATTTTTGTTTTGTGAGTTAGACTCGAAAAGTTTTAATTAAATTTATGCATTCAACTTATATCTCTTCAATTAATTTTATCTTTTGGTTCAAAATTTTAAAAATTTTGGACGTTAGCAAAAGAGGATTCTATGAAAGAGTTCCTTATTTATAAGTACAATTCTTTTTTCTTTTCATTTCAAAAAGAAAAAGAGAAATTTTACAAATTGGGGAATCATTTCAAATTAGAGTGGCATAAAGGTAAAATTATGTAGGAAAAATAGGAAAATTAAATAGCTAATAATAGCAATTTATCATAAAATAAGGACCATGCGTGCAAAAAACGAGAAAAATTATTTGAGAGACGTTACAACTTACAACGCATTAAGCGAATCCCGCCACTCCTTTTTTTCCCTCTACAAAAAGCTGATTCCCCTACTTTCACTTCCCCCTACTACTCCTTTCCCTGCTCTCTCTCATTTATGCAGATGCAGCAGCTTAAATGCATAATAAAATTCAGGAATTAAACGCGACGTTTCATCCTTTCTGCTGAAAAACTACAACGGCAACTGCAGTTAGGCGAAAAGGCGCAAGGACACGTCAGCCACTCATGGGATGCACCACTTCTAAACTCGACAACCTTCCGGCCGTCGCTCTTTGTCGTGACCGCTGCAAGTTCCTCGACGACGCGCTTCACCATAGCTATGCTCTAGCCGACGCGCACGTGGCCTACCTGCAGTCTCTGAAGACCGTCGGCCCTACTCTCCATCAGTTTTTCGAACATTATGGTGCTTATCATCGCGGCGATGCTACGTCCAACGGTGATCCTGCCGTTAAATCGTCGAAATCTTCCCCGCCTGATCGCTCACCGTCGAGTTTAGTGTCGGATTCGCATATTCAGTTCGATTCGGATTCTGAAGAGGAAGACAGGAATAAAGATTTTGAATCTTTTAACCGGGATCATCACAATTATTTTAATCAAGAAACCCTAAGTTCGAGTTTGGATATGTTAATGTCCGTCAATTATAACAATAGTTCTAGAAGTTATCGATACAATGATTACTCGACATATAACGTTGAACTTAGCGAAGGCGATTGGGCGCATAAGACGCCGCCGCCTCCGACTCCGAGCAGTTACGCTTGGGATTTCTTGAACTTCTTTGAGCCGTTGGAGAAATATGAACCTCCGTACAGTCCTAATCACGAATCAAAACAACAAGTCAATCAAAGTGAAAGAAATCATGATAAAATTTCGACCGAGAATGATGAGGTTAAGGTTAAGCCTCATTTGTTGAAAGAGAAAGATGATGAAGGGCAGAGAAAGAAGGTGGTTTCGGAGAAAGAGAGGTCAACGAAGCCTGAATCGAAGAGTCAAAGCGGTCAACAGGGTGTGTCTGAGGTAATGAAAGAAGTAGAAAATCTGTATGAGAGAGCGTCGGAATCTGGTAGTGAAGTTTTGAAGATGTTTGATGCTGGTAAATTCCGTTATCATCACAAATATTCTGTTTCTCAAGGTAATCCTCTCCCAATTATAAATCTCCTTCTTGAATTGCATTTTACGTGTCTCTGCATACTATTCATTTTCAATACTAGAACTGTTCGTTTTCATTACCCAATATTATGTGAAACCAACAAGTATAGAACAAGCAAGCTGTCTCTGCAAAAGTCCCGAGAGAAGTCCTGGGGTTTCATTTTGTTTTTGTTTCCGTTCTCTGTTTCCGGCAGAGTGCCACTGAATTGCTGTATTTTGTTTTTTCCGACGGTGAACTGTATTTCTATTTGGTTAGGGAGTATGATTGCTAAAAGAGCGAGTTCTGACAAAATTGGAACTCGAAAGTAAAACTGATCTGCTATACTTTTGGAATTGTTTGATGTCAAAGGTATTAAGTCCGTATACATTATTTTAACTGGAAGTGTTTTATATCAAATGTATTTAGTCTGTGTACATCAATTTAACTCGTGGATAATTATAATAATATGAAAATAAAAGTTTCAAAAGCACTAAATATAAGAAAACCTTAAAATTTGTTTAAGGCTTTATCTTGCATTGCAGTATCTTCCAAGATGTTTTATGCTGTGAGTCCATCAAAGCTGACAGGACCCACAACCCCCAGTTATCAAGGATTTAACGATGATGAAGTTCTGAATCCAAGGAACCTAACAGCAACTTTGAAGAAACTGTGCATGTGGGAGAGGAAACTATATGATGAAGTCAAGGTATGCTTGCCTTTACTGTGTTCCAACCATCCAAGTTGCTTTTCTATCTTTGTCTTTTCTTTTTTACTTTTTGTGATTCTTGATAGATCACTGAACAAGAGAATATTAGGTGAATGCATATCTGGACTTGATCTACATTAGCTTTCACGTACATATTTGGATGGGGTTTCGAATCATCTTTGAAAAAGTTGTGAATTTGTGATTCTGATTCTGATTGCAGGAATACACTGTTTTATTGATTTCTTCTGTTTTGTTATATCTGTCAGCAGTTTCTCTTTGGCAAATAAGCTTTTGAAACTTTACCATTTGCTGACGAAGTGAACTTGCCTATATTTATATATTGGAGTTGTTCTGGATCAAGTTGTATCAGTGCTATGCGTTCAAGTTTGCTCTCAAGTGGACTTGCTCTCAAACTATAGGGACAAAGATCGTAGATCGTTATCTGTAAATATATGAATGGTTCAGAATAGTTATGGCGATACTGCATTAGTGTCCATACGCCTACATGAACTGTGACCCAACAGATGGATCCTTGGGGCAAATTTGCTTACCATACCAACTAAAGCAAACTTAGCTCATTTTGTGATCTCCTATATGTTTTAGGCTACTGGATGTAATTTTGTAACAGAGGATGATAACGAACTAAGAAAATTTGGCGCTGCTAAATTATGAAGTTATGACTGTAAAGCAGAGAATGAATAATGGTTGTAGTGAGTGGATACCAAAAGTGAAATTTGCTATATTTTTTTTGGTTGGTGATGACTAATGCAGCTATGAGTACACTATAAACACTTCGATCTCTTTGCCTCCTTTTAATTTGAATTAGTGAAGATGGCATTATTCGTTTTGTAGGCTGAAGAGAAATTGCGTATACTTTATGCAAGGAAGTGTAAGCAGATGAAAAATTTGGACGATAAGGGTGCTGAAACTCTTAAAGTGGAAGCAGCTCGCACTATGCTCAGGACTTTATCTACTAAAATCAAAATTGCAATTCAAGTTATTGACAAGATGTCACTTGCTATAAACAAGTTGAGGGATGAAGAGTTGTGGCCACAAATCAATGAATTGGTCCAGAGGTACATGATTATCTGTGTTTTCAGATGACTATATATTCCTTTTTTTCCTATGCACTACTGAGAAATAACTGGAAATTAATAATGGAAATCGATTCTGATGAATACTTGTTGTGCAAGTGAAACATAATACAGTAAGCTATTTGTTGAAATGGCTGGAAATGTTAATACTCTCTTACAGAAAAATATACAGATACCACATTTTCATTTGAAGAGAGAAATATTTATGCAACGAGTTATTGCACTTGCTACTGCTTACATAAGAATGGTTCTCTTTCCATCCTGTCTTATCTGTTTTTCCTTTTCCTTCCTATGTCTTGCTGGTTTTTAACAATTTTTTGAATGAGTTTTCTTGCTACGATGCTTACTTTTTGTTTAACTGTAATCTATATATGATTTAAGCAGGTTACTTCATATGTGGAAAGCTATGCTAGAATGTCATATGGGTCAGTCTCAAACCATCATGGAAGCCAAAAGTTGGGATGCCATCGCATCAAATGCCAGGCTTGAGAATGCTCATCTAGAAATTGCTATAAGACTCAAGTTTGAGCTACAAAATTTGAACTTAAACTTCTCCAATTGGATAGAAGCCCAAAAAGGCTATGTCAAAGCCTTGAATGGCTGGCTACTGAAATGTCTTCAATATGAACCTGAAGAGAACCCAGATGGCACAGCGCCCTTTTCTCCTGGTAGGATTGGGGCACCTCCTATGTTTGTGATTGCTTATCAGTGGTCTCAAGCTATGGACATGCTATCAGAGAAGGAAGTGGTTGAAGCCCTACAAGGTTTCTTCATTAGTGTTAGTCAACTCTTGGAACAACATAATGCTGAGTTGCAGCAAATGGCAACTGCCAACAAGGACATGGATAGAAAAGTAAAGATCTTGGAGAGGGAGGAGGAAAAGATGCAAAGGGTATTGCAAGCACGAGAGAAAAGGAGGACATTATTGGCTAGGGAAGGGAATAAAATTACCAATACTGGTAGTCTGCAGTCTGGTCTCGAGCAGACTTTCATGGCTGTTGAGAGATTCGCTGCCAAATCCAAACAAGTTTATGACGAGCTTTGTGTACGAATAGAAGAAGGAAAGTTTTCTCAAATGAACTCGGCAGGTCCGTAGTTTCAAACGAAACGTATCTTCCCTCCACTCCCCCTTCTCATTTTGCTAAATTCTTTCAGGTTTTCCTAGCACAACTATTTATAAACCCGTATTTTACAGAATATCCTCCGAAGGAATATGTATGATAGTTTTTGACTGTTCAAGTTTGAGTGCATCCGTTGCTGAATTCAAGGAGGTTGCAATTAAGTCCATTGCTAGGTAGGCATATTTACACCCATATTTGTGTTTCTGTTGAGGCATGTGTTTGAATTGGGGAATCCAATAAGTTGCCAATATGCTGAGCGAGAAGAAACTATGTGGTTAAGTTCTCAGTGCTCTCGGCTGCCTGAAGCATCTCAATTTAAGAATGTCACGTAGGGTGCAGCTGCAGAAGGAGGACATTAGGCTAAGGTATGCCTGATAGGAATTTGTTTTAACAATTCCTAGCTAACTTAGGGACGCTATGATTTTAATTCAGCCACATTGTTCACTTGCCATGGTATAATTCTTCTAGGATTTTTGTCCTTTATCTGTTACAAGATTATCAATGGAATAATATTGGTATTAGAAGGGGTTGTTTCCAGATAAACTAGTTTTTAAAATTGAAAATGGAAGTTTTTGTTGTATTTGGAAAGCAATTTTAAGCATATAGCATGGAATAAATTGGAAGAATTGTATGGCCACTATGGTAATACTAATACATTTCACAGCTTCGGCAGAACACTAATCTCCGCTTCATATAAAGCTTGTTGACTTCACAGCATTAATGATTGATTAGACATCTCCATATTTCCCTGTTTTTGTCCCGCTTTTTAGCAGTTACGTGACATTCTTTCACAAACACAAAAACACAAATCATAATACACATCATGCGGTCTCTCTTTCTGGGATTCATCACTAGAATATACGTTTTTATAAAATTGCCCTTATTTTATATTCAAAATTTAAAAATATCTATATTGTATAATTTCATTCAAAAATATTTTAATTTACTTATTTTGAACAAAAATGTACTTATACTTATTTTATTAAAATATGCATTTGGATTTCGAATAAAATTAAATTTTACCTTAAAAATAAATATCGAGTAGGGGTAGGTATAAAACCCGACCCGAATTGGAATCGACAGATTCGATCAAATATTTCATATAAATAGTCCAGTTTCGATTCTCAAATATAAAAACTCGAAATTTTCGGTTCAATTTTGAGTTTAGCTTAAAAATTTAGATCAAATTAAATTTATTAGTTTTTAATATTTTTCTCATAAAATACTATCGTTTTAGTTAAACGACGTCATTTTACATCTAAAAATCTTTAAAAAATTAAAAATTTAACTTGAAAATCGAACTGACCAGAAAATTGAATTGTTTGTTCCACTTTATTTCAAGTTCCTCTTCCATTCGGTTCGGTCTAATTCGGTTCCAAAATTTTAAAACCCGATTTTTTCAATTCCAGTCCGAATTTTTGAAAATTCTGATCTGATCAGACTGTGCACACCCTTAATATCGAGTAAGGCAAAATTTTACCTTATTTGAAACTTACTATAAAAACTTGAAACTATAATTTTTGAGTTGTTATAATAATTCGAAAGTATTTTGTAAATTTAGGGTATGAGGGCATTTTAGATGGAAAGTGTATAAAAAGAATATTTTTGAATGAAATATAGTGAGTAAGAATTTTTAAATTTTTATTATAAAAGAAGGATATTTTCGATTATCTCCTTTTTTATACTTTACCAAATTTATGTACAAATTTCTAATGATGAATAATGGAACACCCTTCATTCACCTCGTTATTTTTTCCCTCATCATTTAGACATAACATGTTTACTAATAGGTGGGCTGTTAAAATAATGTAAAGCCCATTTGTGGGCATGTGAAGAAAGTTGGTTTCTTAACTTTGCTACAGCTTTGTAAGGATGGTATGTGAAAGTTGCAAACGAAAAAAATGCAAAAAAAGAAATTGTTTATTTGATGCAAGTTGGCCAATTTGGCCAACTTGCTAAAAAGTGACCATTTCTCTTCCTATAAATAGGAGGAGAAACCTCTCAATTTTGCATCCCTTACATTCCCAATTCAATTTCTTCTCTTTCTAAAATTTTCTTTGTTTTCTATAGTGTGAGATTAAGGAAATAATACTTTCCTAGTGTATTGAGAAAGTTGTAATCATTTTGTGAGATAATAAAATTCTTCCGATACTATCTTGTGTATATTTCCTTCAAATTGAGGGGTTTACCACGTAAATATTATGTGTCTATTTTATTGCTGCTTTATTTATTATTGTTGGGAAGCTCAATCGCTTACATAACAATTATTTATTATTGTGATATTGTTGGGAGGCCCAGCCACTTACGTAATAATGATTTTGTTTATGTGTTTTTTGTTGTAAAGGATCAATACAGGGCCAGTCGAATTTTCTAACAGTGGTATTAGAGCCTAGTATATTGGTATAAATGGTGTGATTGTATGATTTGTACATGTTTAGAAAAGTTTTGTTAAAAGGGCTATAAATTACCTAAGGAGTTTAAATTTTAAGTGAGACGATTGTGACCCCTCCAATTTTTTCTGAGGACTTTCTTGGTGTACAAAAAATATTTATTATTACTTATAGCTATCAAAGGTTTAATTGTTTGATCTAGATACAGTAGTGCAGCAAATATAAGGTCTGGATGTACGTGGGGTATTGTTTATCTATACGGTATTGTTCATCCATACAACATATCGATTTAAGGAATCATGAAAACAAAATTTGATGAAGATGAAAGTTATCTTAAGGAAGGATGGTTGCATAAAAGCAATTAAAGAGCCGACTGATCTAGACTCTGCAAAATGGGAGACCATAAAAGAAGATGCAATTTCATATTTGCACTTGACTTTAGATGATGGAGTATTATCTAGCATTGCAGAGTGTTAGATAGCAAAGGAAATTTAGGATACTCTTGCACGAATGTACGAGGTCAAGTCTGTGCACATTAGAATTTGCTTGAAAAGTTAATTATACACTTTTTGAATGACTGAATCTACTGTAGTAATGGATCACATCAACACTCTGAAAACTTTATTCTCGCAATTGTCTATAATGGATTACGAGATCAAAGACTAAGAGTGAGCTGAGATTCTATTACAAAGTCTACTAGATTCTTACGATCATGTTATCATCCACTTGACAAAAAATATTGCTGATGCAAAATCGATTTTCAAAGATGTTTTTACTGCTATTTTTGATGAAGAAAGTAGACGGAAGAACAAAGGTAGTAGATCAACAAGTTGAGGTGTTAGCAACAACAAGAGGTAGATTAAATCAACGTGAGCCTGGTGAGAGCAACAGACAAAAGTCTAGATCCAAGAAGAACATTAGATGTTTCAGATGCGGCAAGATGGGCTACATGAAGAAAGAATGTTGCAATAAGAAGAATGGAGACAAAGGTAAAGCACCTAAGTCATCTAAGCCACAAAATTGTATGGCTAGTACCTCTAGTGATAGTGAAGCATTATGCATTGAGGTGGCAACAATAACATATGGAAGTAAAAAATAATTGTTTGATGCTTGGGTGGTTGATTCTGCAACAATATGGCATATAACATTCCGAAAAGATTTGTTTTATACTTATGAACCTATCTTTGGAGGATTAGTATTTTTAAGCAATGACCATGCCTTAAAAATAGCTGGTATTGGTGCCATCAAAGTGAGGATGTATGACGGTACAGTTCGTACTATACAGGAGGTACGATATATAGAGGGGCTGAAGAAAAATCTTTTATCTTTAGGATAATTGGATGACCTTGGTTATAAGACCATTGTGGATAATGAAATTATGAAACTTGTTAAAGGCGTACTTACAATATTGAAGGTTGAAAAGATTGCTTCAAACTTTTACATTGTCTTAGGAGATATAATCCAGGAAAGTGATGCATTAATAACATCAACAGATTTTGATGAGGAGTCTACTATGACGTGGCACCAAAAATTAGGCTACATGTCAAAATATGGAATGAAGATTCTTTTCGATCGGAAGTTACTCCTTGGCCTAAAATCTGTAAGTTTATCATTCTGTGAGCATTGTGTTATGAGTAAAAAACACAAATTAAAGTTTGACAAATCTAGTACTAAAAGCAAGGAAGTTCCAGAGTTTATTCACTATGATGTTTGGGAAGCATCGGTATTATCTATGGAAAAGATAGAATATTTTATGTCATTTATTGATGATTTCTCAAGAAGAAGTTAGTTGTATCCAATCAAGAACGAGTCAGATGTGTTTTTAGTTTAAAAAATTTTAAGGCGCAAATTAAACTTGAATTTGGGAAGAAGATCAAGTGTTTGGGGACAGATAATGGAGGAGAATTCTGCAGCAATGACTTTGATGTTTTATGCAAACAGGAAGGCATTAAAAGACAGATAATTACGACATATACACCTCAGCAAAATGATGTGGCTGAACGTATGAATAGAACGTTCTTGGAAAGAGCTAGAGCAATGCTACAGACAACAGACTTACCAAATTCCTTTTAAACTGAGGCTGTTAATACAACATGTTATATCCTAAATAGATCTATATCAATAACAATTGAATTGAAGACACCAATGAAGATGTGGGCTGACAAGTCAGCTGATTACTCCTCATTGTAGATATTTGGATGTCCTGCATATGTGATGTATAATGACCATGAAAGAACAAAATTGGATTAAAATCCAGAAAATGTTTAGTCTTGAGATTTGCTAAAAGGTTATCGCTTGTGGGATCCCATTACCCATAAGATTGGCATTAGCAGAAATGTGATTTTTCCAAAGGTAAAATTGAAAAAAGAAGAAAAGATTAAGAATAACATTAAAAATGTCACTATTCAAGTTGAGAAGAAACAATATGAACTTTTTGAGACATCACCACAACAAGAAGAAGAAGATCCATAAGAAGATGATGAAATGAGTTTAATTGATTTAGAAAATTTAGCACCATTACTTTAAAGGTCATCACCTGAAAAGAAATCACCTTCATAGCTTTCTTTATATGTGATGATGAGTAGTACTATATATTGTCTTCTTATTGAAGATGGAGAGCCATTAACCTTTTAGGAAGCAATAAAAAGTTTTGATGCTTATAGATGGATAATAGCGATGCAAGAAGAAATTAAAGCACTTTATAGAAAAAAAATGTAAGAGTTTGTTTCATTATCATGTAGGAGAAAAGCCATTGGTAATAAATGGGTGTACAAAATTATAAGGGATGATAATGATCATGTGGAGCGATATCATGCAAAATTGGTGGTCAAAGGATTTTCTCAGAAGGAATGCATTGACTTCAACGAAATCTTTTCACCTGTGGTTAGATTGACAACAATCAGAGTAGTGTTGGCTATATATGGTGTTTTTGACCCACATCTAGAGCAATTGAATGTAAAAACTATATTTCTTCATGGAAAACTTGAAGAAGAGATCTACATGCTTTAACCAGAAGGTTTTGTAAAAGAAAAAAAGAACTTAGTTTGTAGGTTGACCAAATCTCTGTACTGCTTAAAACAAGTGCCAAGGTATTGGTATAAGACATTTGATTCCTTCATCATTAGCCTCAGGCACTACATACTCAGTTCAGATCATTGTACATACTTCAAAAGAAGGTCAGAGCGACTTTATTATCCTTCTGTTATACGCGGACGACATATTGGTAGCAGAACTGAACAAAGACCGAGTCCAAGAATTGAAGGCACAAATGGCTAAAGAGTTCGATATGAAGGATTTGCGACCAGCAAATAAGATTCTAGGGATGCAAATTTATTGAGATAGAAAAGACATGAAGATTTAGATTATTGAGAAAAATTATTTAAAGAAAGTCTTAAATCGCTTCAACATACGAGCTTGTAAACCGATTTCTATCCTATTTCCTGTAAATTACAAATTATCCTCAAGTACAAGTTCTGGTAATGAAGTAAAGAAGATGGATATGCCTCGAGTACCGTATGCATCAGTAGTCAGGAGTTTAATGTTACTATGATATGTACAAGACCAGACATTGCACAAGCAGTGAGAGCTGTAAGTCAATTTATGGCTAATCATGGTCATGAGCATTTGGTTGCAGTTAAGAGGATCCTAAGATACATCAAAGGAACCTTAGACATTGCATTATGCTACGAAGAAGCAAATTTCGATTTATTTGTAGATTCAGACTTTGCTGGAGACATAGATAAAAGAAAATCTACTACAGGCTACGTATTTACAATTGCAAAAGGAGCTGTTAGTTAGGTATCCAAACTATAAAATGTTGTGGCTTTGTCTACGATAGAAGCAGAATACATGGCAACAACACAAGCTTGTAAGGAAGCAATATAGTTAAGAAGATTGTTGGAAGAACTTGGACAGACTTAAAGAGCTATTCTTTTGTATTGTGACAATCAAAGTGTTTTGCATATTGCAAAGATTCCAGCATTTCACTCAAGAACCAAGCACATTGGTGTACAATACCATTTTATCTGTGAAGTAGTAGAAGATGAAAGTGTAGATATGCAGAAGATTCACACCAAAGAGAATCTTGCAGATATCTTTACAAAGCCAATCAATGTCAACAAATTCATATGGTGTAGATCATCTTTCGGACTAATACAAGGATGATCAGTGGAAATTCGAAGAACAGAAAGAATAGACTAACCACAAATGGCTTTAAGTGGGAGATTGTTAAAATAATGTAAAGCCCATTTGTGGGCATGTGAAGAAAGTTGGTTTCTCAACTTTGCTGCAGCTTTGTAAGGATGGCACATGAAAGCTGCAAAAGGGGGAATTGTTTATTTAATGCAAGTTGGTCAAATTAGCTAACTTGCTCAAAAGCTGTAAGTAGTAGGAGAATCCTCCTCATTTTGTATCCCTCATATTTTCAATTCAATTTTTTCTCTCACTAAAATTTTCTTTGTTCTCTGTAATGTGAGATTAAGGAAATAATTTTTTTAGTATATTAAAAAAGTTATAATCTTTTTGTGAAATAGTAAAATTCTTTCGGTATTATCTCGTAAATATTTTTTTAAATTGAGAGTTTTATCACGTAAATATAGTGTGTCTATTTTATTACTATTTTATTTATTATTATTGAGAGATTTAATCGCTTACGTAACAATTATTTATTATTGTGATATTATTGAAAAACTCAATCGTCTATATAATAATTATTTTATTTATGTATTTTTTGCTATAAAGGATCAATACAAGGTCCGCCGAATTTTCTAACCTGGGCGATGCTAGAATTGTGTCAAAATCGTTAATTAGCTTTACAGTGAAAAGAATTATTAGCACTTATAAATGGATTCGCTAATTCTAGTGAGAAATTCTTTTTTTGACTCACGGAACAAAACGAGGAAATGTGGTGGGTGATAATTATAATGGCAGGTTGCTAACCTAAAATGCTGGGCAAAATTCCAATGCAACGAATCCTTAAAAGACAGCTGTCAATCGCGAGAAAGCCCATGCAGAAAATACTCGGTTGTTAGTTTTCTCAGCATATTCCAACTTCCAGTAACAATGCAATAATAATATTGTTCCGGAAAGCAAACCTATTAATTGGAAATGACATGAGATGCTTTTAAATGGGAGGGCTCAGGTCGGGTGACAGCCTCCGCAGTATAAGATGCTCTCTTTCCGTAATTGTGATCTTATTTGTCTTCCAGTACGAGCTACATTCTCGCCTTGTTTCATTGCGGTGCAGCGGATTAGATTAGATTAGATTAGATTAGATTAGATTGAAAAATGATGAATTTGGTGGTCACATTGAAAAATAACGAATTTGGTTACTGTTAAATTCGAAAAATGGGATAAGACGAGGTAAGTAAAAATTATTAAATAAAATCGTGTTATTTTTCAAAGAAAAGCTTTAATTTTGTTAGAATCGCATGTTGGATAACCCTTGAAAACATGGTTTATTGGCTTTGAATCGAACACGACGACCACGAACACATTGGCGTGCAACTTCGCGTATGCGATTAGAGCGCATGACGTAAGCTGGCTTTGTTTTTAATGATGTCATTATTTCTATTTATAAGGTTAGTATTGTAGCGAGCTTGGAGTTGGGGGGTAAGGGTAAGCCTTTTTTAAGTATATAATTAAAATGATATATGCAAGAGCAAGATTAGTAAAGTAAATGCGCACGTGTGAACCGCGGAAAATAAAATATAGAGAGAAAATCCCAAATTCGCGATTATTTGATTCAGAAATTCATTTTATCGTCCCATTCGTGTTGCACACGCACTGCGTTGTCTGCGACGGAAACGTCTCTTCAAAGTCGAACAACAAGATTAGACGATGACTCCTTGCCTTTGCTTGGTTCCTTACATTTACAAGGCCAATTAAGACAAAAGGAATGGGATGCCACTTAGACAAAGTCCATTTTCTCCTCCGGTTTATTAATATTATTATTATAGTTAACAGTTAATCAAGGTCAATTCTAAGTTGATCACGTACGAAATACATTGATTCCGACTCTAACGAGGGAGAATTTCAGTTTGATGTTTTAATTCTACCAAGTTGTAATTATGTAATGTTAATTTGAACTCCGAAGCATTTATTTTCATTTACTATATTGACATCAAATAATTTAATTAGTGAATATTAATTGATTTGACAGTTAAAATAGCTTCTATTATTTATTTGTTGATGATTTTGTTACAACTTACAAAAGGGTGAGGTTGGCGCGTACAAGGGTGGAACTAAAATATCGCGAGAAGTTAAAAAGACGTTGGGACAAAAGTACCCCTCATCATGAAAAAGGACAATTCAACAGTAGAAGGAAACAGAGACAGACAGAAGTTTTTGTCAGTGCAGAAGAAAAAAGAAAGAGAGAGAGGAAACAAAAACAAAACCAAAAATTAAAGAAAGCAATGAAAAGAAAGAGAAAACTACTGCACCTCCGCTGAATTAGATCTCTCTCTCTCTCTCTCTCTTTCACACTCACCCACACGAGCGCTTACTCCGGACACAAACAAAACTCTTTCGCCATCTCTCTCTTCGATAAAAGAGAACAGCACAAATATTAACAGCTAATATTTTTGTTCAGCTGAGCTGGTGGGTTTTCCGAGTCAACTCGTCCGAGTTATGGGCTGTTGCGAATCAACCTTCCTGAAAGCACACGACTCGGTTGATAAGAACCGCCACCACCACCACCAACACAACCACCATAACCGACAAAATAATCATCCGACTCAGCCATCAAATGGTACCGATGCCGCCGCTGCTGACGGTGCCGAACTTGGCTCCGAAGGCGTCCCGGCTTTCTCTGAGTTCTCCTTAGCCGACCTCAAAGCTGCCACGAATAATTTCAGCTCCGATTTTATCGTATCCGAGAGCGGCGAGAAAGCCCCCAATGTTGTCTACAAAGGCCGCCTCCAAAACGGAAACAATAACCGTCGTTGGATCGCCGTTAAGAAATTCACTAAAGTTGCCTGGCCCGATCCTAAACAATTTGCAGTACGAGTTTGTTTTCAATTGTCGATTTTAATATATTCCGTTTATGCCGTTTCTAGGGTTTCAATTTTTTGTTTTAATTTGTGTAATTTTATTCTAACAGGATGAAGCGTGGGGTGTTGGCAAGCTGAGGCATAAAAGGCTGGCGAATTTGATTGGTTATTGCTGCGATGGCGATGAGAGGTTGCTGGTGGCGGAGTTTATGCCAAATGATACCCTTGCTAAACACTTATTTCACTGTACGGGTTTAATTTTGGTGGTTTCAATGTTTTCAATATTTGATTTGCCTCTTAATTTTAATGCAATAACTGTTTGTTAGTTCTACTGGGTTTCTTGAGTTCTTTATTATCCCAACCTACTTCTGCCTGTTAGATAAACTTTGTGAAAACAGATAAATTATTCTCATGTAATGAATTCATTGATTCGCAAGTTGTCATTTTAACCATTTGGCAGCAGCTGTCACTTATGATACTGGAATGCTATCTTGATGTTTTCCCGTGTTCTTGAGTTTGGCATTGGCTGTGAAGAAACCTAAACATTATGAAAAATTGGCAGAACGCCTGCTTCTTCCTATTGGAAGTCGGCTCATTTATTTTCTTCATTTTGTTTCTTGTTAATATATATCTGCAATCTTTGTTTTTACAATATCTGCATGTTTGTAGTCCTCAATTCGATCATTCTTCTTAAATTCTGAACAGCTTATTCATAGCCATAACTTTTGATTCATATTTTATATTACCTTGATAGGGGAGAACCAAACCATTGAATGGGCCATGCGTTTAAGAGTTGCTCTATATATTGCCGAAGCTTTAGATTATTGCAGCAGTGAAGGACGCCCATTGTACCATGATTTGAATGCTTATAGGGTTCTCTTCGATGAGGTGATATTACAAATCTCTTTCCCAAGGCAGAATGATTCTTTTTTTATCACTTTGGTTTGGGTAGCTCTATTTTAGTGTCTTAAGAATCTTTTGTTCAAGAATTTGGAGTTTATTGGAGTGACTGAGGTAATGTTGTGTATGGTTTTGCAGAATGGTGATCCTCGGCTTTCGTGTTTTGGCTTGATGAAAAATAGTAGGGATGGAAAAAGTTACAGCACAAATCTTGCCTATACGCCTCCAGAGTATCTAAGAAATGGTAACTACTTTCATTTATTTACCATTTAAAGCGCATGTTTGAATTTTGTAGGCATGCCTTACATTTCAATCTTATATATTGTTTGAGGAACTATTATTTGATGATTCATTCGTGTAATATCCAAATTATACGTATGCATGATGCAGGAAGGGTCACTCCAGAAAGTGTTATTTTCAGCTTTGGGACTGTCCTCTTGGACCTTCTCAGCGGAAAGCATATTCCCCCTAGTCATGTAAGTATTTTATTGTGCCTGTGGACTCCATTTTTAAATCAGTAAGCTTTGACAAACATGTAATTTCATGACAGAATTTCTCAGTTGTTTTTAATGTGATTTTTTCCCTCCATGTGCAATGTTCTTTAATATCTGTTTGCTTTGGGAACTGTTAATCAGGTATTTAGCTATTAAATTTTCAAATTCTAAACATCCTATGGCCAATTGCTGCTTGTTGTATAGTTGAATTTGGTGCTACTATCTTGTTCAAGTGCTTTGGACTGATAGCTTGATCTTGCCACTGGCTTAATTGGGGTTGTCTTAATTTTATATATGTTCTTAATGAATATGACTACTTGGGTGTTTTCTAATGTTCTATTACCTCCAGCTTTTGTTTATATGATATAGGACATGTCTAATTTCTTTTTCTTTTTTCTGTTTTTTGAATGCTGTACTATCAGTTTTAAACTTGGGGTCGAGCTTGTTGGACTTGGTCTTTGATGGAGTAAATTGATGGTGTATCATAAGTAGTTAGACAGAGACGATGACAAGAAGTAATGGAGTTGGGAGTTGATTTGAACCATGTTTAACCCCATTTAATACAATATTATATTGCCATATTATTATCTTCATTAGCCAATGGCCCTCATTGACTCATTCACTAATGGTTTGGGTTGATCTGAAAAAGATTATTTCCATGAGTTTATTTAGCTATTTTGCTACTTTGTTCAATTGCAGGCACTTGATATGATACGGGGCAAGAATATTATTCTCTTAATGGATTCACATTTAGAGGGAAATTTTTCATCTGAAGAGGCAACAGTGGTCTTTGATCTTGCTTCCCGATGTCTGCAATATGAACCTAGGGAGCGACCAAATACCAATGACCTTGTTTCTACACTTGCTCCCCTGCAAAATAGACCTGAGGTAAGTTGTCTTTTATTATTCATTCTTGTCTAATGTGTGGATTGATCATTTTCTTTCCTTCTCATCCTCCTGGTGTACTTGCGTATATGTTTTGTATTAAAATATTATCTGGTAGAAATAGTACAAATTCAGTATGGAATTAGATGCAGATGCTTTTATTTACGAGTATTATTTATCTCTGGGGCTATTGCTTGTCATAATAGTCAACTACTTGTTGGGACAGGCTAGAACATCTGTGATTTATATCTTTCTTTGCAAGATGTTAATTTTTCAACTATTAGGCATAGCACTCAGCAGAAGGTAATATAACATGAGGTACACAGAATAATATGCATTGTGGAAACAAGTTACTACATCTTGCAAAGAAAGATATAAATCACAGATGTATGCATATTATTCTGTGTACCTCATGTTATATTACCTTCTGCTGAGTGCTATGCCTAATAGTTGAAAAATTAACATGCGATGATTGTGTCAGCTTCTTTCCGACCATTTGTTTGTAAATTATAATGCTGACGCAGGGTCTCTAATATTTTGAGGTTATTTAACTTGATAAGCCTCCTTAATGTCTCTGGAAATACAACAAATTTGGCATTCTGTCCTCACGATCCTCTCTCTTTTAAGAAGCTGGTGGGTTGCTTATTGTATACACTATTGCTTTTAGGACATACAGTTAAAGGGGCAGGGCATTAATGGTTTATTCATGAGAAGATAGGCTGCTGCATTTTGTGAGAATTTGAGGTTAATAATCTTTTGTTTGCAGGTGCCATCTTATGTGATGCTAGGAATTCAAAAGCAGGAGGAAGCACCTCCTACTCCACAACATCCGCTTTCTCCAATGGGTGATGCTTGTTCACGGATGGACCTCACAGCCATCCATCAGATCTTGGTAATGACACACTACAAAGATGATGAAGGAACCAATGAGGTAAGTGAAATATACTCCTGCAGATCTGCAGTATACACTCAGAAAGCTGTGCTGAATCTCCTTTTTCATTATTTTTTCATTAATTTTTTTGTTTATCTTGTAATATATGGATGGGTGCAGCTGTCTTTTCAAGAGTGGACCCAACAAATGAGAGATATGTTGGAGGCTAGAAAGCGTGGGGATGTGGCGTTCCGAGAGAAAGATTTTAGAACTGCTATAGATTGCTATTCTCAGGTATGTATTTGTTTCTTAAGGGGATAAGAACTTGCATTCATATACCTAGTCCCATATTAAATTGTGCTAGTGTCTTTTTAGTTTCCAATGGTAGTATTCATGTTAAGTTCTGGGGAATTGTATTACACATCCTACAAATAAAGTGGGTATCAGAGCTTTATCATGGTAGGTAGACTAGATGATCAAAATGACAGGTAGAGTCTCTCCATTTTAAAATGGTGAGATGCTGTACTGTGATGTGATTCTGACTGTGTCTATGTTGTATGTGCAGTTTATTGATGTAGGAACCATGGTTTCGCCAACAGTCTATGCACGAAGAAGTCTTTGCCACCTAATGTGTGAACAGCCGGATGCTGCACTCCGAGATGCAATGCAAGCACAATGCGTTTACCCAGATTGGTCCACAGCATTTTACATGCAGGCTGTTGCCCTTGCCAAGTTGGACATGCACAAGGATGCAGCTGATATGTTGAAGGAGGCTGCTTCATTAGAGGAAAAAAGGCAACGGGGTGGAAGAGGTTCCTGAGAAAGTGTAATATTCTTTTGTAAACTGTTCTCAAAATCAATTGTTGTGGTTGCTGTTGTAAGAAAACATTGGGGGTTTTTATTTAGTGTATTTTGGAAATTAGGAATATGGTTTTCATCCAAAATGTACAATAGAGGGAGGGAGATATACTTGGTCGGTCTGCAGTTGTCTGTTGTGCTATTTTTTATAATTTCGTTTCAATAATTAATCAGTTCTTCGTTTGTAAATGCCAATGTGGAACAATACAGTATAACTTGATCTTAGCACTTTAAAATCGGTGAAATCTGGCCGCATCAAGCTTTCTTATAGTACCGTTGGACTCGTGCAAGCTCGGGACATCATTGTCGAGTGACAAAAGAATAGATAAACGACAAGCCGTTTCTTGTTCTCAGATAAACACGACGGGTCGTTAGGGTTTGAGTGGAACACAGTGCGTTATCCCCTAAACCTGCCTCTTTAAGACTAAACTGACATTCGTTTATTATGGCCGGCGTTACAATCGTTTTAGGCCTGACGACATGACTGTGAACTGCAGACGCGAAATCCCCTTTTTTAACTATACATACCTTTACTAATAATACATTAGAGTTTTAATAAGAATCTAGATACACACGCGAGAGTTCTACGCACACACGGTGCGAAATCCCCGTTTAAACAATACAATGCCCGTTTCTCAATTTCTTAAAAGCCAAAAATGGGGCCTGTCTCCGGTTATTATATTAACATTTATTTTTTTCTACAGAGAGGTCCAGGGCAGCGCTGATAAAAAATCCAATGCAGCTCCACCCTCAAATCCCTTTCAACGTCCAAAGTGATCTCTTATTACTCGATCCAAATTTTGGATGCTCATTGCTAAGATTCGAGCAGTAATGGTGTGGACGTCAAGGTCAAATTGTCCCAACGTGATCCCAGTTTGAAACAATGGAAAAGGCAAAAGAACACCATTTCAGAATCTAAATCAGAGAAAATGTGTAAAGAAAAAGTATAAATATCTCTGCAATCGATTGATCTCATTTCATGAGGTGCATAACCCATCGTCACTCTCAATTGATTGGTGATCATATATCACTGTGTTATGAAGAAACTGTCAATTTTCATTACAAGATATGTTCATACAATATTTGTTGTATATTTTTGGCTAAATTACGTCATCCCTGGCTTTCTCATGTATAGGATTCCTGGGGAATAACTTGCCTCAAAAAACTTGTTAGCACATGTGACATCCTCCTAAAGTCTCCTCATATCTAAAATTCACAAACTAATTACTGGGTTTAACTTGGCTGTATCATATAAAAAACTGTATAATACAACATGGTTTTGATGCTTACACGTGGAATCAGGCAACATATAGCTCAGCTTTTCCGTCAATGAAGAGGCTCATGAATTCTTCTCCGTCAACTGTTTCTTTCTCTACAAGAAGTTGAGCAAGCTTGTGCAGGATGTCAATGTGGGTAGTAATGATCTGCTTCGCCCTGGTATATGCTGTTTCTACCAGTTCCCTTACCTCAGCATCCACCACATCGGCAGTTGCCATGGAGTAGTCTTTCTGAGAAGACATCTGCAGTTGAAACATGGAAACTCCACCATTAAGCTGATTGAATAAAGAGAACAGAATAAGACGTGACTAAAAGCCAACTATGATCTTACTTGTTGACCTAAGAAGGGATTTCCACCAGGTCCACCAATGGCAACTTGTCCAATTTTTTTGCTGAAACCAAATCTTTCAACCATCTGCCTCGCCACCCGTGAAACTTGCATGAAGTCATTTGATGCTCCTGTTGTCACATTTTCCTCGCCAAAAATAACCTCTTCTGCAACTCTACATTGGTAGAAAGGAGCTTGTCAAATAAGAATGAGGTAGACTATAGGACGTGAACAAAACCCTCGCAATTTGAATCCCATACAAAGTCCTGTGCTGGATCAGATTCCAGCCAATTTAATTAGAGCTGAATCAGACCCTAGGGGTATTCTAGATATCTAAAAAGGTTACATATACTATTCAAGAGCAAATTAAAAATAGAAATATTCTCTTGTATTTTCCCGCACATCAACAAATATGAACCGACTTACCTTCCACCGAGTGCTACAGCCATCTGATTCTCAAGGTAGCTCCTGCTGTACAGTCCAGACTCAAGCCTCTCTTCACTTGGAGCAAAAAACGTAAGTCCACCAGCTTGACCACGAGGAATGATGGATATCTTGGCTACAGGATCGTACTCAGGCATGAGAGCGCCAACTAAAGCATGGCCAGCCTCTGCAGTTCAAAGCATTCATACATGTTAGGTACTTGAAAGCAACACATAAAAGAGTTTAGAGACCATTGAAAAAGTAAAGAATAAGTACCATGATAGGCAACTAATTTCTTTTTCTCATCTGAGACAACTGCATTTTTCTTTTCTGGTCCAGCAATGATTCTCTCTAAAGCATCAGATATCTCATCTTTGCTTATTTCCTTGAGGTCACGTCTGGCTGCAAGAATGGCAGCTTCATTCATAAGGTTCTGCAAATCAGCTCCTGTAAAGCCTGGGGTTCTTCTAGAAATCTTTTCAAAGTCCACATCCTTTGCAAGGGCCTTTCCTCTGGAGTGCACCTGTAATTCAGAAGATTATTGGTTTATAAAGCTAGAGAAATGGCATCTCATGTTCTACAACAGGAATTAAAATAGCAAAGAATTTACAGTGATATGCTCCGAATTTGGTCCCTGCCACAGAGCAAAAACAAAAATACCGAATGTTGCAAGTGACTCGTTTAAATTGCAAGACCAGGGCATAACACCACATGAGCCATGGACCAGCAATTACATGGATTTCTAGCCAAAACAAACTTCATTCTGCTAATACTATTACTTGAGAGTTATTTAAAAGAAATGAGTAAAAGCGAACCTAGACTACATAAGAATAGATATTGCACTAAAATTATCACATTGGACCACATCAAAATAATGTAAACAATTGTAGACACATGCATATAGTTCCCTTTCTATTGTTTGCATCCCTTGCAATCTTCAAGGACCCAAGCTTTATATATCAACAGTTTTAATAAGTGAGTTAAAAGCTACTAAACTTACAAACTGAAATCAAAATACAAGAATAACCAAATAAGCAAGGTTGGTAGAGAGCTAACCTGAAGAATCTTGACTCTACCTGCAACATCAGGCCTGTCCACTGTTACCTGCCTGTCAAACCTCCCAGGCCTCAACAAAGCAGAATCAAGTACATCTGGTCTGTTAGTAGCGGCCAATACAATAACACCAGAATTTCCAGAAAAACCATCCATTTCAGTCAAAAGCTGATTAATTGTCTGCTCTCTTTCATCATTTCCTCCTCCAAGCCCAGCTCCTCTCTGTCTCCCCACAGCATCAATTTCATCAATAAACACAATACATGGTGCCTTTGATTTCGCCTTCTCAAACAAATCCCTCACTCTTGATGCACCAACACCAACAAACAACTCAACAAATTCTGATGCTGCACATGAGAAAAATGGCACGCCGGCTTCTCCAGCAACTGCTCTAGCCAATAAAGTCTTCCCAGTTCCTGGCGGTCCAACTAATAAACAACCTTTAGGAATTTTAGCTCCTAAAGCTGTGTACTTATCAGGATTTTTCAAGAAATCTACAACTTCTTGTAACTCCAATTTTGCTTGGTCAGCACCAGCAACATCAGCAAATGTAACCCCGGTTTCAGGAACTTCCTGAAACTTTGATTTCGACCTTCCAAAATCCATGGGCCCACCCAGCCCCCCGGGTCCTCCCGGACCGCCCTGGGCGCGACGGAACAGGAAAAACAACCCAGCGAAAGCTAAAAACGGAAAAAGTAAATTCCCGATAAAATTGAAAAGCCCGTTACCAGAATCGCCCTCGGAAACGGAAATATCGACACCATTCATGGCTAAAATGTCGATGAGGTCCGGGTCATTAGGGACAATAACAGTGGCGCGACGGCCATCGACTGCCGTTAACTGAAGGGCAGAACCGTCTTTGCTGAACCTGACTCTTTCAACTTTACCCTTCTTGACAGCGTTTAAGAACTCGCTGTAACGCCATTGGCTGCCTTCAGGGAGGTCAGAGGATTGAGACTGGGGTTTAGGAGCTGTTAACAGAAGGTTTTGTCCGAAAGGCGAAGAATTTGGAGTAGGTTTAGTGGGTTGGGCTTGGATAACCGGCGGAGGTGATGACGGGGCGTTATCGACTGCCAGAGCTTGTGGGGTTATCGTAGAAGTCAAGAGCAAAGCAGCTAAAGTAGCATCAGATGAAATTGATCGTTTCTTTGAAGGTTCTGAAGATGAACTGGGTTTCTTTTTAAGAATAGCTTGTGTAATTCTTCTATTTCCGGAGAAGAATGGAAAAGTGAGCGGAGATTTTGTTGTTTTGGGAGTTGGAGCAGAGATTAAGATTTGAGAGCCAAAGAAGTTTGAAGAGAGCAATGGATTGCTGGTTGAAGAAGCCATTGCTTTGGTGTTTCTGTGTTCTGTCTCTCAATCTCTCTTTATATTATCTTCTCAAAAAATTATTCTTAAAAATGAAAATGGAGATGGGGTGTGAAAATGAAAAAATTACGTACGGTTGCAAAGTTGTAAGATCTAAATAATGGCTTTGGTTTTTGAGGTTTTCTAGTCTAATTTTGATTTTGAGAGGCATAAGATATGTAAGTTGGTTAAACCCAAGCCATATACTCAAGCGTTGCTTGGCCTGTCTCCACGCGTTCAATACAATATCCAGTCATTTTGATTTTTTCGGCTGCAAAACGACAGCCGACCAAGTTGTTGGTTTATATGGGCCTTTCCAACCTGGTGTAGCCCAAGATTAATCTACTTCCGATGGGTTCTTTCAGAATCACGAGATAAAGCCCGACTTCATCCCATTTTTAACAGAATCGGAAATACTAAAGCGCAACCCACGGCTATGGAGCACGATGCAATCAAGCCCTCAAGAAAATAGTATAATTTAAATAGCTTTAGTGTTTACGTTAAAATTCCGGTTAATGTACTTCTGCTGATAGTTCATGCGCATGCCCAGTGCTGGAGTAAGCCTGCACTGCGGGAAATAAGCTGTCGAACACAAGCAAATAATAGTGATTATCATAACAGCAAAATAGGAATAGAAAAGGGGAATTTTCATATATCAATACATTTATACTGAAACAAAATTCATCTCAATATGTATATTAATATATGGCCTGCCTTTTCTTTCTATCTGTCCCTCTTCACTAATTATTACTTGATTTATGCAATTATTCTAAAAACATCTGCTTTCAGCTAGTGTTAATTTGCGATGATGATGAATCATGAAACTTAGGTTATGCAATATGATCTTCACATAAAAAGCTCATAAATGGAAAGCATTAATATTAATATATATATATATATATATTTACAAGGCACTATTATTTTGAGGTTAATTAATTTTATGAAATTAGAACCAAATTAATTGGTGATTAAACTTCAGTATATAAGTTATCAGGTTTCATGAGCCTTAAATCTTTTAATCAGATAATTCATAACTGATACGTTTTTCCGCAAAACAATTAGTGAATGATGGGAGCATTGTAATTTGTATTTGAATTTGATACCACGTTCTCATGCAGTCAGTCAAGCGTTAATAAGATAAACGACAAGTCGATCGCCTCGGGAACTATAGAATAGAGTAGACGATACGTCAAGTAGTCAACCAATCTCCCGCACGCAAATGGCAAGTCGTTTGACTCCTTTCTATCCCATCCGACGACCACGTGGTTGTCACGTAAGGGGACTACGCAAATCATTTTCGTTAAGTTTTCTGGAGTAAACCATTTTCTGTGTTTATTTCGTGCATGCATGCACGGTAAACGATGATAAATAAACTTAAACTCAGTTTCAAAAGGCACCGTTTCAAATCTTCTGTGCTAATGGAATTTAGCTCAATTTCTGTAAGGCCAAACGCGTATCATGAAAATATGAGTTGTTCTCAATTTCTGTAAGATATTCATGGTTGCATTAATCCCACTTGTGCACATTTATATCAATTTCTTATAGGAATGGATAACCTTCTGTAGAAAATCATATTAATCCAGCTGGAAATCATTAATGTCAGAGATTTCAATTAATTAATGAATTGGCTATCATGCAAGATGATGAGGGTTAGAAAGTCGTTTTCTGAAAGCATTTTCTTGTCTGCATCCATCAGAAATAAATAATTAACCTCTCAAGCAATAGAATAGATTGCTCTGGAGATCTGTGTGTTTTACCTGATTAGATACAATCTCAAAATCGCGTATGTGTGATGGTCATCTTCTGTCTGGGAAACATGGAGGCATCTTGATCGTACATAATTTTTAATTGGCACTAATCTTCTTGAATATATGATAGTGATGAGATGTTTCCGGGACTTCTGAAATCTCATAGCATCACCGCAAATGCAAGGCTGGAGGATTGATTTCTTTGCCTACTCTCCTCTCGCCTTGTATATACCATAGGTGTAGCATTGGCCAGCTTCAACAAGTTCCAATCTAATATCACGTGTAAGTCCTTAGCTTTTCTTCAGACAAAGAAATATGAATGCTTTAATCGGATCATCTAAATCTATGTGGCACGCCCATTCAATCAGCTTGCCCTCCAGAACTCATCCTCCAACTGCAAGTGTTGAGGAGCAGTTGAACAGATTCAAAGCATCAGAATCTACATCCTCATCAGCGGGCCAAAAATTAAATAGTCTCAGGGAATTATACAGTCCTGTTGATGCTCTGCTCTAATTGCCAGTTTCCCAACAGACTCTCTCCCATGAACGACATGGTGAATGTGCAGACAAAATGTTGGATGGATCTCTTAGGCTGCTGGATATTTGCAGCAGCACAAGAGATATTGTCTCTCAGATGAAGCAATGTGCACAAGAGCTTGAATCATCTCTCAGAAGAAGAAGAAATGGAGAATCCAGCCTGGAAAATGAAATTGGGGCCTACTTTATCTCTAGAAAGAAATTGAATAAAGAGATTAGGAAGTCTTTTGGAAATCTGAAAAGAATGGAAAATAGTTGCACATCAGCTCTCTCGGAGAAAGGCTCCAATCTCCTGGTTGTAGTTAGTATGCTAAGAGAAGCTGAAGGAATCAGTCTATCAATGTTTAAGTCCCTCTTATCTTCCATTTCTCAGCCAAAGGGAAGATCAAATCCAAGCTGCTGGTCTTTCGTCTCGAAGTTGTTGAATTCCAAACGCGTATCATGTGAAGAATCTGATGCAAATGAAGTGGAGAAGATTGATGCTGAATTGCTTCTCCTGAAATCAAGCAAAGAAGTGAAACTTGAACAAGTACAAAAGGTGTTGAAGAGACTAGAGACATTGGAATTCAGCATTCAGGAAGCTGAGGAGGAGTTGGAATGTGCCTTCCGGCAATTAGTGAAGGCTGGAGTTTCACTTCTCAGTATTCTTAACAACTAGTCGTGTGCCAACTGCATTCTTTAGTTGTACTGGATGCTGCTTTCAACTTCTAAATGAGATCTTCACGACCACGATTACGTCCTGTTAAATCTTACATTCCAGTTAGCACTTAATTAATTTTCAATGGGTTGCTCAGTCTCAACTTTGTGATTAACATATAATCGGAACAATTTTTTTTAACTAATCTATGCTCCAAATCGAATTTGTTTACGGAAAAAAAAAAGAAAAGACAAAAGAATCTTTGATCTCATACTTACTTGCTCCGAACCCCCTTAAGAAACACTCTATTTTTATTACAGCGAACATAAAATTAACATATAAGGAAGTTATTCAAACGTTTAATTAAATCTCCATCCTTCAATGCCAAATATTTCGCGTAAATTACATGCTGTCTTCTGTACGTATTGCCAGGCCTATTGTTGAAAAGGCGGCTCTAGCTGGTATTTTATGAAAAATTCTTGAAAATATTCTTTCTATAAATTCTAAAAGAAATGTGAAATGGAATGATATGATTTTGGGATCATTCCACGTTAGTTGACAAAACACTCGTGTGGTGGATGATTCATATGCTGCTATAACTCAACTCGTGTTGTGCTTCCAGATGCTATGGTAAACACAATGCTTCTGTTTTGTTGCCCGACAAATTCTGTTCACAACAGATAAATTTTACTTTTATTGTTAGCGTTGAAATTTTAGAGGTTAGATAACAACCAATGCTGTAATTTCTCAACAAATCATGCATAAAAACTCATTTATTGATCTAGATAATCATATGTATTGGTTAGATCAAGATTAATCATCCCCACGGGCTGAACGATTTTAAACTGAACAAACGCTGTCAAGAATCAACCAATGCTGTCAAGATTCCATTTGCTGGTAATAGTACTGCCTATATCATAAAATGAAGATGCTGTCAAATTTGCATGATTACATTAGGGCTATTTTGGGATTGCTCGGAATTTTGAAAAAAGCTACTTTAATTGTATTATAAAAATAATCAATTTTAAATGGAATCAATTCACTATTTCATAAATTTTGATTTTTAAAATTGCTTTGAATTTAAAATTTAATTTTGTGCGTTTGGTAAATTTATTATAAAAATATTATGACAATACAAATAATTAACATATACACAATAAATAGTGATAAATAAAAATTACTTTAAGTGTTTAATATAATGTAATATAATATAACTTAATATAATTTATACTTAAAATAAGTTATAGAAAAATATATCTCATAATTGAAAATAAAAGTAAAAAAATAATGAAAAGAAATTTTAATTTTAACAATTTTATTTATTAATTAAAGTTAAAATTTAAAAATTATTTGTAAAATTAATTTTAAATTTTTGTAATTTTAAATAAATATATTTGATATCATTTATATAAATAAAATTATTTTTCAAAATTAATTTTTAAAAAACAATTTTTTACGTGCTTCTTAAAATTTGTTGTAAGATAATACGAGTTTATCAAAAATGATTTTAATTTTTTTTTATTAAACACCCAAAATAACTTTATAATTTAAAATCACTTCCCCAACAGCAATCCCAAACACCTCTTAAACTCAAACAAATTATTATACGATGTACGTCAACTGTCTGGGAGCCATGGTGGCAAGCTACTTGTGTCTGACTTTATTTATTCCTTCAGTAATTTCTCTCCTTACATTCTCATCTAACCAAGAAGAATACACTATAGCTGGAACTGTTTAATCACCAAAGGACAGACAACAGCAAGTTCCAGAACCTGAGATTCTTTGTGTCTTCATCGTCTTTCTGTATATACTCGGATCAACGGAGTTGTTATAAACAACTTCTCTAACCGAATTGCGCCTTTGAGTTGGTGAATATTCTTTCTACCGCAAAGGAAAAGAATGGCTAAAGCAATTTGCCACATTCGATCAATAAGCTTGCCGTCAAGAACTCATCCTATAACTGTCTGTGCCGAAGATCTGCAGCAAAAGTTGAAGGCACTGGAAGCGACAGCGACATCAGCATTAGCGTGTTGATGATTTGATGCAATTGCCTATTGGCCAACGGGCTCTTTCCAATGAACAAAGCAGCAAGAAAGTAGAAAACATTATGGATGCATCTCTTAGGGTTTTAGATGTATATGGCACAACCAGAGATATTTTTACGCAAATAAAAGCATCTGTACAAGTGCTTGATCGTCTCACAGGAGAAGAGGAGGCGGAGCATCTGGCTTGGAAGGTGAAGTTGTAACGTATATGCTCTGCAGGAAGAAGTTAAATAAAGAAATCTATAAGTCTGTAAAGAGTGTTATGAATTAGTGGATGGTTTATTTCCTATTTTTAAGAAATAATGGGCATGTTCTTTAATGCTCCATTTGTTTAGGAAAAACATGTTTAGTGGTTTTTTCTATATTGCATATTTTTAGCATTAGTACATATTTTGTCATGGTAATCATGGGTAACTTTCTTTGGCTATATAAAGATTGATGTAATTGAATTATGGTATTAAGTAAATTGTGTTTCTTCCTTTGCATTGTTCATTTGCCATTATTCTTTCTAAATTTCCTACATTTGGTATCAGAGCCAGGTTGGTAGAAAAGTGAGATAGAGAGTGCTGTAGCAATATTTCTCATATTATTCACTTTTATTGCAGTAACAAATATCTATGGCTTCTGACAATTTTGTGCAACCCGCCATTCCGCGTTTTGATGGTCATTACGATCATTGGAGTATGTTGATGGAAAATTTTTTACGATCAAAGGAGTATTGGCAGATTATTGAATTGGGTGTAGCCGAACCAGAAGAAGGAGTTATTTTAACAGTAACACAAAGGGCAGAAATTGAAACACAAAAGTTGAAGGATTTAAAGGCAAAGAATTATCTTTTCCAAGCAATTGATCGTTCAATCTTGGAAACAATTCTTTGCAAGGATACCTCCAAGCAAATATGGGATTCTATGAAGAAGAAATTTCAAGGAACAGCAAGGGCGAAAAGAATGCAGCTTCAAGCACTCCGTGGCGAGTTCGAGACTTTACGCATGAAGTCAGGTGAATCAGTTTCTGATTATTTCTTAAGAACATTGGCAATTGCCAATAAGATGAGAATCCATGGCGAAAAGCTGGAAGATGTCACCATAATTGAAAAGATTCTTCGATCAATGACGGCAAAATTCAATTTTATCACTTGTTCAATCGAGGAATCTAACGACATTGATGAACTATCAATTGATGAATTACATAGTTCATTGATAGTCCATGAACGAAAATTAAATGTACAAGACAATGAAGAGCAAGCATTGCAAGTAGCAGCTAATTCAAAAGGAGTTGCTCGCGGTAAAAGAAACTGGAGAGGCAGGTATGCAAACCACAAATTTGAAGAGAACCAAGCTGCTGGAAATCAAAAAAAATGGAAGGGTCGTGATAATCAACGTCCAACAGACTCCAAGTCAAAGGCAAACAAATCACATATTGAATGCTTTCGATGTCATAGGTATGGGCATTATCGTTCTGAATGTCGTACCAATTTAAACAAAGATCGCAGTGAAAGGTCTAACTTTGCAGAGAAAGACGAGAAAGAAGAGGAAGCCACTGTGTTGATGGTGTGCCATCAAAAAGAAGAAACCCACCAAAATTTATGGTATTTGGATACAGGCTGCAGTAACCACATGTGCGGAGATAAAATTACATTTTCTGATTTAGATGAATCTTTTCGCAATACTGTGAAGTTTGAAGACAATTCTACAATCTCTGTCATGGGAAAAGGGAAGGTAAAAATCCAAACAAAGAATAATTGTAGCCAAGTCATTTCTAATGTTCTTTATGTTCCAGATTTGAAATCAAATCTACTTAGTGTGGGTCAACTTCAAGAAAAAGGATATGAGATTATTATCAAAGATGGAGTTTGCAGAATTCAAGATTCTAAGTTGGGATTGATTGCAAAAGTTAGCATGACGACAAATCGGATGTTTCCTTTGTATCTTCAAAATGCTAGTCGTTCTTGCT
Organism: Melia azedarach; assembly: GCA_028052125.1. Taxonomy (NCBI): domain Eukaryota; kingdom Viridiplantae; phylum Streptophyta; class Magnoliopsida; order Sapindales; family Meliaceae; genus Melia; species Melia azedarach. The sequence continues at coordinate 11,923,217 of CM051407.1, read as the reverse complement.
TCTTAGTAAAATTGAAAGATCCAGCTTGGCTATGGCATGTACGATATGGGCATCTACATTTTGGCGGTTTAAAGACTTTACAGCAGAAGAAAATGGTGTCAGGTCTTCCACAATTTGAATCTCCTTCAGAAATTTGTGAAGATTGTGTTGTTAGCAAACAACATCGTGATTGCTTTCCAAAAGGCAAATCTTGGAGAGCAAAGAAAGTGTTGGAATTAATTCATTCTGATTTATGCGGGCCTATAAGTCCTATGTCTAATGGAGGTAAACGTTACTTCATTACATTCGTTGATGATTATAGTCGGAAGACTTGGGTTCATTTCTTGCAGGAAAAATCAGAAGCTTTTATAGCTTTTAAGAATTTCAAAGCAGTAGCTGAGAAAGAAGCTGGTAGGCCGATTAAAGTTTTTCGTACTGATCGTGGTGGAGAATACAACTCACAAGAATTTGTAAATTTTTGTGAGATGCATGGAATTAAGAGGCAACTTACGACAGCTTACACGCCTCAACAAAATGGTGTATGTGAAAGAAAAAATCGCACAATTCTAAATATGGTGCGAAGCCTTTTAAAAGGAAGCAGCATTCCAAAAAGTTTTTGGCCTGAAGCAGTGAACTGAAGTATTTATATTTTGAATCGAAGTCCCACTATTGCTGTTCAAAATATAACTCCAGAAGAAGCTTGGAGCGAACGAAGACCAACAGTAGATCATTTCAGAATTTTTGGGTGTATTGCTTACGCTCATATTCCAGATGAGAAGAGGAAGAAGCTGGATGACAAAGGGGAAAAATGTATTTTCTTTGGTGTTAGTGATCAGTCAAAAGCTTACAGACTATATAATCCTAACACTAAGAAAATCATTATCAGCCGCGATGTAATTTTTGATGAAGAAAAGACTTGGGCATGGAATGAAGATATTACTATAAGGGAAATTCAAGCAGATTTTGATGATGAAAACGACGGGATAATGCAACAACTTTCAGAGAACGAGCAGCAAGTTCCAGTAGCAGCTCAAAGTTCAATTCCAACAGTTCAACAAAGTCCAGTTGAAACAAATAGACGAGAAGATATTGCAAGCAGCTCACGTCCACTACGCATCAGAAGAAGACCAGCATGGATGCAAAATTATGAAGTGCCGGGAGTTGATCAATTTGAAGACCCACTCACATATTTTGCTTTTTTCTCAGATTGTGATCCTGTCAGTTTTGAAGATGCTGTCAAGGAATTAAAATGGCAGAAGGCAATGGATGATGAAATTGCAGCTATTGAAAAAAATAACACCTGGGAATTGACAGATCTTCCAAAAAGACAGAAAACAATTGGTGTCAAGTGGGTTTACAAGACAAAGTTAAAGGAGAACGGTAAAGTTGATAAATATAAGGCGCGACTTGTAGCCAAGGGCTATAAGCAAGAATTTGGCATTGATTACAAAGAAGTATTTGCTCCTGTTGTTAGACATGACACAATCAGACTGGTGATTGCAATGGCAGCACAAAACTCATGGCCTATATTTCAGTTAGATGTGAAATCAGCATTTCTGCACGGAGAATTGCAGGAACAAGTATTTATTGATCAACCTCCTGGTTATGTAAAGTTTGGTTATGAACATAAAGTTTATAAGCTGAGAAAGGCTCTATATGGCCTAAAACAAGCACCGAGAGCTTGGTATAGCCGTATAGATGCTTATTTTTTAAAAGAAGGATTTCACAAATGCCCATATGAGCACACACTTTATATTAAAATTGCTGATGGACGAAAAATTTATTATTGTGTGCTTATATGTAGATGATCTTATTTATACTGGAAATGATAAGGCCGTGCTTGAAAGTTTTAAACAGTCTATGATGATGGAGTTTGATATGTCTGATCTTGGTGTGATGCATTATTTTCTTGGCATTGAAGTGGTGCAATCTTCTACTGGAATTTTTATTTCTCAAAAAAAATATGTGCGAGAAATTTTAGACAGGTTCCAGATGAATAATTGTAATTCTGTTAGTACACCAATGGAGACGGGTTTGAAGCTTGTGAAAGATTCAGAAGGAAAGAAAGTTGATAGCACGCTTTATAAGCAGATTGTAAGGAGTTTAATGTATTTAACTGCAACTCGCCCGGATATTATGCATGTTGTTGCTCGAATTAGCAGGTACATGGAAAATCCAAAGGAGTTGCATCTTTTAGCTACCAAAAGAATTTTTAGATACCTACAGGGAACAACTGATTTTGGATTGTTTTACAAACGAGGAGAAAAGTCAGATTTAATTGGCTTCACAGACAGTGATTATGCTGGAGATCTTGATGATAGAAAGAGCACTTCTGGTTATGTTTTTATGATGGGTTCAGGAGCTGTTTCATGGTCATCAAAGAAGCAAGCTATTGTGACTTTATCAACCACTGAAGCGGAATATGTAGCTGCAACATCTTGTGCTTGTCAAGCTATTTGGCTGAGAAAGATTCTTGAAGAACTTTATTTCAAGCAAGAAGGGCCTACTTTAATTTTCTGTGACAATAGCTCAGCAATAAAGCTTTCCAAAAATCCTATTCTACATTAACGAAGCAAGCATATCGATGTGAGGTATCACTTTTTGCGTAATTTGGTAGAAGATGGAGCAATTGATCTTACTTACTGCAAGAGTGAAGACCAAGTTTCTGATATATTTACCAAGCCCCTCAAATTGGCAACATACTTGAAACTCAGGAAGCTCCTTGGTGTTTGCAATTGGAAAAGTTCAATTTGAGGGAGGGTGGTTGCTATTTTTTCTTTAAACTGATGTTTGAAAATATTCAGTTTAAGGGAGGGAATGTTATGAATTAGTGGGTGGTTTATTTCCTATTTTTAAGAAATAATGGGCATGTTCTTTAATGCTCCATTTGTCTAGGAAAAACATGTTTAGTGGTTTTTTCTATATTGCATTTTTTTAGCATTAGTGCATATTTTGTCATGGTAATCATGGGTAGTAATGGGTAGTTATAGATATGATCATGGGTAACTTTCTTTGGCTATATAAAGATTGATGTAATTGAATTATGGTATTAAGTAAATTGTGTTTCTTCCTTTGCATTGTTCATTTGCCATTATTCTTTCTAAATTTCCTACAAAGAGAATGGAAAAAAATTGAAAATTGTCATTCTCGGACTAAGACTCAGAACCCATTATCAGCATGCTTGCAGAAGCAGAACAAATTAGCTTCACAGTGTTAAGAGTTGGTCCTATTTTCATTTCTCAGCCAAGATCAAATCCCTGCAGTTGGTCTAGGATTTCAGCTATTAAAATCTAGACGTATATCATGTGAAGTAGAAGTTGAAGCCAGTCAAGTAGAGAATATGGATGCAGAATTGAGTGGTCTAAAGCAGCAAAGACATCAGTCTTGTATAAGTGCAGAAGGCCCCGAAGGGATTGGAAGCATTTAAGTTAACATTCAAGAACTGGAAGAGTTGGAAATTAAATTTTTAATTTTAAATAAATATAAATTAAAATTATCTTTAACTAAAATTTTAATTCTTTTAATTTTTTAAATATTAAATAAATTAAAATTAAATTTCTTAAATTTTACTTTAAAGTAAATAAGGATATGATATTCATTTAAATAAAAATATGTGTTCAACTAATGATTTAGGAGAGATAAGTATGTTTTACCTCAAACTTTTTATTTAACTGTTAAATATCAATTCTTAGGAGAGATATGTGTTAAAACCCCTAATTTTATATTAATTATAATTGATTTTGGTCTTTAAGGTGCAACGGTGATTAGAACATTGAACTTGAAAGCCAACTGGAGGTCTAAATGATGGGATTCCTTCTGTCTGATGATTTTCCCATATATACCGTTAAAGGATTGGCCTTAACATCGAACCTGAATTGTATTCTTGTGATCTCTCTGAAGAAAATGGACGTTTCAATTACAACCACAAAAGCTAGTTGTCATGGTCGGTCCAACAGTTTGCCCTCCAAATCTCACCCCTTTATCGTTAGTGTTGAGGATCAATTACAGGGGTCAAGATCCTCCGAGGCAGCATCTTCTTCACCATTCTTAAGTGCAAAAACTTGGCTGCACTTAAGAATTTGTTTGAATGTGTATGTGTTGACAATCTGTTGCAAATGCCAGCAGCACAAAAAGCTTTCTGGAATGAGCAGCAAGACAAATGTGTTGAGGATGTTTTGGATGGATCTCTCTGCATGTTAGATATGTGTGGTAACATCAGGGACGTTTTCTCTCACATAAAAGACTGTTCAAGATCTTGAATTTTCTCTGCGCAGAAGAAACGGTAGAGACTCCAACCTAGCAAGCGTTCATTTCTAGAAAGAAGGTTAATAAGACGGTGAGCAAGCGTTCTGAGAATTTGAAGAGTATGCAGAAAGGAAACTTGGCTCTCTTAGACAAAGACCAAGAGCTAGTAGCCTTGGTTGGCTTGTTAAAAGAAGTTGAAGCAGTTAGTTTCACAATGTTCAAGTCCTTTTTCTAATATATCTGGCCAAGATCAAAGTCAAACAGCTGGTCTTTGGTCTCAAAGTTGATCCAATCAAAACCGGTATCTTCTGAAGAAGAGGAAAATGGAGAAGATATGATTAACTTGGAGAGTGTTTTGTGTGCTCTCATCAAGAACAAGTCTAGCAAAGCAATTAATGTGATGCAAGTGCAGAAAGCGCAGAAGGTTCTCGAGGCAATGGAGTCAACAATGAAAGAAATTGAAGAGGGACTGGAATCCGTGTTCAGGTATTTGTTGAAGAGTGTCCCTTCTCAACATTCTCCACCACTAAAATCTATGTCCCGGGACATTTTTTGATCTGGTGAAAGGTGATGGCATTCCCAGCTTTTTACAAGGGGTTTGTCCACGATTCTGATGAATAGTTTGAAAAAAGAGTTATATTGTACATTGTATGTTCAAATGAAATAGAATATCCTTGATGAAGCGCATTGATCTCATATCTCATATCATGTTCTTAAAATTTTTGTTTTTACTTTTTATTTTCCTTCGTTCTCGAACTTAAAACAGGCTAATTTTGAAGCAAACAAAAGTGTTGCATCGTCTATTGCAGAAATTAAACAGATAACCAAACCGAATCTCGGAACCCCAAAACTGTAATCATATTAATTAATTTATTATTTAACTTCTACTGTTTCATCTTCAAAATACTCGCAAGTACTAGCTAGCTAGTATACCAATTCCACCCTCTCTTGCGCAATTTTATGGCTTATTTTATAAATAATAGGCAGAATTCCGTACAATTCTTCCAGCAATATAAAGTCGTGGAAGAGCAGATAAAACAGAGTAATTTTTACTGTTTAGGAGGGCAAAAATAAATTTTGTTAATAATAGCTAATAGGCATGCATGCATCTTGCCTGGCCTTGAGAAAAACTTGGTTGGCAGATGAAATGGAGAAAATAGAACAACTAGAAATTTATTAGCCTCGTTAGATAATTACAAATAATATAATTTGTATGCTTTGCGAGGTTGCATGCAAGCACTCTGATTACTGTGAGACTATCACAGTCACGTTGTTAATTGCTAAATCAACTCGATCATATGCAATATGCTTGGCTGATGGATATCGTCAAGATTCTGGTCTCGTCTCTGTCGGGTAGCGAATTAGCAAGCTACTCGTATTCACGAATCATATTGCTTCGCAGTCTTATCATATATTTTCACTCTGCAAATAATAATGTGGCATTGTTTTAACTGTCGGAAGATCCGCAACATGACAGCAAGGATGTTCAGTACAATCACATGTACCCATTGTTTCTGTTATAAACCGAATTTATATGAAAAACTTTTAAAAATTTTCAAAGTAAAAAGCAGAGGGAAGGAAGACAATTTTCATTCAAAATCAAGATGTACAGTACCCGAGTTTGCCCTAAAACCCCAACTAAAAATGACAATTTTTCTCGCAAGACCGGGACCTGCTCTGTTTGGAGTGGGAATTGGAACGAATTTTTTTAAAAATTCGGGGACTCGGCCGAGTACGGGGATAAATTTTCCTTCCCGTTTTAAAAACGGGCCGGAAACGAGGATGAGTATTTTTCCCCTGGCCTATCCCCGATTATCCGGGTCTAATCCAATATCTATTTGGATAATTATATAAGAATCTATTTTATTTAGTAAATAATTATAAAAATTTTATAGTTTTTATTTTAGTCAAACAAACCTTTCAAAAAGGTGTATAATTTTTTAATTTAATCAATTAAGTTCTTAATAAATGATAAATACTTGCCAAATTTTCAATTTGATCAATTTTAGAATTATTTCAAATCATTTTCACAATAAAAAATTTTTGCTAAATAAACTAAAATTAATAAAAATTTAATAGTTAAATGATATATTTTTAACAACAAATTAAAATTTGATAATTATAGTAGCTATTTTTTGTTAAATACTTTAAGTATTACATATCAAGTTAATGAATTTAATATTTTAAATATGTTTTATGATACTTGAAATTTTTGTCAATATACTCTTTATTTTGAAAATTATATATATATATATATATTAACAAATATAACTAATTAAATCAATTTGTATAAATGTGTTCAAATAATCATAAATAATATTTATATAAATAAAGTTATTGTTAGATTACTATTAATGATAATAATAGTTATAATTATTAAATTTGAATTGTCTTAAATTATAAAATTATTTTATATCAATATAATAATTTAAACTTATTTTTAAATAATTGTTAAAGATAAAATTATTGTTACATTAATATTATTAATAATAATAATAATAGTAGTATAATTATTAATTTTAAATTTTCTTACGTTATAAAATTGATAATAATAATAATAATAATAGTTATTGAATTTGAATTGTCTCATCCTATAAAATTAATAATAATAATAATAAATATAATATTTTAAAAATATAAATTAAATATATAGTTTTAGTTCAATATTTTTATTTACATGTTTTAATTAATGAATATAAGTAGTGTAATGATAAAGTGTCATATTTTTTTTATAGTCTGTGTTCAAGCATTAAAATTATAAATTTTTTATTCTTTTTTAAAATGTCAAACAGGGTCAATACGGGGCTGGGGTCCGGCAGGGATCCTTGGTCCAAATAGGGGATATCTCCGACCCGTCTCTAGTTCGGATAAATCGGGGATGGGAACTCGAAGTTCAACCGTGACCGGGCTCCCCCGCAGTCCCCACCCTGTTGCTATCCCTAACCCTAACATATTTATGGTAGATTTTGGATCGTATTTTAGACTAAACACGGGTTGGATCAGATCTATGCAATAAAAAAAGAGTATACTTTCATACGTACAATACTGTTAAAAATAATAAAACAAAATTCATACAAGCTCGACCCTAAATATGTCAGCGTATCTCCAATATTCTGTATCCATTATCAAATATGGACCACAAATTCTACAGTATCAGTTAAGAAATTGATGAGTAGGTGCTGGATTCCTTATCTTCCTATTTCTCTGTATATATTGTCAATGGGTTTCACAGAAGTCATCAGACATCAGCTTTAGAAATTTTCTCCAATTTTGAGTTGTAATTCTTTCCTATCAAAGAAAAAGATGGCACCAAAGTTGTTTCCCATGTCCGTTTTATCGGTTTGCCTTCTAAATCTCACCCAGTAACTGAGAACTTGGAGGAGAATTTTAACAGTGCCTTGATGATGTGTTTAAGTTGTCAGTCGTCCAGCAATCTCTCGCTAACGATCGGCATGAGAAATCTGTCGAAAATGTGTTGGATGGATCTCTCAGAGTGTTGGATATCTGTGGCTCCAGCAAAGAGATTTTGTCACAGATGAAGGAATCTCATCAAAATTTTGAATCATCTGTCCGGAGAAAAAGACCAGAAACTGGATTTGCTAATGAAATTGCAAATTATATCAAATCTAGGAAGAACATCAATGAGTGGCTTTGCAAGGTTCTCAGAAACTTGAAGGCAACAGAGAAGAAAACAGCTCAGAACTTCTTGACAAAGACAGCTATATTCTCGCCGTTGTTAGCATGCTATGAGAAGTTGAAGATATAATCCTCTCAGTTTTCGAGTCGGTACTAGCATCCATTTCTGAATCAAAGACAAGAAAGTCAGGTAGTTTTTTTTCTATTTCGAAGTTAATCAGATCAAAACGTATAGCATGCGAAACAGAAGATGTAAATTTGAATTCCTTACACAGCCAGAAGCTGAGTAAGAGCACAGGTTCTGAAAACTTTGCTCAAGCCCCTGGAAGCAGTAGAATCAAGCAACCAGGATTTTGAAGATGGATTGGAGAGAGTGTATAGGCGTCTTCTTAAAACCAGAGTCTCCTTCTGAATGTTCTCAGTCAATAGTCACAGTACAGATCTAGTGATCTCCAATGGCATTCCATTCTTTTTACAGGAACTGCCCTGAAATTTTCCTGGAAACAGTTGTAAATTACTACAAAAATTACATTGTAAATGACTTCAAATTTCAGTGAAAGTTACAGATTTTTAAGCAAAATAGTCTCCTCTCTAGTGTTGCTACAATAATATTCTTTTCTCAATTAATGGTCATTATGACAAGAAGAAAGCTTCCGTCCTGAACAGAATACTTGTATGCACATGGGTTATCTTATTAATAGTAAGCTGAATTCTGTACAATTCTTAAAGCGATATGAAGATGCTATTCTGAAAGAGCAGATAAAACAGAGTAATTGTCACTCTTTAGCAGGGACAAAGTAATTTTGTCAACAATAGGCGTGGGAGATCACATGCATGCATGTTGCGTTGGCCTTGAGAACAACTGGGTTGGCAGATGATATCGAGAAGATAAAAACAACTAGAAATTTCTTAGCCACATTAGATAATTACAAATGATACAATTTGTATGCTTTGCGAGGTTGGATACAAGCCATTGGAGATTTCTTAATGCTGAGTCTAGGTGGATTTCTGATTGTTGTGCAATTATCAATATCACGTTTTTAATTGCAAAATTAAATTGTTGACAGTGGGCAATGTGCAATGCTGATCGATATTGTCAAGATTCTGGTCTCATCTCTGTCCGGTACCAGATTAGCAAGCTACTCGCGTGCATGAATCATATTTATTCATGTCTATAATATATTTTCACTCTCCAAATAATGCAATAATAATTTGGCATTGACACAATTATATATTCACTATATATATGGATGAGATGGGTTTATGGAATTCCTTAACTGTCCATTGTTTCTCATTCAACACAGGGTTTTGAATTCTAAAATTTTAAATACTAACGTTAGGAAGACGTTGGCTTCGATCAAGTTTGACACAAGATAATTGCTAAATTAAATTGATCAGGGAGGCTGTCATGATTCTTCCTGTTTGTGAACACCATGCAGTGATGGTCCTTTTGTCTGGCCACTGGTCTGGCTAAATGCAAGGATTTCAATTAAGAAATTGTTTATTAGGTGCCGGTATTGATCCTGCCTCGGTTTCCTTGACTTTCTATTTCTCTCTATATTGTTCTTGAATTTCAGAGTAGTAATCAGATCCAAATTTGAGTTGTAATTCTTAGCTTTGAGCTTTCCTATCAAAGAAAAAGATGGCATCTAAATTTGGTTCACATACTCGTTCTATCAGTTTGCCTTCCAGATCTCACCCTGCAACTGAGAATTTGGAACGCTTAGAGGCCTCAGAACCGCGCTTCAATTTGCCAAAAATTGATGCTCTCGAAGATTTCTGCCTGTGCAGTGATGATTTGCTTCAGTTGTCGGTCGTCCAGCAAGCGCCCGCCAATGATCGGTATGACAAATGTGTCCAAAATTTGTTGGAGGGGTCACAGATGAAAGAATCAGTTCAAAATTTTGAATCGACTGTCCGAAGAAAGAGAGCAGAAACTAGCCTTGCTAATGAAATCGGAAACTACATTAAATCTAGGAAGAACACCAGTAAGCTGGTTTGCAAGAGGAAACAGGGAGGAAAAACAGCTCAAAACTTCTTGACCAAGACAGTGATCTTCTCGCTGTTGTTAAGATTCTAAAAGAAGCTGAAGACGTTGCTCTCTCAGTTTTCGTGTCCATTCTGTCATCCATTTCCAGATCAAAGACAAGCAATCGGTTCTGTTTCAAAGTTGATCCGATCAGAACGTGTAGCATGCGAAGCAGAAGAAGATGCAACTTTGACTTCCATAAAGCTGAGTAAGAGCACAAGTTATGAGCAAGTGCAAACTTTGCGGCAGCCCCTGGAAGCATTAGAATCCAGAATCCAGAATCTTGAAGATAAATTGAAGAGAGTTTATAGAATTCTAGTGAAAAGCAGAGTCTCCCTTCTGAATATTCTTAACCATTAGTCATCTCCAATGGAATTTCAGTCCGAAAGGAACTGCCACGAGATTTTCCTTGTAAATAACTGTAAATGAAGACAAAAATTATATTGTAAATGACTTCAAATCTAGGTGAAAATAACTGATTTCAGGCTACAAAATTAGATAATGTTACTTTTTTTGGAGACCGAATATTTACAATGCCTACGGGCCGAATCTTACAAAGAGTTTAATTGGATGTTGGGCCAAACGAACGCGGCCCGAAACTGGTAGAAACTTGGCGCCACAAAAACCAGAATCTGAAGCTTATCTACTCATGCTCCGAGGAACTATAATTTTCCTTCCCATCAAGTAGTTCTGACATAATAGTCATACATCAATGCGCGGGAGTGTTTATCATAGCGCCTTTGACTACTTGTTTAACCAAAAAAAAAAAAAAAACATTTCTCGTGTGCGAACATTTTAGTATTCTGTACAATAACAGAGGACGAAAAAACAATTATACCCCGCTGTTATATAATGAAATTATTACTATGATTGTGTCGTTTTCATATAGACGTGGCACATGATGAATGGGACCATTTCCATCCGAAATTGCTCAGAGGATGAGCGTCGAGGTGAATTCCCAACCATACAAATCTAACCTCTTGGTTTGAAGTTTCAGGCTTTCGGGGTCATTTCATGGACCAATTTGTACATAATTTAGGGGCCATTTATACAGAGAATGGTCCAGTGGGATTGGTCAAATTTGAAAAAGTTGCTAATAATGACTTTTCAGCGACCTAAAATGAAAACCTAACAGCTGTATGAGAATTGAGAACTTGCAGGGCTATATTGTCAACTATACCGAGCACGTTAAAAAAAATGCAAATCGCAAAAATGTAATAAAAATGTGGGCCCACGAAGCCCATTGCGAGAACTGGCAACTTGTGAACGGGACCATTTGGGGTTGGCCCGTATTACAAGACCCCAAAAAAAAAAAAACAACAACTAATCTCTCCAATGTTTGATTGGGACTTGTTTTTGACTAATGTTCTCTTTGCCTCAAATTTCCATTTTTCTTTTGTAGACAAGGGAATTTCCATCTAGCCCACTATTATTTTATTTTGTATACCATTTGTATTTTCTTTCAAACTTAAGGAAATATTTTATTTTTATGGTAATTATGGTAAATAAATATTGTTATGCCTGCATTATATTGCAAGTAGTAAATAGCGATGCCACTTCCTAATAAGTGCGATGGGGACACAATATCTATTTGCACCACGACGTATACCCTATATATAAATCACTATAACCAATTCATCACAATCACTCATTTGTTTAAATCTGCATTTTAAAGACTCCGGCAACATAGTTTGGTTAAATTAGTCGGTGTTTGGATTATCGTACCTAAATTTTTCTCTCTTTAAAAATTAGTTACTGTTTATATGATTTAAATTTTTTATTTTATCATTTTATATATATATATATATATATATATATATATATATATTGTCGCATGAAAAGGGTAGAAAAATGGTCGAACAAGGGGGGGTTGGGGGGGGGGGGGGTGTGGAACACTGGTTTATACGGCAAACTTTAGCCATAAAGATGCATACGTGGTGGCTAAAAGGATTGGCGATAGCCGATAGGCACAATATGGATAAGAAAGAACTGACAGTGGTACCAAATTTCGTACGGATGCAAGGGCCACCTCATATGATATTATGGTAAAGGTGGCCTTTCCTACAGTGATCTAGGTTAGCCTTTCCCAATTCCAAAACCAGAGGGATGGATTGGCATAAACACTCAAATCCAAGCCTACGTAAATCCACAATAAATAAATAAAATACAATCATTAATCACTATTTTTATCATCGAATTTTTTACCAAATTTTAAATTCCAGTTTTTGCAATGAAAACAAAACATGGTAGAAAAATACTATCGGCCTTTCGCGGTTTATTAATCCGCCGTGATTATGATTAAACCAGCTGTTTTCAGGCCACTCATTATTTCCTGTCAGTAAGTATTCTTACTCCTCATAAAGATCAAGAAAAGAAATATACACGAGATAAATAAACAATTTGTACGTAAGGATATATTGATCTCAGTGGGTAAAGCAGTGGATTCTCCTTTGAGTTCCCATTCAAAAAGATCAATTAAAGTTTTTTATGGGCCCAACATATTTTGAATGGTTATTGATTGAATCGAATTTTGACTAAAACATATACCAAGCACTTGCTGATCATAATTATGTCATAAATGAACAAGAGAAAGAAAGAGTGATATATATACATATAGCAGATAACAATAGAGCAGAAGCTGCCCGCAGCAGGCATGCGAGGGAGAATAAAAAAGCTGCTGCTAGTTTTTGTTTTTCCTACGTGTTTTTTGCCAGACTTTAATTAAAGAATATATAAGATTAAGAATGCAAGAATATAGCAATTAATTGACAAATATTCGTTAACAGTTTGTGTAGGATTTTCTCCGGCCCTTTTTTTTTTAGATCAGTATATACAGAATTGGATCAAGAGAAAACCCTAGTTAGATTATAAGTATTCCTTTAAGAACATAAACATACAACATCTGCTGATTCTAACGAGCAATCTCAGTCTTCAGAGAAGCATTGAGCTCCACCTGTTCAGCTTCCCATTTTGCCTTAGCAACGACTCCATCGTGCAAAGGCACGTACTCCTAATTAATTGAACAACAGAAAGAGAAAGCAAAAACAGTCCAAATTAGAAATTAAAGCAATTAAAAAAACAGCAGCAAGTTCGAGAAAGGCGAAAAACCCACCTCAAGTTTTGGCACGAGTTCTTTTGCATTAGGAGCAGAGACAATTATGCTTCGTTGAGAAGAGGAAATAAAGCCGTCATCTACGGCTTTGTCGATGAAGTTCAGAAGAGAGTTGTAGTATCCATCCACATTAATCAAACCCACCTGTAGTGTATCAAAGGACAAGTTAAATTGAGAACCATTAATTCCAAAATTAAATTCAACAGAAAAGGGAACTGATTAGACGTGAAGTTGATTTACAGGCTTGTCGTGAATTCCCAGCTGGGCCCATGTAATGACTTCTAGTAACTCTTCAAGAGTTCCATACCCACCTGGTTAATTATTATAGTTGAGACACACAAAAATACGAAAATTATTAAGAAATAATTTGTTATGAGAAAGAATTTTCCTATCATCTCCCGCTAAGAACGAGAAAAAAGAAAGACCTGGTAAGGCAATAAAACAGTCAGAATTGCGGGCCATCTCAGCTTTCCTTTGGTGCATGTCTGCTACTGCTTTGACCTCCCCCACTGTTTCTCCAGTTATCTGCTTAGCAAGCACATATTGTAGTTAAAAAGAAAAGCTCATACTAACTAATTCAAGAACAACAGAGCCAAATAATGCATATTTACCTCTTTGTTCATAAGAGTTTTGGGGATGATTCTGTAAGAAACCCCAAAGGAAGTTAGTATAAAAGCCAGAAATCTACAATGACTAATTTCTGAACTCTAAAAGGTACTGCATGTTTACCCTAAAACGTATCCACCACCACGATGAACTTCCTGAGAAACTAAACCCATCAAACCAACACTTCCTCCTCCATAAACAAGATCCAATTTCCGAGAAACCTTCACAAGCAAATTCAATATAAATTTTAGATTAAGAAAAAGCTTTGAACTTTCAAACCAGTTCGAGCCACAAATATACTACCAATTAAAAAAAAAATTGCAAAGAAATTCAATAAGAGAACCAGTTCTTGGCCGAGTTCAAGAGCAGCATCACGATAACAATTCCTTTTGCCAGTACTGCTTCCGCAAAAGACACAAACCCTTTTGAATCTGGACTTGAGAGTCACTTTATTCTCCTCCATGGATCTCAGGCACTTAGTTTTGGGTTGGGGTTGCTTTTTCTTTTTAGGGGATGTTTTGTTTCACCAGAAAGAGGAACCTGATACTAATAAAGGAACATGGGAAGAAAAACATATATAGGAGCCGGAGCAGTTCAGTACAGAAACCACCAATGGCCCAATAAATTAAATAGTACTAGCTGGGCAACTAATAATTTTGGTCTTCCGTGAAATCCTGTTATCCCACGTGGACTTATAATCCGAATTTTTGCTTTACCGAAATTACACCGACAGGGTTCTTTTTCTTCTTGCTCTGGACTCTCGTAATCTCGAGTTCATTCATCTAACATCACCGCATCCACTAGTTTCTCTCCACGTTCGCCTTTCATAAATAATATTTATATATTTTTATATGAGAGTGTCCCATGCAATGGATAAAATTAAAATGTATTACAAATATATTTTACGGATCAAATAGGCATATAAATACTGTTTAGTATTAGAGAGTGATTTGATTTATATTAATATAACAAATTATAAACAATATATAATTATATATATTTTATCTCTGTTTTAATATTGTAATGTTACTTTTGTTGACTATCTTTTTAAAATGGTTATAACCAAAAAATTAAACCATTTATGTATTATAGTACATACCTACATAGAATTTTGTCATAAAATTTTTCAATACCTTTCTTTCAAATCCTTTGTCATAAAGTTTTAAGAATTTGTTGTATGTAAATATTTCGATTAAATAACCGAAGTTCATTATACAAAAGGCTTAATGTCTGGACAAGATCATAATAAGGCTTGTAAATCACAGTGGCGTAATATGAATTAAGTCGAGATACAAAAGGACATTGACAAAACCATGATCAGCTTTAATTACGTTATCATCCATAGTGGCTGAGTGGTAATTATATATATACATTTATTGGCACAACGAAATACTATTGTTTCACCTCTCATATTATCTATGGATTTACGTATTAGTTAAAAAAGCTGACGATTCTGAAAAAGGAAGTTAGTTATGAAGATTATAAAAAATGTACGTATACATGTATGCAATTTAATTATGGTAATTATAATTCCATGTGCGTACATGCGGTCCTTAGAAACGCCGCACAAGCTAAAAGCATATTAAAATTAAAGCTAGCTTCAGCTTTTTAGCTATAAATGGAAATTAAGTGTTGTTTCATTAATTAATTACCAACAATAGTAATTAGCGTCTAATAATTAATATTATATTGGTGGGGCAGTGAACTGATTATGTATTTGTCCTACAATTTTCATTGCCGCTGCATTCAAAATAATTAATTGGGTATTGATATATGTATGTATATGGGCATGGAGTAATTAAATTGAACCTAATTAACACGGTAGTCTTGTCAATCAGAAATGAAAGCACTTGGCATATTAAATAACGAAAGCTGGAAACGAGAAAGAGCAGTGCTTGAGGTGGTTCTTACTGGCCATTATCTTTGCACGAAAAGTAAAGACATAAGTGCAACAGCAACGCTATTATTTTGTCCTTTGTCTTTGCCTTAATGAAGTAGATGATTGCCCTCGCTCACCTGGAATAGATGGATATATGTAGGACCGTATCGAAAGATTAGAGTTAGACCTTTTATTTTTAATAGTATCATCATAATTATTTTTCACTTGATTAAATTTTTTCTAGTATTAAAAATGAGTATGAAAATGGGGCTTGGTTTTGCGGAATTAATTAATTACTAATTCAAATGTAAGGAGCTATCATAGCATAGGAAGAAAAACGTGGCTTCATTGGTTTAGTTTTTCAATTAATAAAAATGAAAAAAAATTGGATGCATAATTTTAATTTCGACAAATGCCGGCATGCCCAGCCCGGGCCAAAATTTTCAAAAAGTTTTATTCAATTTAGCCAGCCAACTGGAAATCTATGGGTATAGTTGACAATTGCTGCGGTCTTAAAGTTTGAAAGGGTTTGGCTTGGAGTTGGAGGCAGATAATTTCAAAACTCGTGCTCCTTTTTCTCTCCCTATTCCTATTCCATGTAGAAATATAAATATAAATTAAATATTAAGCCCCGCACGTGCAATAGATAAGGTACGTACGCCTTTGGAATTTCACCAACAACTCGCGACCGATACAATAATAAATGTTTTCTTTTTCATGACTTAAAAAAGAGGTTTCATTGATGACTGGAATCGGGTTTGATAAAATTTTTATTTGATTGAAAAATTAATTTCTAATTATCACTCGTTCACTTACATTTAACAATTTATCAATAAATAATAATTATATTATGTAGCTGAGTTCATTAATTTCCTTGGCTTGGGCTGGGCGGTCGAAGAAATATGAAAAGTCGATGGCTTTTGCCTTTTAAACCTTTGAAATTAAAATTGCACTATTAGCTTTTGCTAATATATCAATTTTATACAATGATCTGTTGATTCTAAATTAATTATAGGCTTGCTTTTCAAAGCTTTGAACATAAAATTAATTAATGCAGGGTAGCGGTACGTCCTTTCATTTTGGACACACGTTCTTTCCATTTTCAATGTAAGTAAAGAATTTACACCTTAACCGCTAACACATTCGTGAACGCTCCGGCTTTCAGTGACCACCCTTGTTTGAATCAGTCAATAAAATAGAAAATAATCACACCCGACAAAGTTAATGTCTTACCGAAGTCCAACTTTTCATATTTGTTGTGTGTTATAAAAAGTGATAGCTACCATTAATTTTATCCCACGGTGGCAAAAAAAAGGGTCTTATCACACGCTTATCTAGTCTCTATATAATTCCTTTTTAGCAAGAGAAACTCATTCCTTTGGCCACCCTGTAGTGGCTTTTACGTGTACAACTTTTCTAACGAATACTTGAAAGCCTTTAATTCGTTGAATATATCCATATATGATTGATATATTCCCAATTACAACATAATAATAGTAAGAACTAAGAATTTTTGTGGGTTTTGCGGGACCCTTTAAATTTAAACCTTCCTTCGCTTTCTCCCCCCTTCTTTAATTTCTACACATGAGATTAATTGCTTGTTGAATAGGAGAATAATATATTAAAAATAAGAGAGGTACACAAACACGGACCCTATGTAAAAACATGATATTCCGCAAAATAGACATGAAATGATGAAAAAAAAAAAAGGGTTGAAATCAAAGCTGTGAATAAAGTTAGGTTGAACTGAGATTAATTTGTTTACATTAATCTATAAAAATAATATACCATGCAAAAAATTCAACTTATTAAATTACTTTATGAGATATATATTAGCCTACAGGAAACACGGTTTAATTCACACTCTATTGGAGAAAAGGAATTACACTAATTACATTATTAGTCACTAACTTTAATTTTGGTTGGTGTAATGATGGCTTACAAGTGACAAGTCATGGGTGAATGGAGAATAAAGTAAAACGAAGTTGACTAATTTAGGCACGCAAACTCATAGGGTAGGCGCATGTATAATATATAATCCTTATCCTTATTAAAATTTTGACTTTTACCATATCATAAGAGCGGAAATTTCAATTTCAAAGTCCAAGTAGCAATCAATTCCTTTTAAGCTAGCAAGGTGGATAAAAACAGTCACATCCCAAGTTCCCCACTTTCATGGAATTCACAAAATTCAAGAACGGCAAGCAACAACGTGAAAGCCTCCAACTGGCTTCTAGCTAGCTCTCACGTCTGAAAAATAATATTAAAATTATTAAACTTGTCCATTTTGAATATAAAAAAAGTTTAAGCTGCCTCATCATAGAGACTAATTCGATCGAATAAATGTACGTTTTTCTTTTTAAAAAAATGTAATTCCCATTTTGTCGTAGGCCCATAAGGCCCATATCCAATACCCTTACCCGAACCGTCACATGTTGAGATTCCAGTATCTTCGAAAGTTAGAACTTTCATAAAAATTTCTTGGAAATTACTAGCAGAATTTGTGGATCTTAGTCTCCGATTCCATGTCACTTGCAGAGAAAACAAAATCAAGCAAAGTTGCTAATAGTCCAAATGTTGATTAATTAATTCTTTTAATTATCTCCTTACTTCAACTACTCCCGTTTAGTTTATAAACGTTAAGACACACAGTCTGGCATCTTCCTCTCGTGCATGCATACATTTCCTTATTAGTCTTCATGTCACGAGCAGCAAGTTTGTCTTGTGGAAGTTTCCTCGAGACATATTTAGTTCCTTACCTGTTTCTAATAATCCAAAACTCCGTACTCAGAAGGATCCTTCCCGGTACTTTTCCTCAAGATCTGAAATCTAATAAACAATAAAGTTGTCTGCCAACTTCACTATATATAAAACCAGCATCACCTAATCAGCTTCTATTGCCAATTATCCTCAGTTGATTCAATAATCTTCTCTTCTCATTCCCAAATCACAAACATTTCGTTCAGCCTGTAATTCCAGAATGGCACGTCTGAATTTCAATGCTCTGAGAGATTTACACAACTCTGCCAACGATCTTCTTCACTCACCGTTAGTCCAACAGGCTCTCGTCCACCAGGGACAAGAGAAATGGGTTAATGAAGTCTCAGAAGCATCTTTGATAATGTTGGATGTCTGTGGAATCTCCAAAGACGTTCTTCTCCTTGTCAAAGAACATTTACAAGACCTACAAGTGACCTTGCGTCGAGTGATCATCGGCGAGTCAGATATCAGCACAAAAATTGCAGAGTACAATCGGTACAGAAAGAAATTAAAAAAGGAGACGTTTAAGTGTTTGCATTCGCTAAGACGGATGAAAAACAAATATCTTAGTTCAGATATTTCTCCTATAGAGCCAAAGCTGGTAGTAGTTGTTGACGTGTTGAAAGAAGTGAGAGTGACTGCTATTTCTATCGTAGAGTCTCTTCTGTCCCTTATATCCACACCATGGCTTGACAGAAAATCGGCTAAGGGCTCTTTTGCGTCAAAGTTTATGCGGTTAAATGAGCATAGTTTATACGATATTTGTGACGAAATGGCGCTACAAAGTGCAAACAAGAGAACGGAGGCAGCGGAAAATGCCATTGAAGTTCTTGAAGTTGAGCTAGAATGCATGTTCAGACGTCTGATTCAAACTAGGGTTTCACTTCTAAATATACTCACCAAGTAGCTCGAAAGGAAAACCCTTTTCTGTTTCCAGGATTAGCAACCAATTATTTAAGATCGAGTTTGCCATTTCCTGGGCCCTGGCTGATCACCACTTGTAGCGCAGTATAAATTAATTTAGATGAATTCACTGATAATTTTTTTCAAATTTAATTGTTTCAGCTATTTACGTCACATGATCATTATTTTAAATTTAGATGTATTGTTTTATTCTTTACAGAATGTAATATCAGTAGGTTTATCCCATTACATTTCAGATTTTAAAGTAATTACAAATTCTGATGTCTACGTCATAGATGATCTTGTGTTGCCTATATTGTAATGACATTCCTACACATCAGACTTTATTTCGGTTCAGTTTTAAACTTCAAATGTGAACTGCAGAAAAATTTAAGAAAAACGGATCTAGACTCGATTATATTTCACTAGAATTAAGGTGTTAATTATTAATATATTCCATATAATTAGTTAAGAAAATATATAATGTAGTTAGAAGGTAGATTATAGCTAGTAGTTATTTGTTGCAATAGTCATTATTTTCAGCCTATATATATTTATGTAATGTAGCATGCGAAATTCAAGAAATAAAAATTATTTCTTCATCAATTATAACATGGTATCAAAGCCATGTAACTCTGATTTTTTTCCCCCCACTTTCCAACGTCTTTTCCATTAGGTTCACTGTTAACCACAACGCGCCACCGCCAACAGCCACTCGTGAAGCACACGAGCCACCACCGTCAACTCTTGTTGCAACACCATTGACTTCAGTAGCTTCAAAGCTCGCCCACCGACTGATTTGTGTCTACCAGATTGACGCACGCGCCATCGTTTACTGGGATTGTGAGTCTTTTCGATTCCATATTCGCGGCCTCCGATCTCCTTATGGTCGGCGAGCTTCTTATCACTGCCACCATCGTTATAATTAGAATCAGCTGGTCGATTGATCTAGACTAACTAAACCTTCTCACATGTTGTCGCTTGTCGGGATCAAAAGGCTTTTAGTTTTGAAGTACGTGATTACTGATCTTTTTATCGCCGACGTGTCCTCTATCATCGATTGGTACCAGAAGATTCAGCATTTGCCAAACTATCTATTGGTGTCTTCAGTTTCTCTTCACACCCCGTTTTTCATCGCTGACTAAGAACATTTCACCGCTGACTAAGAACACAATCGATTACATATTCTCATTTCTGATCCGGTAATTCTACTGCACGTCCATTCTCACAGTCGACATCAGCCAATTAGAAACTGACTGAACATCCAGGTTGTGGTCTTCACTTGTCTTTTTCAGCCATCTGTTTCTTTGGTCAACTCCGAGTCAACAACTGGTTTCAATTTTCCTACAAATTATGGACAAAGTTATTGTGATATGGCCAGACCATTACCTTTTCGAAGCAAATTTTTCTGTAAATACTGTAAAAGAAATGGGCATTGCGTCCTCAATTTTCCTATCAGAAAATGCTATAATTATCATCAAATGGGTACCAAGCATCTTGCCAGACACTATTCAGAAAAAAAACGAAAGAATTCACAACAATTATCTGTTGAAGATAATACTGCTTCAGACACAGTCACAGCCTTCTCTATCTCTACATCTCTTACAGTGGATGATATAAAATCTCTTATTCACCAACTTCTGTAAAACTGTGGTAATCCTTATATTTATGCTCTATCAAACACCTCAGGTAGATTGTCGTGTTACTTTGATTTTGCATGTTATAATCATATGACGGCATATTCTACTATTTTTTCGTCTAAATTTACTCCCTTTAATTTATCAATTATTTAGACTGTAAAATAAATTTATTATACATGTTAGCCATTCAGATCATGTCACATTACCCAATTTATCAATCTCTAATACTTTTCTTATCCCCAATTTCACTCTCAATCTTTTATCTATTGGTCAACTATGTGATCTTGATCTTCATGTTCTTTTTACTTCTTCTATTTGTTATATGTAGGATCTAAAGACAAGTAAGATGCTAGAGATAAGTTGTAAAGTTGGACGTCTGTTTGAGCTTGTTAGTCTTCATCTTCCATCTCCTTATCATTTTATTCCTCAGAGTGTTGCTTCCAAAACTTTTACCTTATCTTTGAGTCTTTGACATTCTCGACTATGAATATATCACTTGGTTGTCTTCAATCACTAGCTTTTAGTGGTATTTTGGGTTTTGTTTCTCATGACAAAGTTGATTGCGTATCATGTCATTTAGCAAAATATATTGCTATACCTTTTTAATAACAATGAGTCTATCTCTCATGCTCTATTTGATTTAATTCATTTTGATATTTGAGGACTCTTTCCTATTACTATGATGGGTGGATCTAGGTATTTTGTTATTTTTTTATGATTATTCTCGTTATACTTGAATTAATCTTTTGAAACATTTTTTCGAATTTCCTAAAATTTATTGTGATTTTGCTAAAATAATCCAAACACAATTCTCCTGTTCTATTAAAGTTTTTCGATCTGATAATGCTATGAATACAGCGATTTTGAGTTTGTTAGTCTTCTTTAAACTAATAGTACAATTTGTCATTTTTATTATCGTGGGATATCTCAACAAAATGGCGGGGTTGAAAGAAAACATAAGCATATTTTTTAAATAATTCGTACTTTTCTTATCTTTGCTTTATGTTTGGAACGTTTTTGGGGAGAAGCTATTCTTACAGCCATCTACATTATCAATCGAATTCCTTCCCCGATCATTGCTAATCAGTCATCTTATGAATGTTTGTATAAGAGTCCTCCAAATTATAATTTTCTTAAAGTTTTTTGTTGTACTTGTTTTGTTCTTTTTTAACCACATAAGCACACTAAGTTAGAACCTAAAGCCAGTTTATGTTGCTTTCTAGGGTATAGTATTGACTCCATATCTCTCGACATGTGATTTTCTAGTAGCACAAAATTTTTTCTTCTTTCTCAAATTTTCATTATGAGTCTTATTCTAATTCATTCTTTGCTAACAATTTTATCGATTTATTCCCCAATGAATCTAATGCAAGTTCTTTAAATGAGTCTTTAACAAACTTGTTTAATGTATCACCGTCTACTCTTGAGCTAATGATTATGTGTTTTGGATCCTTATTTGACAACTTAATTATTCCTCACCCTGCATCTCTGAATGTTTTTTCCTCACTACGATGATCCACTCGGGTAAGAGAACTTCCTGTTAGACTTCGGGATTATCATTGTTTTTCTACTACAATTTCATTATATGAACTTTAATACCATTCTGAGGCTTGTTCTAACCTTGTTTGGCAACAAGTAATGGTAGATGAGTTACAGGCCTTTGAGACCTCATATACTTAGGATCTAGTTACCTTCCATAGGAAAAAACTGCAATTGGATGTAAAAAATGTCTATAAAATCAAAATTAAAGTTGATGGCTCTATTGAAATATACAAAGCTCGACTCATTGCTAAAAACTTTACACAAGAATATAGAATTGTTTATGAAAGAACTTTTGCACCAGTTGCTCATATGACTTCTGTACGAAGCTTATTAATAGTTGTTATTATATATCGAGGGACACTTTATCAGATGGATGTAAAACATGTATTTCTTAATGGAGATCTCACTGAAGAAGTTTATATGAAAACTTCTGGGATATCCTCATCCTCCTCATAAGGTGTACAAGCTTCATCGAGCTTTATATAGCCTTAAACAAGCTCATCACGCTTGGTTTGCTAAATTCAATTCCACAATACAAAAATTTGGTTTTCACTCTTGCCCACATGACTCAGCTCTCTTCATTGGTTCATGAACTATGGCTACATTCTTCTATTGTTATACGTGGATGACATGATCATTACTGGAGATGACACTACTAGCATAATAGCATTTAAAGCTTAAGACCTCACTTTAACAATAGTTTAAGATGAAGGATCTTGGTAATCTTATATATTTTGTTGGCCTCGAAGTGTTCGCTGATTCATATAGATATTATCTTTTGCAAGTTGAATATGTATTTGATCTCGTTGCTCAAGCTGATTTAACTGATAGCAAGACTATCTTTACTACAGTGCAACCTAATACTAAACTTATATCACTTAATGGTACTTCATTCTCTGATGCAACACTCTATAGGCAATTAGTTGGAAGTTTGATTTATCTGATAGTTACGCGTCCTTATATCTCTTATATTGTTCATCTTGTTAGTTAGTATATGGTTGCGCCTTGGTTTACACATTATACTGCTGTCCTTTAAATTCTTCGATATGCTAAAGGTACTTTATAAAAAATCTCTTGAACTTCATGCTCATTTTGATGCAAATTAGACTGGTGATCCTACTAATTGTCAATCTACTACTGGCCAATGTATTTTCTTGGGAGATTCACTCATCTTTTGGAAGTGCAAGAAACAATTGTTGTTGTACATTCTAGTACGGAGGCTGAATATTTTCGGCCTATATATATCTATATAATGTAACATATGAAATTCAAGAAATACAATTTATTTCTTCATTAATTATAACATTAATATTGAATCTATGATTTATTACTTAAATTCTTTCAACGATTTATTTTTTAGATAAATTTGTATATTTTTCTCAATATAAAGTACCAAGCTAGACCAGTATGAAATTGTCCTACTGAGCCAATTCTGACTTGACTTTGGAGTTAAATAATTGAAACTGAAAATCAAGTTAAAATAAAGGAAATAAAATCTACCTGTGTTTAAATCATGCAATAATTTAATTTCGTTGTTTTGTAGTTCAAAGTCGATATTGAAGCTGTTATGTATAATTAAATTGGGTTAAGCATTAAATCCAGTTGCATTTTTGTTTATTTTTTCATTTGTATGAAGTCAATCAATTGGCACATATTGGTAGAAACAAGAAACTATAGATAAAGCAGATATGCATGCTACGAGAGCTCTTGCTTATAACCTTTTTCCATCTCGATCAAAGCTTGCAGCTTGCAAATCATTATAACCTTTTTCCATCTCGATCAAAGCTTGCAGCTTGCAAATCATGTGATTTGCTTTCTCCAGAGTTTCCAGTTTGGCTAGGCTGCCCAAGAATCTTCTCTTCAAATGCAATCAAATTTCATGTCCGAACCCGTAACAGATTAGCTAATTCTCAAGCCCCCAATTCTGAATTTTCAACAGTAGTATTGTACTTAATATCTATCTGTCATAATCTAAGAATATTATTGTTTGATTAATAGTAAATATTACATGTCTAATTATTATCACGTATGCCGAGCAGCATCCAACTGTACTCTATTATCATTAAAGACAAGGAAGACCAAGTTGATTAAGAAAAACTCCTACTCTATTATTCCATATAGAGTTTGAGAGACCAGGCGAATCGTGTACATCTTTTTTTATGCAAATAATTATTAGTACGTCATGACAGTTTGAATCTAGCGATCATCCAATTGTTCTTGGCTAGCATTCCTGTCCTGTCCTGTCCATCACTTTCTTCACAATCAATTAACATAAGCGCAAAATATATGGGATTGGGAGAAGAAGTAATTTGACAATCTGTTTTCCTAACCGAATTCTCAATATAATTATTCAGATGGCTTAATAAAGTAAGAACACTAATAAAAAGAGAAGAAAGACTTGTATGGAAAATAGCCAAGGAACACAGAATGAATGATTGTGTACATAAGATTTCTTCCACTCGTTGCTCCAGTGTCTGTTTTCATACTTGATCTAAAGACTGAAACGGCTGGGAGCAGAGACATGAACAAATTCCAAAACACTATTATTTTTATCTCGTTCTTCAAAAATTGGTTCACATGAAAGATACGCACACCCACATTTGAGGAGCATGAAGAAAAAACCATTCAGTTGATGAGGTTAAATCAAGTCCCATATAGATTACAACTAAATAAAGTGAAATGGCAAATTATGAACAGTGCGGACGAAGCTATAATAACAATTGGAGTCAGGATTCATTTAACTTCACAATGATGGAAAAGATTACTTAGAAGCACACTGTGCATGTATACATAGAACTGATAAAAAAAAAGGTCCATGCTCACACTCTTACCACATTAACATGAAATCTGATGTTCATGGAATCAAGCCCATCACAACCAGTTTATTCTATGGAAGAAAATAGCAAAGATATTCCAGATAATGTCAGCACTGAGATTCCGCCAAAACAACCCTTTTATGGCTTCTCCCTCTGCCTTTCCACAAGGAATCCTGCAATGGATACAGCATAAGCACGTTTTCTGGATTTCACCCAACATTTCTATTCATGAAAAGAAATAATTTCTCTGTCAATCCATTAACTGGTTCACTAATGGGTAATCTACTTGAAGGTAGTAATATGAGATCCATAACATTGACCAAGCATTAAAACCAACTATTTATTACCTTAACAAGTGAAAGAAAACAGCAGGACATGTAAACATAATAAATAACCATATTAACCACCATCAATTATTGTTTTCATTTTCCAAAACTAACCATCAAAGCAGAAACAAAAATGCATAGGGGGAGGAGGTATTACAAGGTTACAAATTACTTCCATCTGTGGTCTAATTCCACCACGGCAACCATAGCAGCAATGAACTTTGAAACCATAAAATAGCAAGACATAAAGCACTTCAACCCAGCTATCAACAGAAGGGGCCATGGGACTTCAATTTTTTTTTCTCTTTTTTTGGAAAAAATGAAAAGAATAAGTAGCAAAAAATCAATTGGAATAGACCATGTATGAAAATATGCTTGGTTGCATGATCAAGAGTCATAAGACTAAGACAACAATGAGACAAGGAATTATAATTATGGTTCTCATCATCAAAAATCACATTCAAGAAGGATAGCCAAGATATAGTCCATACTTCACATTGGAAAGCTTGATAACAGTTTTTGTTCATTATTTGAAAAAGAAGTATTACAGGCTCAAGTATCAACAACCAGCTATATCAGTAAATTCTCCACCACATTTACTAGTGTTATGTCAAATATCTCAACATGCAATTGACCTGTTCACACATGTACAAATCAAGCAAGCTAAATAATGCATGATAACAAATAATCCCATAGTGACAAAAAAAAGGAGTACCTAATGATCATGACCATGGCCATGGTCATCATGACCCTCCCAAGGATGTCGCCAACCCTGAGGAAAACAAGAAGAAAGTGAAACACTAGAAATATAGAAGACTGGGTTACCAAAAGTTGAAGCAGAAATGATTCTTACCAAAACCACAGGACCATCTTGCTTAGCCCTGTAGAGAACCCAAAACCTGAAAATCAAGATACACAAACTTAGTGTAAACAAACAGCAAAGGGATGACCAACTTGTTGAATGTTCCACAGCTAGAATCACAATTAAAAGAATATAATATTGAAAAAGGTTTGCCATTTCTCCGATATTGTATCCCGGCAGACACAGCAAAATCATCATCATTTTCAAATAAGTGTAAACTTTTTACAGGTTTTTGAGCTCTGAACAATAATTATAATTCCTTTTTTTTCTTCTCCACCAAGTGCTAGCAGCTTTATTATCCATGAAAGATTGGCATTAAAAGTTGGTACAACTACAAATTAAGTGAACCGGAAAACCTGCTTCAGTCGAGAAGAAATACCAAGACTTAATCTTCCAACTAAATAATCCAATTTGAGCTCAAAACCAACGAAAGCCAAAAACGTAAACACATACTAAACAATCAAAACCCTCCAGGTAATCAGATTCATGCTCTGATCAAAACAAACAACTTAGAAAACAATACAAATATCGAATAAAAAGCATTCAAATCTGAGCATAGCAGAGAAAATAAAAACAAGAAATTGTATTCAAGAGCTGTTTTGTAAAATAGACAAATGATGTAACAGAGCTAATCTGAGATGTAAAACATGAAACTAGGGTTTTGCTAGATTAACCAAACGAAGAAGTTAAATAGTTACCACATGACGGCACACAATCCCTTGCCGGTGACGGTGTGCCATCGCTTTGGCTTATGCAAGGTCATTCCCTTGTATGTCACGCCCTCTCCATGATCTGCTCCTCCCATCTCTCTCTCTCTCTCTCGCCCAGTCTGAAAGCAGAACCGATTCAAACTACAATCACCGTGCCGTGGGCTTAGTGTTTGGTACCTGAATTTTGCAATGAGAACCGTCGGATGTGACTATATTGACCTTCCATCCGTCGGATCCGTCTGTCGCGCTAGATCATGGCCTCACTTCTCATATTGGGCCAAAGGTTGGGCCAGTATTTGTTGAAAGAGTGAGATTAAATGCATCCGTTTAGTTTCTAAATGACCCATTCTAGTGGGATGACAGAAAAGGGGTGTAGTCAGAATACTAGTGGGGGGTCTTAATCTTTTGAAGGTCAGTTATCTATCAACTTAAAAGAGTTATTTTCCATTAAAATATTTTCATACTGCACATATGCCTTCAATATTAGCAGAATTTAGAAAAAAATTATAAAGTTTAATTTGACAAAAATCAGAGTAAATGGCACACCTCTGAGCTCTGAATATAAATCTCATGTCGTATAGTAATGTGTATTTATTGTAACATATGATTTTTAAAAAAAAATAAATAAATTAAATCACGTGGGTCATGTGGGAACGTGAATCGTATAGGATCCATAAAGCTACTTAAAGATGGTAATTTACACGTGGGAACCAAAGATGAAGAATATCGAGGCAGTCTACAGTCACAGACCATAGATCAAACGGCTATGATTTTCTATCAAACCACTCTGACCACAATAGACACGGGAAATTACGCGCCGCCCCAAGAGAATCATTGGCAAGTCAAACTTTGTCCATTCATCTAGTCCACAGTACACCGGATCCAAATGCCATAGCATTAATATCTTTGAACATTCAGTTGAAAGTACATCAGAATATCATCAGAGGGGAAAAAAAAAAAACAAGAAACGGGCTCGCTCGATCTTCTATCATGGCCGAATTTAGCAATCCAAGTATCGATCGAAGAAGCGGATTCTGCAAATCAAAATCCATATTTTACAGCAAACGCAAGCCCGTACAACTCCC
The DNA here is from genome assembly GCA_028052125.1 of Melia azedarach. Lineage (NCBI taxonomy): Eukaryota > Viridiplantae > Streptophyta > Magnoliopsida > Sapindales > Meliaceae > Melia > Melia azedarach. The sequence goes on along the minus strand of CM051407.1, from coordinate 11,895,087 downwards.
ACCAAACGAGTCCCTCGACGTGACAACATTTATCTCTTCCCGAGCTCATCATGGCAAGATCGCCTTTATCGACGCAACCACCGGCCGCCACATCACCTTCGCCGAGCTCTGGCGAGCGGTTGATTCCGTCGCCACCTCTCTCACAGATATGGGAATTAGAAAAGGTCACGTCATTCTCCTCCTCTCCCCTAACTCGATTTTCTTCCCCGTTGTTTGCCTCGCTGTAATGTCTCTCGGTGCCATTATTACCACTACAAATCCTCTCAACACTCCACGAGAAATTGGAAAGCAAATCGCCGATTCAAAACCTGTCCTCGCCTTCACTATCAAAGAACTCGTCCCCAAGCTGGCCGGTTCAACAGTTCCGATCGTACTCCTCGACGATTCGAAAACCACCTCAAGTGAAGCCAGAATTGTAACTACTTTACAAGACATGATGAAAAAGGAACCTAATGGGACCCGAGTTAGAGGGCGAGTCAATCAGGATGACACGGCGACTCTCCTTTACTCGTCCGGTACGACCGGCGCTAGTAAAGGCGTAGTCTCCTCACATCGCAACCTCATTGCAATGGTACAGACAATTATGGGGCGATTCAAGTTAGAGGAAGGATTGCAAACATTCATCTGCACCGTTCCTATGTTTCACATCTACGGTCTAGCGGCGTTCGCCACCGGCCTACTCTCATCAGGCGCAACAATTGTCGTCCTCTCCAAGTTTGACATGCACGAAATGCTATCAGCGATTTCCAAGTACCAGGCATCGTATTTGCCTCTGGTGCCGCCAATACTCGTGGCGATGATAAACAACGCGGATCAGATAAAGTCAAAGTACGATGTGAGTTCACTGCAAACGGTGTTATCCGGTGGGGCCCCTCTGAGTAAGGAAGTGATAGAAGGGTTCGTGCAGAGGTATCCGACAGTAACTATTCTGCAGGGTTATGGTTTGACCGAGTCAACGAGTATTGGGGCGTCGACGGATTCGTTGGAGGAGAGCCGGAAGTATGGTACGGCGGGGTTGTTGTCGCCGAGCATGGAGGCGAAGATCGTGGACCCAGATAGCGGCAAGGCTCTGTCGGTGAATCAGACTGGTGAGCTTTGGCTTAAGGGGCCCTCCATTATGAAAGGTAAGACTAATGATGGTCCATTATTACTTTTGTTTGGTAGTTTGTGCTATAAATAATTTAACCCAAAGTAACTTTTGATTTCTGATTCTGATTAGAAACATAGTTATTTTCACGTATAACATAAGAAGGCTTTACGGGTTAACATTTTCTGTAAAATATTGCTGAAGTTCCATTTTTCAAAAAATCGATTGCATTCTATTAAATAAAAAGAAAATTATGTCGTTATCTTTTGACTAGGGGCATTAGCTGAATATGTGGTGGAAGGTAGGATGGAAGAAGATATATTTGAAACATCAAACTAATTGAGTCACCAGTTAGGTGAGTTGATAAGTTTGACTTCTTATCGCCCGCGTGGCTCCACAAATGGAAAATATTCTATTTTATTGAATTATTTGAATTATTGAAGAATAAAATAAGAATTAAAAAAATAATAGAATATTTATAAAAGTACAGAGAGAAAGATGGCGGAGTATTGATAAAAAAAAAAAAAAGAGGTATTGAGTATTCACCCTAATTTGTATGCATATAATTATTATTTCTTTTAAAGAAAAATTTTACATACAAAATCAATCTTTTTATCATATTCTATTTTATTAACAATCAATTGCCATTTCTCAACTTATATTTATTGGGTAAAGATTTAAATTAGGAAAGAACTGTGGTCTTTTTTGCGAAAAGAAAAAAATTACTTAATCTCAATGTATATTAATTAGCCAATTTTAAAAGAATTATTTTGATTAGTGGCTGGAGGCTAATGAAAATTTGTTTTTATACAATTTAATGGTAGTTGTGTTCCTGAGGGCCTATATCAGTCATGCTATATGTGTATTCAATTAGCCATTGGATATGCAGATGCAGTTGGGCTTCCTTTCTCATCGAAGAAGAGAACAATATCTCCTATATAAGCTTTAACGTGGATGAATAGTCGGTTATTGTTGAATACATTTCCTTCGATCAATACTTATGTCGGATATTTGTTGCAGGTTATTTCAGTAATCCAGAAGCTACAACATCAACTCTTGATTCTGAAGGGTGGTTAAGAACTGGAGATCTCTGCTACATAGATGATGATGGCTACATTTTTGTTGTTGATCGATTGAAAGAGCTAATTAAGTACAAGGGATATCAGGTAAAGGAAGTGTTTGTGTATTCGACCCTTTCAATCTGGCCTTCTCTTCTGTCTAATGAATCTCATTTTTTGGTGGGTCATTAATGGCAAGGATGATATAATTGACACTGTGATGCCGGTTTTGTATGCAGCAAAATTGTTTTAGTTCATGTTCTAATGCTCTCGTGGTTTTAACTCAATGTCTCAGGTCCCTCCAGCAGAACTTGAGGCCTTGTTACTTACTCATCCTGAAATTTCAGATACTGCAGTCATACCGTAAGTCCTCCTTCTATTGACATATATACAGGCTTGATAACTCACTTTCATATGTAAAATACGCATCCGAAAAAGAAGACTGTTACCAAAATCTATTCGATTGGAGACTGACTTATATTTTGATCTTAGAAAGTAAATATAAAAAAGGCTAGAGAGAAGGTAGCCTGACTTTGATCTATTGTATCTCAGATTTCCTGACAAGGAGGCTGGGCAATATCCCATGGCATATGTGGTACGGGAAGCTGGAAGTAGATTATCAGAGAGTGCAGTAATGGATTTTGTGGCTAAACAGGTGTGTGTGTTTGAAAGTGTTAAACCTCCTATTGAAATAGTTAATTTACAGCATCAAATTACACTCCTTAAACACTTTGTTGTACTCTATTATATTAACAAGGTGTTAAATATTCAGGTTGCTCCGTACAAAAGAATACGGAGAGTTGCATTTGTAGCTTCAATACCCAAGAATGCTTCCGGCAAGATTCTCAGGAAAGATCTCATAAAGCTTGCAACATCCAAACTTTGAAGGATTTCAGCTTTGGCTTGAACAGAGACTGAAATGCAATTATTCTATGACTTGGTCAACATCTTGTTTATGTTATGTTATGTCCATAGCTATAATCATGCTGTATTAAAACTCCTTTGCTTTATTTTGCCTTCTTAGTAAGAGTAACTGAGTAAGAACTTTTTTCTTTTCTTTTTTTGTTCTTTGTGTTGATAAACGTGGATGAACATAGAAGCCGTATGCTCTTGCATGTGTAGGATGAATATGTTCCAGACTATTCGAAGTCAGTCATGCATGCTTGCGATTGAGTACTAAAAACAAATATGATTGAGCAGAACAGGTTTGAGTGTCAGTTAGAAACAATGAAATATGCGAAGGGAATTTTGCAGATTAAAGGAAAAAAATTGATTTTAGAATGTCTCTTCTCCAACAAAAGCTCATACATCTAAACTCCATAACCAAAAATAGGAGAGAGAAATCTTGAACTCATTAATATACAAGCCTTCTGCAAGCCAAAACTACAGCTGACGCGCTCCTTCAGAATCACTTCCAATCTTATTACGAAACTATATTCTGCTGATCACCTTGACTCTGCGCATGGAACAGAGGAAAGAAACTCGACGCTGTAGCTCCTTTACAAGTGGTGCTCATGGAAACCAGTGCTTTCTCTACATCTTCAGAAGGATTTTTTCTCAGCAAAGAGAGAATGTAATCCATCAGTTCTTCCTCGCAAGGCACTTGCAGCGGCCCGTTAACCACTGTTCCGAATTCTTCTTCGGCCATCTCCAGCAAAACTCTGAAAATTGGGTGATTCAAGTAGTATAAAGGCACAACAAATCTTTTGCCATCCTTTGTATAGACGGTAAAATGTCCTTTCTTCCTCTTCCTCCATTTTTCCACGATCTCACTCAGCTTCATAGACGAACTCCTCATACTGAGGCGTCGATTTTTTTTTTTTGTCTTTTCTTTTTGAAGGTTTTGATGTTTAGAATTGATTCTGATAAAAGGATTACGGCCAGTTACGATACTTGAAAGCAGTTGAAAGGCAGTATATAAAAAGGTGAAGTGATAGAGTTGAAGATTGGCAACGTGTGGAGGAAGTGAGTAGCTTGTGAATATATCAAAACGACGTTGGGTTCACTTTCTCTTTAAACGTGGGGTAGATAAGGTTGCAAAATGTGCTTTAAATAACAGCATTGAAGAGACAATTAATAATGTAGTTTTGTCTCGAATTTGGTAGTTATTGTGGCTGGAAACTTGTAGAAATCGAATTGGTTGATAAATTGTCACTTGGTTTTGCTAATAAAATTAAATTGTCAAAATCAGAATCACACAATAGAACACTATTGCTAGAGGACACAACCCTTGTTCTACATCAATCATTTGCAAGTGGGGTACGATACATGTGAGCTCAATTAAAATGATTTCCCCCTCACTTTATCCACTTAATAATTAATTTACAATTATAACCTTCCTGCTCCGACTTTCATTTCATGTACATAATATTTGGTAGCTAGAATGTTTATTAATCAGGAGTTGCTTCATGAATCGTTTTGTAGTATATGTAATATGTGTATGATCTGGATTGCACCAACTGCAGTGATGGCTTATTATTGTCTTAATCCAAACATGCCCATCTCCCTAAACATGTATTCAAAGTGGTGATCACATGGCTTTGTATCCCATTTATATATCCTGACAAATCAAGTTACACTGTAGATTGCTTTCCAAGTTCAACCCGAAATCGATGTTGTCATAAATTAATGTGAACTACTGCGAAACAAAAGAAATTTATTACCAATTGTAAACACTAACCAGCAATATTTTCCATGCACCGCTTCGAAAACTTATGATCCGTTGATGTACACAAAACCAGGCTTAATTAGAAACTGAATAGAAGAAAAAAGGTGAAGTTTTGCAACATTCCAATCATAAGCAATATTTTGAATTTGGGAGAATTCTCATTTTTCTCGTGATGTTTACTATAATACCTTATTTTTCTCTTATTATTTTAAAAATATTTTGATTTTCTTTCCATTATATAATGGTGTTAAGAAAAATAACGTATAAATCTCTAAAATTTAGATTATTACATGAATAATTTTAATAATTTTAAAAATATTTATAAAAATTTTAATTTATTAAAAAATTATGATTATATCTTTATATTATGACACTGTAGGCCAATCTTACATCGATAAAGTACGAGAGAAATGTTGGGTATATAAGATAATAAGCTTCTACTCTTAATAGATACATTTTGGATTAAAAAATCCGAAAACAAAACCGTAACGGACAGGACAAATCTCAGTGAGGATGCTCAGCCCTTAAGGGGGGTATATGTGATACCCTAAGTGAATGTCACATCGGCAAAACACGAGAGATATGCTTGGTATATAAGATAGTAAGCTCCAACCCTCAATAAATGTGTTTTGGTTTAAAAAACCCGAAAATAAAATCATAACGGGCTGTGTACCCAAAGCGAACAATATCTCTAGTGGACTGAGCTGTTACATATATAATAGTAATTAATTAAAAAATTATTTTCAACTCCTATATAAACATAAAATGTAAAATAATAATATATGTTATTTTATAATATATTGATAACTAAATATTAATTAAGATATTATAGTTAAAATATAATTTTATTTATTTTACGATAGATTAATAATTCAATATATTAATTAGGCATTATAAAATAAATCATAAAAACACTAATCTATAAATAACATGTGTTATAATACAATACTTATATTATTATATTATAATATAATTTTAAAAGTTTACAATATATTAATAATTTAATATTACATAGGTATTAGAAAATAAATAAAATAAATTATACATTTGATATTTTTATTTATTTATAGTTAACTAGAGCATAGTTATTATTTTATAATAATTTAAAATTTTAAGAGTATTTTTAAAATTATTAGCCATAACTAATCAAGTTAATGGGTCAAACTTTAGAGACCCACTATTATTATTATTTTTTTTAAAATTTCAAATAAGGATAAGTTCTATAACTAAAAAAAAAATATTTTAAGCTAAAAATATTAGTTCCACAATTAAAAAATATTCAAACTATTTTTTTTTTATAAAAATGTAGAATATATAGTAATATAATATAGTATTATCATGTCAATTTATATAGATGATTTGTATATGTAATAGTAATAATATGATATTTTTTCAATGTATTGTTCTTTATATCTATTAATTAATATAAAAATATTTTTTATATTAAATATTAAATAAAATATTATATATTATTCTTAGAATATAAATTTATCTAAATTTTGAATTTTTTAAATATAATAAATTTATCTATATATCAAATAAAATTGAATAATTAATTTTATAAATTTTAAAATAAATAAAATATTAATGTTAAAAAGAAATTAAAAAATTAAATAAATTTATATTTAATGTGTTTTAAAGTAATATATATTATTATTTTATATGCATTTTTAGTTGGGAATTGAAAATAATTTTTTAATTACTTTTTTAATAAATAATTTTTATGAATATTTTTAAAATTATTAGGACTAATTAAGTTAATAGTTTAAATTTTAAAAACTCATATACTATTATGTTTAACACTGTTATGTAACAAAGGAAGGAATCGAAATATTTAAAAAACGACAGGAGAAAAATAGGGTAGTATGTTAAACAATAGGGGGAAACGAGAATCCTCCCTTTGGAATCTTAGCTAATGCTCAACAAATATATCCATCATTGATCAAGATAGACGATAAATTTCTTAAATCACACACACACATACAAGCACACACATATGTTATGCGATTTGTGCAGTGTGTGTTTAATACTCGCAAGTACACAGGATCGTAACAAATAATATAATGATAAGAGAATGTTGATTTCACGAGGAATGCAATCAATTAAGTATTGAAGATAATTAATTTTGAATTTATCTGAAGAATCAATTTGAATGAAAAATTAAAATAGACAAAAACTAACTACTTAATAAATAAATTAAAAGATTCAATAAATAGAAAAATTTAGGGCGAATAATTTTATCTAAATTAGTCGCATCAAATTCTTCAATTGATATTATTTTAATTTAATACTAATATTGTTATTTAATTATCCTCTTCTATTTGACCGTTTCTTTCGAAATCAATCGAAATTACTTTAAACCTAAAAATTTATTATATCTCTATGTAAATTTGATTAAGTGAGAATGTATTATAATTAGTGATAATTTTCAATTAAACTACGTAAATAATATTAGTATATCTCTATCTAACGTGCAATTTACAGTATTTATCATACGGTCTAGAAATGATAATTATCTCTCAGTTCATATCAGTTCACAGTTCATTTAAATATTAGTAAGATATTTAAAAGCACTAAACATCATGATAAATACTCAATAATGTGTATTAAGTCATAAATAACATAATATCATATATATATACTTCTAATAAATTAAATCATTACTTTAAAAAATAAATTTAGTAACACATAAAATAGAGTTCAAGATTAATCATAAAAAATTTAATAATTAAATACACAATTTTAATTAACACAAATTGTTTAATTCAAGATGAAATTAAAAATGAGAGAAAGAAAAATTAGACGAAGAGAACTTGAATTTATAAAGTTGACGAGAATTCCCAAAACTTTTGATGAAAGCTTCTTTTTCGTGTTGATTTTCTGTTCACTCTCTCTAACAACCTTTTTCTTCTTTTTCTCTATAAAACTCCATTTTTCAAAACTCAAGTCAGGTGCCTTTCTATTAGAAAAACATAAAAACTCAAGATCCACTAAATCTGACCATCCACGGAAGATTTGAAGGTAAAAAATTTATGTAAAAATCATCAAGCTTGAATTCAGGTAAAACTACGACGCTGAGTTTGACAAAGACGTTGAGAAAGCAGAAGGGATGGCACCACCGCGCTCCCTAATGGCACCGCCTAACCACTTGTCTGCCTGGAGGCAGAAAGCATGGCGCGGGCTCGCCATTGATCTTCTAACGACGGTAAAGCATGTGATAAATTTCATATTGCCCCCTTAATTTTAATTAGTTTTAATTTAGTATCTATTTTAATGTTTTTTTCATTTTTATCCTCATATGCTTGCATTTTTATCCCAAAAATAAAATTTTGTAATTTCCACATATGACTAACAAAACTACTTTTATATTCTGTTTTTATGTTTTTCATATTAAAAAAAAATCAAAACTTATAAAATAAAAATAAAATATATAAAAATAAAATAATTATTAAAATAAATTAAATAATATTAAATATGTTATTTAATGATAAATAATTCAAGCATAATCTGTTAGTAAAAATAAAGAAATCAACACAATATTTTTTTTTGTAAAAGTTGAAGGCAATTCAAATATCAGGATGCATGGGTCCCCTTTTATTCCATGAATCCCGTGCGGCTGGTCTCTTCCCTTTGTATGTATTTGTACTGTACTACTACTGCTACCATTACAGATGATGATATATATTTTTTTCAACTAGTGCACAATTATGGATAGCTCTATGTGGTCCATCTTTTTGCATGCACGTGTAAACATTACCTCCTGTTTTCGTCTCTCTTCTCTCTCTCTCTCTCTCTCTCTCTCTCTCTCTCTCTCTCTCTCTCTCTCTCTCTCTCTCGTATAGTTGTATAGTTGTGGTGGGTGCTTCTGTTTTCACCACCTTGAAGGGCGCAGCTCTGAATTAGCTCAATTACATATAATTGTCATTATGTATATATGAGAACTACTTGCAGCTGATAATTTTCGAAAATGTTAAAAGGTTGGTTCATAACTGCGGCAATTGGGAGAAACGAAATTAAGTAGGATCGCACACTGAATAATACCATTGGCTACCTTTGGCAATACAATCAAAGAGCTAGTGCTCACAGTCTTCAACTTTTAACCGGAAATAGAAGTTACAATTATCCATATGCATGCGTGCATGCATGCAAATTAGTTTTTGTTCGTTTCTTCCACACGACTGACCGCAACCACCAGTTCACCCACTATATCAAGTTTTTGCAAGTTTGTTAGAACTCATCACCCTTTACCAAAAATCCGAAACATTAGTTAATCACCCCATTTGTTTAGGATTCACAATTAATATTACTGCATAATTAAGCTACCATTATTCCATCTGTTGCAGCTAGCTCAGCCAAATTCAGGGTTTGCCAAGGCAAACAATTAATATTGATTCTCAACAATGAAAATAATGTATCCGCTCCAGAGCCTCCGATCGATTTCCTACCTTCGCCGTAAACAGGTCCCACGTTAAGCGCTCTACTCCCAGGCAAGGTCATAAGAACCCTTTGGGAAAATATCCCTCCCACCTCCGCCTCTATGATCCACGCCATAGTCTCTGTAGATCATATAATTAATTGCTGCGCAGTTAATAACTAATTGTAATATTGGAGCTCAGTTTATTTTTCTGTTAGCTATACACGCTGCTGATTTTGGAAGTGATAAATCCATGCACATATGATATAATATTAATTAAGTAACCTCCAAGTGAAAATTAGCTCCAGCCTTGGAATCTGCAACAGAAATTATTCACCTACACGTTGTATATATATATTTTAAAAAATGGTTCTACCATCACAATTATTGTTGTTGGAGGCCATATGATAATATCATTATCCATGTGGATTGTTAGGTCCCATGTTAATTGGTCAAAAAATTCCAAAACAAGCCCACGTCTAAAACCATCTCTCCTATCCTATCAGCACATGGTTTAGGATGAAACTTGCCTTAAAAACTTTTTAACAAATCACATATATAAAGTTCCCAAAGCATGCATTATTATTCTACTCATTCCCACAACCTTCAATTCAAATCTTCAACTGTCTCGCTTAGGAAACCCTCCATGATTAGCTTGAAAAAACTCATTTTCATTGCACTGAAATGGAGAAAAATTGCCGGCATTGACAGTAGAACCATTTCCATGCGCCGCCGCTGCAGGCCAGCAAACAAAGGCCATTTCGTCGTGTACTCCACCGATATGAGACGCTTTGTGATTCCTTTGGCATACTTGCACACCAACATTTTCAGAGAACTTTTTCGGTTGTCTGAAGAAGAGTTTGGGCTACCCATTGATGGGCCAATCATTTTGCCATGCAACGCAGCACTCTTGGCCTATGTCGTCTATATCATTCAAAAGGCTGCCCGTAAAAATATTCAGAAGGCATTGCTTCTGTTGCTGGTCTCCAATCAATGCGCACCCGTTTTTTCTGACAAGGTGCCGACTCTGAGTCCTTGTCCAATAAGCATCTAAAGCTTCTGATGATGCACGTACGTTAAAATTCCAGCCGTTAACACTGATTTTTCTTTCAATATCTTCTTGTAAGTTTCTTGACATATATATATATATATATATATAGATATATGTAATAACAAATAACATTATTTTGGATATATATGCTGTATGTTACATTTATATTTGAAAGATTTTATACGTTTAATTTGTCTCAGTAGTCAATATATATACATGTATATTTCAAGATTTTCGTGGCTTTAACAAATTTTAATTCAAGAAGTTAGAATTTTACCAACTCATTACACACATCTGTATATCAAGTAAAAAGTAAACTCTTGGGCATCCAAAAAAATTAAAAAACACAAATATATATTTTAGATGAAAAAAGGAAAAAGAGTCTCTTCTTTCTGTTTTTTTCTCCCTTATCTCTTCTCTCTCACTCTTCTCTTCTTTGCTGGATTTCTTCTCTTTTTATTCTAATTTTGATAATCTTTGGATTTTCTTCTCTAAACAAAAGTGGTTATATTTGGTTGTATTTAGATTTGGTTTAATAACTATATTTAGATTAGAAAATTCCAGGATTTTTGAAACTAAGATGGATTTAAATAAATTAGGGGATTTAAAATTTAATTCTTAGACAAAAGTTGCGCAGATTAAATAATTACACAAATTGTAAACGAAAAAGTGGATATTTAAGCACTAGAATAAAAGGTAAGTAATTAAAACAACCGAGTATATCAAAACCCAAATATAAATAACAATTAATAAAAACCATTACGGAGTGTATATAACATCCTACATAAAACCTTAAGATTTAATTAAAAGTAAACAGCAGCACACTTGTATCCAAAATCCGGCCGCTGGGGTCACCATAAAGCCCAAGTGAGCATCCAAAGTTTGGCTCCAAACAGCCTTCAAAATCACAACACAAACAAAAAATATTAAATATTAACGGTTTTATATTCTATATTCTATAGTTTGGCTCGTGCTCCGTGGCGGGCTCCTACTCTGTAGCAATATAATCTAAGCATCACACGTGCAATATATACAATATCGGCCTCTTAATTTAATAATATATATCATTTCTTAATTATATTTATATGCTTTTCAGAGTTTTGGACACAAAAAGCGTGGGGCACTTCCTTAATTTCGTTTTGGACCCACGTTCTTTTCATTTTCAATGTAAGTAACATATCCGATGAATGCTCTGATATTAACGTATAACCACCAACAAACTGAACCAGTTACATTTCGTTACTCCATACTCAAAGCTTCAAATTGATCGACATTAATTATTGAGATCAGTATATGAAAACAGTGAACTTGCCAAAAAATTGAAATATATATACGAGGGGTGAGCGGGATTGGCAAAACAAAGATGAGGAGAGGGCAGCATCATACCATTTTCCTCAATTGCTTGTAACTTGCAGCAAAGTTGAAATTGGAATCGACAATCATAAGCAGAGCTTCATTCCCATTGAAAATACACTTCATCTTTCCTGAGGCAAATCAAACAAGGAAAAGGAGCCCATTGCTTTTAATTAGAAAATACACTTCATTCCCATTGCTTTTAATTTTTAATGTTCCATGTCAGAACCTCCTCTTTTTTTTTTTTTTAGATAAAACCTCATGAAAAGGAGGCCAAATTAAATTAAAAAATGAAAGAGTTGAAACAAGAACAAAGGAAATAAGAGTAATTTGGCGTCGCCCGGACTCGAACCGGACTCAGAACCTCTTCAAAATCATTTTTACCATGCCTTCAAAATTTCCCTGTATATCAAACGCTAGAAAATTTAGTGCGCATTAATTATGTGCGGTGCTTAGTGAGAGGTAGAATAGTTCAAAAGATCACAAGGAATTGAATTTAAAAGTTAAGAATGAACTATATCCAGTTAAAATAGTTTTCTCCAAAATTATTGTAGCTGGGTCTCAAGGAACCAGCAACACCAACTGCCGGCTGCAACGGTGCCTTCTGCACTACTCAGAACCATCAAAGGAAGAGGTGGGAAGCAAATAGGAGCATATGTTGAAGATACAGCGAAACACCCTGCATGCACAAACCTCTGAATTAATATCTAGCGGATTATCCACTTCATCCGGAAATTCTGAAACGTAAAAACCAAATTATGAGAAAATCCTTACACCAGATTGACCACCCAAATAGCTGGAGAAACATCCAATTCAACTAAACAACGGCCTGCCGTTTGCATGGCTATGATCATCATTTCCAAACCAAAAGGTTACAACTTGGAAAACTGCATTTCTCTGTGCCATAAATTAAACAAATGAAAGAAGACAAACAAAAAAGGGACTATATCTGTTCCCTTGTCAAATTCCCTTGTGAAACAAGGAGATGAGTAGAATTTCCTGCTCAATCCCGTAGACAAATTTTAGCAAAGGGATAATTTGATGAAAGAGTAACTCACCATCATCACCGACTCAGTTTCAGATCCATCATCAGAGTATCTGAAGTTCATAGAAGCTTGATCGTCGTCAAAGTCTGAGTTATTGGTTCCGTCATGACCAGGAAAACGACTTTCTTCTTGGTCTAATACCATAGCATCATCTTCACTATCTGAATCCTCCTTGTCATTACCATCTACAATCCAAGCAGCCCGCAAGATTTTGAATTCTGAATTAGTGCTCCCAAGCTTTCTATATATACCGAGGATGGAAAAGGAGTTTTCAAAACGAACTTATGCGGACCTGGTACGCTGAAGTACCTCAAGAAAGAGTTCTTTTCTTCAGCTCCTTTGCTCCTGATTTTGGTCAGCCTCAGCCATTGCTGCTTCTGTAGGCCATGTCCGATGAAAGGAATGAGTCACACAAATAGGAAGGGATTCTGTATTTCCATGATAAATGAGGACCAATGGATTCTGCTTGTAACATCAAAAACGCATTGTATGCGTGCAAGGCAATAAGAATATCTCGACAACTGAGAGTAGATAAAGATGACGGCAGACAAAATCATAACAAATTCTCTTAATTTCAACATATAGATCAATATTACACTTTGACCCAGAAAGTTGAACGCAACACATTGGCTATGAGAAAATTCTGGCTCATTTGACAAAAATTTGATTAAATTAACGGAAACGCAATCACATAAAGTTGTTATCCCAAGCGAAGATACAATTGACACAACGAAGACCTAATTCCAATTAAAGTTAGCTCAGTCTGAAACTATTATTAATTGTAGTTGGTTTTTCATCTTCACCAATCTAGTGTATCAGTTGATATTTGATATATTCTGCATAGAAAGACTCGGATGCTCTTTCAAGCTACCGTTTCTCCTGCCGGAGGATCTGAATCATTCTCAACAAAGGATCAGGAGCCGAGGTTTGGATGACCTGCAATCATGGAAATCAAAAGCAAAGCAATCAATAAATACTGACTAACATTTATCGGAAAAAAATTTAATGTCAATGTCCAAAACGTCTTGAAAATAAGTCTATCTATTACGCAAACTACAATATTGACTGATCTAAAATGTGACGACGAGTACAGAACGAAAATAGAGAGCATTTCTTCAGGTGTACGGATACAGCCACCCATTCCTAACCTTACGCACATGAACAAAGATGATGAATTTCGATCGCACCTACACTAGTATATGTATGTGCAAACTTATACCTCCGCATCATGAATTTCTTACGATTCCATGGCGTCTCGTTCCTTTTTTTCAGTCAGAGGAAATAGATCCTTCAAACCTTCAATTTTGCACAACCGAAGTCGCTACCATAAACATGAACAATATGATTTAACAAAGATAAGTAATTAATAACCACAGGATCAAACAACAAAGGCAAGTAGAAGGCTGAAGTAATTAATTAGCAGCCGAATACAGAGAGAAGGGCTTCACTAACCATTAAGGAGGGGGGTTCAATATATGAATATTAAAGCATTATAAGAACGTAATTTGCAGAGATAAAATTTGGCAGGATTAAATACCCAGATCAACACCATATAGTCCCCACCCTTAAATTTCTAATACTCTAAAAATGTTAAAATTGACCGAATAGTTTCGCTAAAGTTTACAGAAGCAAATACTGTTATTACGCAAATAAATGAATAAAGAAAATATTTCAAATATATACCATAATAAAATGAACAAAAGCAAATGATGTCCAAGCATTCACAATATGAACCACGATTGACTTAGAATTGGATAAACACCATGATAAAATAAAAAAGTACTGCAAATAGAATAAAACCTAATTATTAAAACAAGTCAGTAATATCCAATGTATCATCCCAATATGAAAATAACACCCAATTAAAGTTCGATAATAAAAATTTGTCAAGGCAGCATATCCCAGCAACTTTGTCAATTTAGACTCCTCTTCTTCAGAAATGTTCTTTTGGGGCACAGAAGCTAAATGCAAGTATCAAGTCGGGGGTAAAAGTTACGGTGTACATTAAAGAATTAAAGAATTGAAGGGTTGCTCCTCCTTTTATCTCTAAACATAACAACATGTAATGTAAACCAAAAACCAACATGCGTGCAGTTTATCTACAACACAATTACCTATTTACAAAGTATCATCCAATTACTTTCTTTTACATATAATCATCGTCATAATGTAATGAAAGTGCATCACCAAACTGAAAGAGTCAAAAACAGAAATGGGTTTTATTTATTAATAGTATATAAAATATTTCAAATAAATACCATAACAAAATAAATGATATCCAATCATCCGAACAAGATTGAATTAGAAGTGGATAAACACCATAATAAAATAAAAAAGGCACACTGCATACATAATAAAAGCGCCTAATTTAATTATAAAAACAAGTGAATAATATCCAATATATCATCCGAATATGAAAATAAGACTCAATTGCAGTTGAATAAATAATAAAACTTTGTTACACCATGCAGGTCATTTAATTTTCGGCTATAACTCGAAACTCTTGTCTTATATATATATAATAAAAGTAGTAAATAAAATTAAGGTAAAAATCAATATAATTTATCAAGTGAATCAATGTGATATCATAAAAATAGTATCAAAATTTGCATGTTATGCATGTAATCTATATATGTACATAGTAAGAAAGTTTAAAATAGTAAAATAGTAAATGATATATCTCACAATTTAAGGCAATTAAAACTCTGCAGTTCATCAACGCAAGGCACGTCAACCAAGAATTTACAAGGATGGAACCAGTCGTACTTGGTAATCGAAGACATACTATAACCCGGAATCGTATTGACTTCCAAATGAGTTGCATATTACTTGCATAGAAAATTTTTTGGTTTTGGTTTTCTAAATTTATTATTATTATCATCATCATCATCATGCAAATTGTTTAACATAACTTTGTACGTATATATATATATATATATATATATATAGAGAGAGAGAGAGAGAGAGAGAGAGAGTAGATATAACACATTTTAGTTTGTTTTTTCTGGCTCCAAACGATCATGTGTTAATTTGTGCTCTCTCTCTCTCTCTTTCTCTAGTATATATTTTCGCGTCTTTTAATTTATTTACAGTAGAATAACGAGAAATTTTCTAGGCAAGTGATTTTTATCACGCAGCAACACGTTAATGAAGAGATTTAAACTTTCTATATAAAAGACACGGGCATAATTATTTAAATATTTAGGATTAAGTTAAATTTGGAATGAAACTATATATCTCACGTGCTTGGCTTGTAATGGGAATTTCTGTATACTTGTTCTATTTAATTTGTTAAATTATCAATATTTTAATAATTTAAAGTGATTTAGAATTAATTAAAGTGATTTACAAACTAATTAAAGTGATTCAGAATTAAGTTTCGTCAATCTTACTACAGGATTTGGCTAGTATATATTAGCGCAAAAATTATTATTTTATATGAAACTTAAAATTTTACATAGAATATGAAATTTTAACTCTATGAAATTAAATCATAACTTATAGTATTTCCCTTGCTCTTAATAATTGATCAAAGCGTACAAATCATGGGTTTGCTTTGGTTTGGTTTGAATGATTGATCCAGAAATATTAAATCGTCGGTGTCTTGATCAAAGGATAAGAAAGAAAAAAGGAGTCTTGCCAACGAAAGTAGGGAAAAAGAAAAGGAAAAGTGAAAACTCCAAATCAAAAGCAACTTTCACTAGAGAATTATTAAAACATAAACGAAAAGATATGGTGCCCTTTAATTTGCTGCTCTTTAAGGCCACTACCATTACCAAAATGCAAAAAGAAACCTTAGTTAGCTTCATGGAAGGTGGACTTATTGTTTGCATGTCATATATAGTTAAAATTTGGCCACGCGTAGCTAGCTGCTCCTTTTAAGTTGTGGTTGTGTTGCCCCTAACCATCAAAGTTATACTGTCTTTCATCAATCCAATCATATGTAATTTATAAGTACTTACACATCCATGGTGCTAAATTAAATAATTAAATGTCAAACAGCAGACAAAGCACAAGTGATTTTAAAATAAAGAAATTTAAACAACGGACTGAAAGAAAAAGGAAAAAAGAAAAGTTGGGAATCAGTAGAGTAGGAAAGTTGACAGGCCTTTGCAAGAATCAGACAGCCTCACATTAAGGTCTTACTTGTGATCTGATATTATATCTGCTGGCTGAAGTTGCGGATATGGTCTGGAAAGCATGTGATTTTCAGTACATTTAAGAAAACTGCAGGAGTTTTCTGAAGCTCGCATCTTACGGTTATTCACATGATAAATTTCTTGTCTTAATTGGTTTGGATAACTATTAATTAACTAAAAACTAGGTGGTTTTAGTAATATATATATATATATATATATATATATATATATATATATATATATATATATACTTGAAATCATTTTTAATAAGACGATGAACTATAATTTCCGTCTAATATAAAAAGAGCGCTGGCCCTACGTTGAAATTAATTTCCTGTTTGATTTTGAAAAATAGAAAGCAAAACTGCTGATGAAATCAAGGTGACATATGTATTTGTGGTGGCTGCTGCATTCATTCAAGCCCGAAAAGAAACAAAGCTGTAAAAAGAGTCGGCCATTCACAGGGTTGGGGCCATCTTGAAGACGCATGACAGCAGCCAAACATGCACGGAGCCGAGTCAAAGTTTGATTCCCTTTATTATCTCCACACCATTGGCGCCCCGATACATGTATTTTAACCTACTCAGCATCCACACACACACATCAAACCAATTATAATAACCTTAATTAACTATAAAGAAGCTCTTCAACATAAGAAAGTGATCTCATAGTGCAGATCATACCAATCTTATTTGCTATATATACAGCATTAAAGAGATAGATTATAGTATATATAGTCTCTCCTAGATATCTATTATATGCATGCAAGAGTTAGCATTATTTGGTAGAGATATGGATGAGGTTGTGGATGTCATGAAGACTCAGGTTATTATGGCTCCTCCGCTTCAACTTCATTCTTCTCCTTCGATGGCTCGATCGCCGTTGATTGATTCTGCCCCCAAAAGTCCATTAACTTCACATCTTATGGCACCAATTTCTAGCCCCATGATGAAGAAGGCGATTGCAAGTGTGCATGGTTACTTAGAAGAAGTTGGTCACTTCACCAAACTTGAACCTCAAGACGCTTGGCTTCCCATTACTGAATCTAGGAAAGGTAACTCTTACTACTCGGCGTTTCACACTCTTTGTTCAGGAATCGGAGTCCAAGCCCTTGTTCTTCCTCTTGCTTTCACTACCCTTGGCTGGTAATTAAGTTGTTTGTGTACTTTTTAATTAGGATTTTTTTTTCCTTTTACGGCTTTTAACTGAAGAAATAACTAAACGCAGGACCTGGGGAATTGCATGTCTATCATTGGTTTTCATTTGGCAGCTCTATACATTATGGTTACTAATTCAGCTGCATGAATCTGAGTCTGGCACAAGATACAGCAGATATCTTCGTCTTTCAATTGCAGCTTTTGGTAAGCCTCCCAAATCAATATGATCTGACCCATAATTTAACTGGAAAACACTAATTTTTAGGCAACCAGCTTTGAGTTTTACTTAATACATTCCAGGTTTCCATATGATAACGAATGTATATGGAATTTTCAGGGGAAAAGCAAGGCAAGTGGCTTGCTCTCTTCCCGATCATGTACTTATCGGGTGGCACGTGCGCGACCTTGGTGATGATAGGAGGCGGGACGATGAAAATATTTTTCGAAATCTTGTGCGGGGACACATACAACGTAACTCGTTTAACTACTGTAGAGTGTTACTTGATCTTCGCTTGCGCAGCCATAATTTTGGCTCAGCTTCCCAACTTGAATTCAATTGCTGGAATTTCCCTGATCGGAGCGATCTCAGCCGTTAGTTACTGTACGCTCACATGGGTTGTGTCCATCATTAAAGATAGGCCTGCGGGTGTCTCGTATGAACTACTGAAGGAAAATTCTGATGTAGCCACCATTTGCAGCATACTGAATTCTCTTGGGATAATTGCCTTTGCTTTCAGAGGACACAATCTTGTGCTCGAAATACAGGTTAACCTGCCTTTCCAATGAGCAAATTTGATTCTAATTACTTTTGATAGTTCTGGTTATGTTGCCAAACATATTTGATTTTGTACTTAATACAAAACTATAATCGATGTTGCAGGGGACTATGCCTTCCAGTGCGAAGAACCCTTCCCGTGTACCGATGTGGAGAGGGGTGAAATTTGCATATTTGATTATAGCGATGTGTTTGTTTCCTCTTGCAATCGGCGGCTATTGGGCCTATGGAAACCTGGTGAGAACTGAGAGCAACGCCATCTCTCGTGTTAATTTATGAAGAATTATGGCATATTTTTCAAATATAAATATAGTTTGAAATTGACCTGGGTTAAAAATTTATTCAAATTGAACATCAGTGAACACAACCTGCTAAAAATGTCAACGTCAAAAAGAAAAAAAGGAAAAAATTCAATAAACATTGTAGTAGTATTATGATTTGAGCGCATAATGGGATTTGAGCCCGTAATGGACCTGTGGGTCCGAATTGACTTATTAAAGCAAGAGCGAAAGGTCAAAGTACCAACTTTCTTTGTTTTTAATTTGAAAAAAAAATGGGAAACTTGTTCTGTTTAGTTTCTTACAGCTAACATATATTGTGTCTGCTTGCAGATACCTGGAAACGAAGGGATGTTCGACGTCTTATACAAGTACCATAGGCGTGACACATCAAAAGTGCTTCTTGGATTGACTAGCTTATTTGTTGTGATTAACTGTCTCAGCTCGTTTCAGATATATGCTATGCCAGTATTTGACAATTTGGAATTAAAATACACCACCAAATATAATAAACCATGTCCACGTTGGATACGATCTGGGTTTAGAATCTTTTTCGGAAGCGTAGAATTCTTCATTTCAGTGGCACTGCCATTCTTGCGTAACTTGGCAGCGTTGATCGGAGGGGTCGCCTTACCTATAACTTTAGCTTATCCATGCTTCATATGGATACAGATAAAAAAGCCCACAAGATATAGTGCAATTTGGTGCCTCAATTGGGCATTGGGAATTTCAGGAATGGTTCTCAGTATTTTAGTGACCATTGGAGCAATGTGGAGTTTAGCTACCGTGGGAATTGAATTTCACTTCTTCAATCCTCGGTAAAAGGAACAGCCGGAAGAGGGCACAACATGCTTGTTCTGGAATCTGATACTGGTAAGTGACTACTCAAATGCAACCAAAATGTATCTATTTTCTTATTAGAGGTAAAACTAAATTAAGGTAATAGTATCTTGTATAAATTTGCCACTTGGGTAGTTCTAATAGTGTGTTGATATTTCCCTATGAGTTTACACTTGCAGTTAAAGTTTCAATCATCCACATCCAGTAGTTACATGGTCCATTCAGCAAATCTGATATTTTATCACCAAAAAGAAATTCATCTTTCCGCAATTTAATACGTAATCTACCGTTGACATGTTTTGTTCAAGCACCGTTTATACATGAAACTAGCAGCAAGAAAGATATCTTAAAAGTAGCCCGTCTTCATTCAAATAGTAGGACAATCAAGCGTCCCAACTTTACACCTTGAGACTTTGATCAGCAACTGTTGAAGTAACCACTATTCATGTCAATCATATTCTTTAATCAACTTGCTCTTGGTGCAACTACACAATCAAATAAGCCAAAGCGAGCTCAAGACCAAATGCAGCAGCAAATTTTTCTCATGATTTACGGAGCGAAGTCTGGTCACTTGAAAAAACTTTTGAACTTGTATTGTTCTACATAGACAAAGGAAGAAGCATCCTTCGTTTCTTTTTCCTAGCCAACCTCACTTGCTTTGTAATTTTCATGCACAAAAGCATTAGCATTGTGACACATACTAAGATAAAAGCAAGACGCATGTGCCTAAAGTATAAAGAAACTGCAGAAAAGACCAGGAAAGCAAGAATAACGAGTTCCCATATTACGAATATCACAACATCCACCCTGCATCCACAACAAATAGAAAGAAAGGCACATCATCAGAAGTGTTCTTATCTTAGAACATCAGACAAAAACAAGACATACAAAATATAAAATGAATGTCATAAACCAAAATGCTGCAGATGAATCGAAATTTTCTAATTTCACAGCATTAATCACGCACATTAGTTGAGTTACGAGTATGATATAAAACCATGAGTACTAACGCTCAAGGTACAATTTCAATCCTCTGAAATGAAACATCTTCTATTTTCTGGTGGAAGAAGATTTCCGTAACAAAAACCGACAATAAACACCTCAACCATCTCATTTCATACACTAGTTTAACAGTTGTCAAGAGTACAATGATTAAAACCTTAAAAAAGAGTTCAACCCATCATCCCAGTTAACCTCTTCAAAACCCTAATCATTAACCAATCACACACACCAATTATTCTTAAGTCTACCCCATTTTCACCTCGGTTCTCTTATTGTCTGTTCATACACATCCATACAAGTTTCATTGCCTTAGCCATACATAACAGAACTTCTGAGGCAGCAGGAACAAATCATGCATACATTTTCGATTCTCTCAAAAGCAGAATACGAACATATTGACACAAATTACACGGCATAAATCTATCTTACAACATCGTAAAATGCCATATATCAAGTTTTCACTTGATAATGGGCCTATTAGATTGATGAAGATGAATCTACAAATAAAAGACAAACATAAAACGAATAGAAGGAATGACGATTTCTTGCACTGTCATATGCCGACCATTGTGTGTGATGAGCAAACCCATATTTTACCCTATAAGAACCACAAAATTGTTTACTA
The DNA here is from genome assembly GCA_028052125.1 of Melia azedarach. Lineage (NCBI taxonomy): Eukaryota > Viridiplantae > Streptophyta > Magnoliopsida > Sapindales > Meliaceae > Melia > Melia azedarach. The sequence goes on along the minus strand of CM051407.1, from coordinate 11,873,594 downwards.
AAGGTATGAACAGGAATATGAATTGAACAATTCAGAGAAAATATCATAAAAAAAGGTACAATTATTTTATTACATATATAGAATTTAACAGCAATATCCAAAACACCACACATACAGAATTAGAATTCTCAAGATTGCTACGGATATATCTATCATCTGAAGCAAGTCTCGCAACTACAAATGTCATTTTTAAACCCCCGGAATTGTCTCCTTAACCTTTCTTTCTTCTAGCGAGTACGCTGTATATCCAAGGACAAAACAAAACATAAAGAATGCAGGCGAATGAAAATGGAAGATGGAAAATGGAAAAAGTAATTGATTTTCCTCAGCAATCAAATAAAAAAAATCATAGCTAGCTTTTTGACTAACCAACATTTATGGCTAATCCAAGTATCAACAACCCTGGCTAATCCAACTAAATTTGCTAACGTTCTAAATGAAGTTTGAATTATAAGCACTTTCTAAACGATAAAACTGCTTTCCAAAACTCAACAATCAAAGGACAAAGAAATATCATAAGCAACGTTCAAATGGAGGCAATACCTCGAAGAAGGGATATTAGAAGTTGAGGAGAAAAAAGAGACAGAAGACCAATCATGTTTGGATCGATTTTGATATTCTCTCAACTGCTCAGCCAGATTCGATCGCGTTATCATCGCCGCTGTCCTCACTTTCGTTTGTCTCTCCAGAATTCGCCTAACGATTCGTTTGCGATAGGAGATTTCGCAAAGCCAAATGACGAATTGAACGATGGAGTGATAGAAGGGCAGCAGAGAAAACATCAATGTTCAATCGGTTTACGCCTGACTTCGTTTTGCGTGCACCCGCTCCCACGATAATTTTTACCCTTCTTTGTTTAATCCAAAATTAAATTTTTTTGAATCTTGTTTAAGCATTTTAAACAAAGCCGGAGGTTTGACGGGTGACCCGTTTTAAGTTGGGCTTCCATTAAAAAGCCCAATACGTTGATTTTTCTTAGGTCAGCTTTCAGCCTTTTAAGGTAGGCAATCCACGAACTCAGATCGTTAACCCAAAATGGAAACACCGCTAGAGCCCTCCGAGAACCCAAACGACGACGTCGCTTCCGACGAGTCTTCACCGGAAACCGATGCCACGCTCTCTCCCATTCCCTTCGAAACCCAGCTCGAAACTGATGATCCCCAAAACACAGCGGGAACTAACCACTCTCTGTCTCCGCCTCTCAATACGACGCTGGCCGTCCCCCTTTCGGACTCCCAAGACGACTCGTCTGATCCCATCCCCGAAGACCAACAACCGCAAAACCCTAGTCCCGCTGAACCGGGTCCAGCTCCGAGGAAAAGGCGCCGTAGAAAACGATTTTTCACGGAAATCAACGGCAATCCATCCTTGGCCAGGAACCGTCGTCCCAGATTCTCCTGCCTGTCGAAGGAAGTCGACACTGAAGCCTTAATAGCAATCTCAGTTGGTTTTCCGGTTGATTCACTTACTGAGGAAGAAATTGAAGCCAATGTAGTCAACAAAATTGGAGGTACCGAGCAAGCAAACTATATTGTCGTGAGAAACCACATTCTAGCTCGTTGGAGATCTAATGTCTCTGTCTGGTTGACACGTAACCATGCGCTGGAGTCAATTCGGTCTGAGCACAAAAACCTAGTGGACTCAGCTTATAACTTTCTATTAGAACATGGTTACATTAATTTCGGACTGGCGCCGGATATCAAAGAAGCGAAATTGAGGCCTTTTGACGGTGTACAAAGGGCAAATGTGATAATTGTAGGTGCCGGACTTGCTGGATTAGTTGCGGCGAGGCAGTTGGTTTCCACGGGATTTAAAGTTGTCGTTTTGGAAGGCAGGGGCCGTCCTGGTGGGAGGGTGAAGACCCGCAAGATGAAGGGTGATGGAGTGGTGGCCGCAGCGGATCTTGGAGGGAGTGTCCTCACTGGAATAAATGGAAACCCACTTGGTGTTCTTGCTAGACAGCTAGGATTGCCACTTCATAAGGTGAGAGATATTTGTCCTTTGTATTTACCTGATGGTAAAGCAATTGATGCTGATATTGATTCAAGAGTAGAGGTTTCTTTTAATAAATTGTTGGATAGAGTTTGTAAACTTAGACATGATATGATTGAGGAATTTAAATCTGTAGATGTTCCGTTAGGGATTGCGCTAGAAGCTTTTAGAAATGTCTACAAAGTTGCCGAGGATCTGCAAGAGAGGATGCTCTTGAATTGGCATTTAGCGAATTTGGAGTATGCAAATGCTTCTTTGATGTCTAATTTGTCAATGGCATATTGGGATCAGGATGATCCATATGAGATGGGTGGTGATCATTGTTTTATTCCTGGAGGGAATGAAAGGTTTGTTAGAGCTCTTGCTGAGGATCTTCCAATATTTTATCAACGGACAGTGCAGAGTATTAGATATGGTATTGATGGGGTTATGGTTTATGCGGGTGGGCAGGAGTTTCGTGGGGATATGGTTCTTTGTACGGTGCCACTAGGTGTGCTTAAGAAGGGAACAATTGAGTTTGTACCCGAACTTCCGCAACGGAAAAAGGATGCAATACAGAGATTAGGATATGGACTGCTAAATAAGGTTGCAATGCTGTTTCCCCACAATTTTTGGGGTGGAGAGATTGACACATTTGGGCATTTGACGGAAGATTCAAGAATGAGAGGTGAGTTCTTTTTGTTTTATAGCTATTCTTCTGTATCAGGAGGTCCTCTTCTTGTTGCTCTTGTGGCAGGGGATGCTGCAATTAAGTTTGAGACGATGTCTCCTGTGGAATCTGTGAATAAAGTACTAGAGATATTGCGGGGTATTTACCATCCAAAAGGAATTGTTGTTCCAGATCCAGTTCAAGCAATATGTACTCGCTGGGGGAAGGATCCCTTCTCCTATGGCTCTTACTCTTATGTTGCTGTTGGTTCTTCCGGAGATGATTATGATATTCTTGCTGAGAGTGTAGGAGATGGGAGAGTTTTCTTTGCTGGGGAGGCAACTAATAAACAGTATCCGGCGACAATGCATGGAGCTTTTTTAAGTGGAATGAGAGAAGCTGCTAACATACTAAGGGTGGCCAAAAGGAGGTCACCAGCTGTGACTAATAAAGCAGATAATGATGATGTTGAAAATGGATACTTGGACTTGTTGTTTGAAAAGCCTGACCTGACATTTGGGTGCTTCTCTGCTTTATTTGATCCAAGGTCTAATGATCTTGAATCTCATGCAATGTTAAGGGTCAAATTCCAAGGCGAAAGATTGGATCCTGTCAATCTCTGTCTCTATGGCTTGGTATCGAGGAAGCAGGCCATTCAGCTGAGCGAATTAGATGGAGATGGGAAAAGGATGAAAATGCTACATGATAACTTTGGGGTGAGGCTGGTTGCGAGGAAAGGTTTGTGTAAAGCTGGGGAGTCTCTTATTACACGCATTAAAGCAGCTAAATTCGATCTATTCTAAATGGAAGGGATTTCAAATAAGCGCTGGACTTGTATTCAGAAACAGAAGGTTTTTCACTTGCATTGAGAAATAGATATAGAAGTAGTTGTTTCTAGCTTCCCACATTTTTATTTTTTACACACCATTTCCATTTGTCTGCTGATTCGTTGATCGTAGAAGGCCTAAATTCAATTTTGTGGATACTTGCAGATTCACAGGACTAGATAATGGATTTGAATTTACAGTATGATTGATTGTAATTGAAAGTTTGTGTAGTTGGTTAGCCTTTTAACTTAGTTGTACATTAATTTTTTGAAATGAAGATCTTATCATCATCTCCTTAATTATCCCAAAAATTATTTGTTAGACTTGGTTACACATTACCCATGTGTGTTCTGTTTGCTACATAATCGCAAGCCGCAGTCAAAGTTCCTAAAACAGAACTGGATGGAGATTAGAATTCAAAATGCCAACCCATTATCCTAGCAAAAGCGAAGCCCAGCCCAAAATTCTTTGCCTAAACTGGGCTTTAACTGGAGGAATGGCATTGGCTGTCGCCGACCTTCTCAAATAATAGATAAAAGAGGAAATCTTTCATTCAGTTAATATAGCCCAATATAGAATTAGAACAAAAAAATCGATAGTCGACAATTAGAAACTGTCCCGTGCTAACGTTCAAATACAGACACAGTTGACGACCCAAAGTGGTACTGGTATGGAATAATGATAATCTTTATAGAAGAAATTAGCGACATGAAACCGACCGTCTGTTCACAAGCATTCCCCTAAGTAACGTATCTTGGGGAAGTGTAATGCAGCGGTGGACTTGGATCAACCTTAATTCACTTCATCTCCCATGAAATAATTATTTATAATTATAAAATATTAAAATCTAACATGAAGCGCAGGAAACCTATCAGTCGCAAATCTCGAAACGCCTTCCTCTCCTTCTCTGGGACGCAACTGCCACCTGGGCCCACCTGAAAATTTTTGCTGGGCCCCTACACCGACTTAACAAATTTATCCTATCAAAGCCGACAGTAGGTCCCACCGAGGACAACCATTCACGTTCTTTCTTACACGTGTCACTTGTTCTTTCGGTCGTATCCAGCACCACCATTACGTTACAGCGTGTCTCCCTCTTCTCTTTTCTACTTTCTTCTTTTGAGTGTTACTTTCTGGCTTAAAATCAAGCGCTCACACGCGCCATATTTATCTAACACGTGTAACAATATACAGCTGTTGCAGTTACTTAGCGATTACAAATGTTTGATTATTCGAGAGGGTGGATTACTTGTGTTCTTTCTTGGTTTACTCACACGTCGGTTACAGAAACCATGTTCTGATTGGCTAAACACTTTGGCTTAATCGCGTCATCTACGCGTTGTAAGATGCTATAAAAGCACTCACCCTTGAAGAACAAATCCATCATTCAAAAGAAACTCGAAACTTGCACAGGCTTTCCAGTGTTCACTACTACTACATCTAGCTCTCAGGGTTAAATTCGTTTTGGTTCTTTAATTTAGTGTGATTTTACTGGTAATCGTGAAAAGTATGGCTGAAGAGCACCAACAGAAGAGCCATGAGCCCCTGTCCACCATCGCTGATGAGGGTGCAGTGGAGATCAAGGATCGTGGGTTGTTTGATTTCATGAGGAAGAAAGAAGAAGAGAAACCTCAGGAGGAAGTGATCGCCACAGAGTTTGAGAAGGTTAAGGTGTCTGAACCCGAGCCACCAAAGGTGGAGGAGCACAAGGAGGAGGAAGAGAAGAAGCCGGGTCTCCTGGAAAAGCTTCACCGATCCGGCAGCAGCAGCTCTAGCTCCGTAAGTTGCTATTTCTTTCAGTTAAATTAAGGATTTCTTAAATCGTTTTCTCACTAGTCTAACAATATTTTAATTGTTTATACGCAGTCAAGTGATGAGGAAGGCGAAGAAGGAGAAGAAAAGAAGAAGAAAAAGAAGGAAAAGAAGGGACTGAAGGAGAAGCTGGTAGAGAAGTTACCAGGTGAAAAGGAAGAAGAGAAGTACGAGGATACTACAGTTACTGTTGAAAAGATTGATGAAGTACCAGCCCATCCAGAAGAGAAAAAAGGTTTTCTCGAAAAAATCAAAGGGAAACTACCAGGTCAGCACAAGAAGCCCGAAGAGGTTGCTCCTCCCCCTCCTCCACCGGCAGAGGCTGCCACCGTCGAGGCGCCATCTCATGAAGGAGAGGCCAAGGAGAAGAGAGGCATTCTGGAGAAAATCAAGGAGAAACTCCCTGGATACCACCACAAGACTGAGGAGGAAAAGGAGAAGGAGAAAGAGAAAGAAAGTGCTTCCCATTAAGAAGACAAGAATTATGTTTTTTTGAAAGAATGATCATCATATTGTGTGGTTTGTTTAAGTTTTCTGTAATGGGTTTATTCTTTTTCTTTTTTTTTTTTCTGGTTTATGCTTAATATAAGTACTGCTTAGGTGCTTATATGTAAGTAAGGATGATATTGTATTTCCCTTCTGTTGCGAGTCAAACAATGTCAAATGATTTCCATTGCTGTACATGTTTTTGTTTATGCATGTAATGAATGCTTTCAGCCCCACATGGCGCTTTCTTTTCTTAATGAATAATTAAAAGTTTTGTAGACCCTTTTTCTGATAAGGTGATAAAAATGCACGTAAATTGTGGACCTTTGAGACGTGGACACTAGCATGATGGGAGGCTGGAATACTCGAGAAAGCAGCAGCCGTATTGAATCCAATTTGTTATGCAATAAAATATAACTAAGTTTAAAGTTGATTAAGACTTGAACGAGCTACATAATACATATTAATTCGACCGATATATCAAAGCCATCGATGAATAGCCAAGTGTCTTGATTGCATGTATATCACTAGCTCAATTAAATAATTAAGTTTAAACGTGTAAACTCTATGGATCTGATCTAGTGGCTTCGTTCTAGTTTTTAGTGCAATGATTCTTCAAAAAATTCGAACCTTAAATTCCAAATGAAGACCGGTTTATTTCATTAGACACATTCAAATATGGGTCCGGATTGAGATGGGTTTCCTAATTCCCTCGCTCTTTTTGATACAATAAAACAAATTACTGGCGAAGAAGTGGTTAGAAAATTATTTTCATCAAGTTTGCTGTTTATGTGTGAGTTGAAGTTTTAACATCCAGCTCTGATCATAAGTTCTGTTAGAATATGCCTTGAATTAGTTAGTCCCTGTTCAGACGGGATTCTGGGCTAGGGTTATCTGTTTGGGCCTATTTTTCCTGAGCTTTTCCGCATCTGTCTAGTGAGTACTATATAAACTCTCTAGGTCATAACCTAGCCGCAATCTGTAATTTTTACTCCTCAAGATCAATAAAACTTTTCTCTCCTCTGCCTGTGGACGTAGCTAACACATCGTTAGTGAACCACGTTAAATCTCTATGTTCTTTATTTACGTTCTTAATTATCTTTCTTGCTTTCGTTATAACAAACTGGTATCAGAGCCAGGTCTGTCTAGGGTTTGAAATTCGGTGAGAAAGATGTCTGGTATGAACGTGAAGATCGACAAATTCACGGGGAGGAATAGTTTCAGTTTATGGCAGATCAAGATGCGAGCCTTGTTGAAACAACAAGGGATGTGGGCGCCGCTTGCGAGGAAGCTGGCGAATCCAATCACCGCTGAGATGGCCGTTCTGGAGGAGAAGGCACACTCGACGATTATGCTGTGTCTTGCAGACGATATCATTACCGAGGTCGCGGAGGAGGAAACCGCGCAAGGTCTGTGGGTTAAGCTCGAGGGTCTCTATATGACAAAGTCCTTAACCAATAAGTTGCTTCTAAAGCAACGTCTGTTCAGTCTGCAAATGCAGGAAGGTATGCCTTTTCGAGATCACTTAGATCAGTTAAACACAATTTTATTAGAATTGCGTAATATTGATGTTAAAGTTGAAGATGAGGATGCTGCTTTAATTTTGTTAGTATCTTTACCATTGTCGTATGAGAATTTTGTATAATCGTTTATTGTTGGGAAAGATACTGTGTCTCTGGAGGAGGTTAGATCGTCCCTCCATACTAGAAAGCTGCGCCACAAGGCGACTGGTACAGGTGCAGATAATCAGGCTGCTGGGTTAGTAGCCAGTGGGAGTTATGGACATGGAAATTCGGGGAAGAAGAAATTCAAGAAGCCAGTTTCTAAGGGTCCAAAACCTAATGATGTCTGTAACTACTGTAAAGAGAAGGGACATTGGAAATCCGATTGTCCCAAGAAGAAGAGGCAGCAGGATAAACCGACAGGTACTGTTGCTGTAGCAGATACCAATTCTGAAGAAGATATTGCTCTAGTTGCTGATGAGCACACGGATCACAATGATGTGTGGATTCTGGATTCTGGAGCGTCTTACCATATATGTCCGCGCAGGGAGTGGTTTACAACCTATGAGCAGGTAGATGGAGGCAATATTTCTATGGCTAACAGTTCTGTTTGTAAGGCGGTTGGAATAGGCTCGATTAAAATACGAACACATGATGGTAAATTCTGCACATTGAATGATGTTAGGCATGTTCCACTTATGACAAAGAATCTGATATCTTTGAGTATGTTAGACAACAAGGGTTTCAGTTTTCAAGGTGAAGGTGGAGTTTTACATGTCTGCAAGGGTTCAAATGTGGTTCTGAAAGGTGTAAAGCGTGGTACCTTATATTTTCTTCAAGGTTCTACGCTGTCAAGTTCTGTTGCTGTTGCATCCTCGAAGATTGATAAGGACAACATGACCAAGTTATGGCATATGAGGCTTGGTCACATGAGTGCAAGAGGGATGCAAATTCTGTCAAAAGGGGATCTTCTTTGTGGCCACAAGATCAAGGATCTTGAATTCTGTGAACATTGTATTTTCGGGAAGTTACATCGCAGCAAGTTTCCTAAAGCAATACATAGAACAAAAGGCACACTTGATTACATCCATTCTGATTGTTGGGGTCCTTCTCGGGTGGAGTCTTTAGGGAGTCACAGATATTTTGTGTCAATGATTGACGATTTCTCAAGGATGACTTGGGTGTTCATTATGAAGCATAAAAGTGAAGCCTTTAAGAACTTCAGGCAGTGGAAGGCATTAGTGGAGATTTATAGGGATAGAAGCAAAAAGAAGCTCTTCTTGTCACAGAAGGAATATATTCAGAAGATTTTGTCAAGATTTGGCATGTCTACCGCAAAGCCCATAGATACTCCTAGTGCTGCAAATGCACATCTGTCCGTTGCTTTTGCACCTAAATCTGTTGAGGAGAAGGAGTACATGTCTCGAGTTCCCTATACTAGTGCAGTAGGAAGCTTGATGTATGCGATGGTTTGCACCAGACCTGATATTGCACAGTCTGTTAGTGTTGTTAGTAGGTTTATGGGTGAACCTAGTAAGGAGCATTGGCAAGCTGTGAAGAGGATTTTTCGGTATCTCAAAGGTACATTTGATGTTGGTCTCATTTACGGAGGTGATACACAGTGTTTGGTGACAGGATTTTCAAACTCTGATTATGCTGAAGATGTTGATAATAGAAGATCTATGACTGGTTATGTTTTCACTCTTGGTAGTTCAGTTGTCAGTTGGAAAGCTACTTTGCAGCCTACAGTGACTTTGTCTACTACAGAAGCAGAGTACATGGCATTGACAGAAGCAGCCAAAGAGGGAATCTGGTTGAAAGGATTGGTCAGTGATTTGGGTCTACATCATGATCAAGCTATAGTGTATTGTGACAGTCTCAGTGCAATTTGTTTAGCTAAGGACCAAGTTCATCATGAGAGGACTAAGCACATTGATGTAAGGTATCATTTTCTAAGAAGTGAGAAGAGAATTAAGGTGAACAAAGTGGGTACTGCTGATAACCTAGCTGATATGTTCACCAAGCCGGTTCCGCATAGCAAGTTCCAACATTGTTTGGACTTGCTAAATGTTAGGAGTTGTTGATTGCCCTTTAGAGGGCAAAATCTGAGGTAGAGGAGATTTTTTTTTCTTTTGGGTACATCTGGCATTGTGTATGGTGCATTTGGTACATCTGTTATTTGTGAGAGGATTCAAGTCAAGGTGGAGATTTGTTAGAATATGCCTTGAATTAGTTAGTCCCTGTTCAGACGGGATTCTGGGCTAGGGTTATCTGTTTGGGCCTATTTTTCCTGGGCTTTTTCGCATCTGTCTAGGGAGTACTATATAAACTCTCTAGGTCATAACCTAGCCGCAATCTGTAATTTTTACTCCTCAAGATCAATAAAACTTTTCTCTCCTCTGCCTGTGGACGTAGCTAACACATCGTTAGTGAACCACGTTAAATCTCTGTGTTCTTTATTTACGTTCTTAATTATCTTTCTTGCTTTCGTTATAACAAGTTCTAACTGCTTTCTTGGCCCTTCTAATTACCCATCACTGAAGAATATAAATTAATTTGCTTTATTTACCATAGACTTCTAGTAGCAAAGGATTATAAAAATCTATGCGGAATTATGGCATCTTCCTCTTATTTAGAACATATTAAACTATAGTTAGATGAATATTATATTATTAATCACTTCGTAATATAAAATTAAAGCGATCATACTATGTGAAAAAGAAGTTTATCGTATAAATATACAGTATTGTATATGAACAGTATTCAGACCGTATGTGAGTATCAAAAATGCACGGAAAGTGCATCAAAAGGTAAAGTTCACTTTTGGACTTTTGAGGGGACAATATTTGAATATTGGAGCCCATATAATTGGAGTAATTTATGAAATTTATGTGAAAATAGGATAAGGAAACCATTATAAATACCTCACCACTCTCTCCATTTTCGCCAATAACTATCCCAAAATCATCCTAGAACTCATGTAAAAAGAGAAGTGTTGTTTTTCTTTTATAGTGTTCTTCACTTAGAGTTGTTTCTTCTATTTCAAGAGAAAGTGTGAAATCATTATATTTAGAAGTTATTTTCTCCTTATAGTTAAAGAGAAAGAGAGTTGTAATCATTACTTTTAAATAGTGAAATTCTTTCATTGCCTATAATTTTACCTTTATTTATTTAGAGGTTTCCACGTAAAATACTTGTATCGATTTATTTTGCTACTTTATTTTACTATGGTATGGTAAAACCTCTTAAATATTGTTATATTTTGATGCATGCTGCTACATAACGTTTATTTTCATTATTTTTTCAATTTCACTTTAGTTGCAAATACTACTTTGGTCCCTTAATTTCCTAACAATGGTATCAGAGTTATTGGTTGCACTGGTTATTGTTCATGGTTACTATATATAAATATTATTAACGTTAAAATAGTAAAATTCGGTTTAAGTGAAAAACATATTGTTGTTAACAATAGCAAAAAAGTTTGAAATTGAGAAGTTCAATTGAAACAATTTTTTGTTGTGGAAAATGAAAATGAAGGCAATTTCAAGGAAAGACAAATGTCTAGCAGCAATAGAGGAAAAGCTCTTGGATATCGACAAAGACAAGTGGAACTAGATAGACAATGATGCAATTGCCGATCTACACTTAGGATAAGTTGATGGAGTATTAGCTAGTATGGAGGAGATGAAGACAGAAAAAGAGATGGGATACTCTAACAAATTTGTACTAGGCCAAATTACTACATAACAAAATCTTCTTAAAGAGAAGACTTTATACTTTTTGAATGCCAGAATTCATATCGGTGACTAACCATATCAACACCTTGAAAACTCTATTTTCACAACTTACAATGTTGGGATACAAAATTAAGAAAAATAAATGTGCGGAGATTCTACTTCAAAGTCTATCTACTCGTATGATCAACTGATCATCAACCTAACGACTAACGTCCAAATAGATTTTCTAATCTTTAATGATGTTGTAGTTGCTATCTTGGAAGAAGAAAGAAAGCGCAAAAACAAGGAAGATAAAAATGTAAATTTGTTACAAGCTGAAGCGTTGTTGATTGCGAGAGAAAGATCAACTGAATATGGGTCCAGTGGGAGTCAAAATCTAGATAGATTAAAGAAAAACGTCAAGTGCTATAGTTATGACAAGAAAAAGTACGTCAAAATGGAGTGTTGGAACAACAAGAAAAGTGAAGATCCTGAGACATCAAAAGTTCAAGGATGTGTTGCAAGTACCTTAAATGATGGTGAAGTTCTATACAGCGGCACAACAACGATTGTTGAAGGTAGAAAACAACTTGTTGATGTCTGGTTGTTAGACTCATAAGCAATATGGCACATGACCTCGCGAAATAAGTGGTTTCACAAGAGAATGCCCGATTCCTTCTCTATTATTTGACTTAATACTCCGATACCTCCTAATTATTTTCATAATACCCCAAATCCCTCTATAAGTATAATAACACTTAAACCCTTAAAGTTTAGCCTATTAACTTAAATAGTTTCTATATTTTTAAAAGTACCTATAAAAATTCTAATTTATTAAAAATAAAAATTATACCCTTATATTATAATAATTAAAAAATTATTTTTAACTCTCAACTGATAATAAATATTAAAATAATAATATATTTTATTTTATAACACATTAATAACTAATTTATAAATTATCTTTTGAATATAAATTTATTTAAACTTTGAATTTTTTTAACATGATATTCATAAATAGAAAGATAAAATTTTATGAATTTAAAATAAATAAAATACTAATATTTTTTATTTATTTTAAAAATTATAAAATTGATCTTTCAACTTTACTTAATATTTAAATAAATTTCTCATATGTAAAAAATTCAAAATTTAAATACTTTTATTCAAAGAATAATTTATAATATTTTATTTAATATTTAATATAAAAATATTATTTATATTGACTAACACATACGAAGAACAATATATAAAAAAATCATGTTAATTAATTATATATACAAATCTATGTTTATAAATTGATATGATAATATTATATTATACTACTACACATTCTATATTTTCATAAAAAAATTTAGTTTGAAATATTTTTTAGTTGTGAAATCCATTCTTTTAGTTTAAAGTATTATTTTTTTAGTTATAATACTCATTATTGTTTTAAATTCTGAAAAAAAATTAATGACATATGAGTCCTTAAAATTTAACCTATTAACCTGATTAATATTAAAATTTTAATATATTATAAAATAAATAAACTTATATTTTAGTTATAATATATTAATAAATATTTAGTTATTAATGTGTTATAAAAAACTAGTATTATTTTAATATTTATTTTCAATTAGGAGTTAAATATGTTCATTAAAAGGTCCAATTTATTAAAAAATAATGATTATGTCCTTATTTAATATTAATTAGCTAAAAAACTAATATTAGTTAGCTAAAAAAAATATTAAATGTATCATTTATTTTATTTATTTTCTAATACTAATGTAATATTGAATTGTTAATATATTGTTAAATTTTATAATTATATTATAGTACAATAGTTATGATTATAATATAATTATAGGTATTATATTATAATATATTTTATTTATCAATTAATATTTGTTTATAAATTTTAAATATTATATTATAAAATGTTATTACATTATTTATTTTAAAAATTATAAAATTGACCTTTTAATTTATGAATATCATAAGGAATTCAAAGTTTAAATAAATTTAAATTCAAAAAATAGTTTATAAATTAACTATTAATGTGTTATAAAATAAAATATATGATTATTTTAATATTTATTATTGATTAGGAATTGTAAATAATTTTTCAATTACTATTATATAAGGGTATAATTATTATTTTAAAAAAATAGAATTTTTATAGGTATTTTTAAAACTATCAAGACTATTTAAGTTAATAGATTAAACTTAGGGACTTATGTGTTATTATGCTTAACTCCATCAACTAATAGAAAGGGGATTCAAGATATCATGAAAACAATAAAGGGGTATCAGGGTATTAGGTCAAACAATAGAGAGGAATTGGGCATTCTCCAGTGGTTTCACAAATGTAAACCTATCTCAAGATAATTTGTATACATGGGTGATAATCATGCCTTAGAGATTGCTAGTATTGGTACTGTTAAGTTAAAGGCACATAATGAAACAGTTCACACTATTCAGGAGATACGACATGTCAAAGGCTTGAAAAAAAATATATTGTCTTTGGGATAATTAGATGATCTTGGATACAAGACCCATATTGAAAATGGGATCATGAAGATTGTCATAGGTGCATTTGTGATCTTGAAAGCAGAGAAGATTAGTGTAAATCTATACATGCTTAAAGGAGAAACACAAAGAAAAGCTAGTGCGTGTGTCACATCAACTAACAAAGGAAAAAAATTGACAATGATATAACATTGCAAATTGAGACACATGTCAAAATAAAGTTTGAAGATTCTCTCTGAGCAAAAAGAGCTTCGAGAACTCAAATTGGTAAAATTACCGTTTTGCGAGCATTATGTTACAAGTAAGCAACGTAGATTGAAGTTCATCAAATTTGATGTCAACGGAATAAAGAGATATCACCTATAGGATCCCACTACCGATAAGGTTATAGTCAGCAAGAATGTTGTATAAGATCAACTACCAAAAAAAAAAGATGGAGAAGATAGCGCGATAAAGGAAAGCTTAGAGACTGCAACGGTTAGAATAATCCTAGCTACGTGTGTTACTTTTAATTTACATCTTGAACAGTTAGATATAAAAACTGTGTTTCTTTATAAAAAGCTTGAAGAATTGATATATATGCTCCAACCAAAAAGTTTTATTAAAACAAGTAAGAAGAACTTGGTTTGGAAGTTCAACAAATCTCTATACAGTCTTAAAAAAGGCCCAAGGTATTGGTATAAGACATTTGATTCCTTTATCATTAGCCTTGGGTACAACAAACTTAGCTCAGACCGCTGTACGTGCTACAAAAGGTTTAGTTGTGATTATGATTTCATTATCTTAGTATTATATGTGGATGACATATTAATAGCAGGCCCAACAAAGATTGAGTCCAAGAATTGAAGGCACGGTTGGCTAGGAAATTTGGAATGAAGGACTTGGAACTAGTAAACAAGATTTAAGGGATACAAATTTACCAAGACAAAAATAATAGAAAGATTTGGTGCTTCAACACGCAAGATTATAAGCTAATTTCTACCTTACTTGTTATTAATTTCAAGTTATCCTCAAGTATATATCCTAGCAATGAGGCATAGAGGAAGGAGTTGTCTTAAGTATTGTATGCATCAAAAGTGTGAAGTTTGATGTTCACTATAATATGCACAAGACTAGACATTGCACAAGCAATATATATGTATAGTACTGTATATATGAACAGTGCCACAGACATATGTGAGCATCAAAAGTGTATCGAAATCTCACCGAAAGGTAAAATTAACTTTTGGACTTTTGAGGAGGACAAAATTTGAATATTGAAGCCCATATAATTAGAATAATTTATGGAGTTTATATAGAAAAAGAAAGAGAAAACCATTATAAATATCTCACCCCTCTCATCATTCTGGCTATCTCAAAATTATCTTTTAAGAGCTCATTTAAAAGAAAAAAAAATTATCTCTCCTTTGTATTGTTCTTCACTTAGAATTGTTCCTCTTATTTCAAGAGAGAGTATGAAATACTCATATTTAGAGAGTTTTTCTCTCCTTATAGTTAGAGAAAAAGAGAATTATAATTGTCACTTTTAAATAGTAAAATTCTTCTATACTTACTCGTAGTTTTTACTCCAATTTGTTTATGCATTTTTCACATAAAATACTTGTATCGATTTATTTTGCTACTTTATTTTACTATAATATAGTAAAATTTTCTAAATATTGTTATATTTTAATGGATGATTATATTTCCTTCATAATATTTATTTTCATTGTTTTTTCAATTTCACTTTAATTGTAAATATTGTGTTGGCCCCCAAATTTCTTAACATACTATATAACTTGTAAGTAGGTTGAAGATTATTTATGAAAATTGGGACTGACTCAAGCATTTTGGTTCAAAATCAATTCACAAATAAATTAGATTTGAAAATCATATATATTTTGAGCAATAGCAATAAACTTATAATTCCTTTTCCAATAAATGAATTAGCAAATATAGGCTTGATTTAATATTATTGTACATTACAACGACTAAAATCATTAATAAATACCAATACCAATACCAACTTTTAGTAGATATTACTAATAATTCTTTTTGCTGATATTTAATATTTAATGACAAAAGATTCGAAGTCACCCTACCTTTGTTTTTACAGATACAATTAATTAATTGGAATTTTAACATATATCTCCTCTGAGATTTGAGACTTTAACACTTAATTAGAAAATTTAAGAAAATAGACACTTACCTCTCTTGGACCATTAATTGACTATCAATTTTTACTTAAATGACTATAATACATTTATTTACTTTAATATATTTAATGTTTAAAATTATTAAAATAACTAAAAATTTAATTAACAATAATTTTAATTGATATTTATTTAAAATTCGTAAAATAAATTTAGGCTTTTAGATTTTCATACAAACTTCAATAAAATTAATCAACGATAAAAATTTGAAAAAAATATCAATATAGGTAAATTATTAATTTTAAATAATTATAAATCAAAATTATCGTTAATTAAAATTTTAATTATTTTAATTTTTTAAATAGTAAATAAATTAAAATTAAATTTATTAAATTCTATTTTAAAGTAAATAAAGGTATTATAATTATTTAAATAAAAATAAATAATTAACTAATAATTTAAAAAAGATAAATATACTTTTCTTCAAATATTTTTATATAAATATTAAAATCTCAAATACGAAGGATTATATGTTAAAAACCCTTGATTAAATTATGAAGCGCACTTGCCAACCAAATTTAAGCGTTCGAAACCGCTAGATTCCAGGGCCGTCGAAGCAGCGTAATGCGCATACTAATAGACAAGCTCACGCCTCGTCAATCTCCGTATGCGAGGAACCCAAGAAATGATTCTCTTGTGCCAACTCAAACCCCTTTTAACAAATAGACAAAACAAGCTGACAATCCAATCCCCCTTTTGATTTTACTTAAAGTGTTGAAATTTAGGGAGAATATAGTCACTAAATACTAAGTAACATTGGTGTCAAATTGCCAAGAAATCCGAATTCAAGAAGCTTTATATACAACTTTATGTCTTATTAAATTTTAACGTCCCAAATAGAGATTATGGCTAGGAAAATGAACCAACACATACACTTTCTAACGCTTATTATTGCCATTGTTATTGGTTTTGTTCTAACAAGAAGTGCTACTGGCCAGTATTTGATCGGAGTTGGGAGCTATGATATGACAGGTCCTGCTGCCGGTGTGAACATGATGGGTTATGCCAATCTTGAACAAAATACTGCAGGAATTCATTTCCGTCTTAGAGCTAGAACATTCATTGTAGCCGAGAGTCCCCAAGGAGCAAGATTTGCCTTTGTAAATCTTGACGCCGGAATGGCTTCACAGCTTGTTACGATTAAAGTGATTGAGAAACTTAAGTCAAGGTAGAAAACTTCAACCAGGCAAAAAAATAACTTAAGATATCACCATATGATTAAAATAATGTTAATAATGTTATGTGTTTTTGTAGGTTTGGAAATTTGTACACTGAAGAGAATGTAGCAATCAGCGGCATTCATACTCATGCTGGGCCTGGAGGTTATTTGCAGTACTTGATTTACTCTATCACGTCTCTGGGATTTGTCCAACAATCATTCGACGCCATTGTTAACGCAATTGAACAGAGCATTGTTCAGGCTCACAACAACATCAAGCCTGGTTCAATTTTAATCAACAAAGGTCATTATTAATTTTTAAAGTCAGTATTCTTTCTTCTATTTTTGTTCAGAAAAATTATTAATTTCATGTTATTTTTCTTTGCTTGTACTGCTGCAGGCGACGTAGAAAATGCTGGAATAAACAGGAGTCCAAGCGCATATCTGCTTAATCCAGCAGAGGAGAGAGCTCGATACCCAACAAACGTTGACAAAGAAATGACACTTCTGAAATTTGTTGATGAAGCAAGTAGAAAGAGCGTCGGAGCTTTCAGTTGGTATGCCACACATGGAACTTCCATGTCAAGAGACAACAAGCTCATCAGCGGAGACAACAAAGGAGCTGCTTCTAGATTCTTTGAAGACTGGTTCACTTCCAAAAACAGAACTTCCTCCACAACAATTAGCAAATCTTCTGCTACAACTGGTTAGTTATTACGTCGTACAACTTTTATTTTAGTTTAATTCCAATTACTTTGCTGTGATTACTGTTAGATTTATCTAATGTTTATTGTTCATCCCACATAGACATTGGCAAATTGATAAAGAAAGCACAAAGAATCAAGGCCACTGGAGGAACATCATGTGGTAGAAAAACTAGCCAAGGGTTCAAGGTGAGGAAGAACGATGGATCGCTTTTTGTTGGAGCATTTTGCCAATCAAATGTGGGAGATGTGACCCCAAATGTGCTGGGAGCATTTTGCATTGACAGTGGAAAACCATGTGATTTCAATCACTCTTCATGCCACGGGAATGACCTGCTCTGCATAGGCCGCGGACCTGGGTAATAATAGACTAATTAACGGATTAATTTGTGCCTCTAATTGTTAAAATGAACTGATCCGAGATTTTTTTCAACAGGTACCCAGATGAAATATTAAGCACAAAGATTATAGGAGAGAGGCAATTCCAAAAGGCTGTTGATTTGTTCACGTCTGCGACAGAGAAACTGAGTGGAAAGATTGATTATCGTCATGTCTATATAAATTTTACAAATATCGAAGTTGAATTAGATGGAAACAACAAAGTTAGGACTTGCCCTGCAGCACTTGGTCCAGGTTTTGCTGCTGGAACTACAGATGGACCGGGTGTATTTGGTTTTCAACAAGGGGACACAGAGGTCAGGAATTTACCATATCTGATTTTTCATTATCTGAAGATAGTAAGAAAATATGTAAGATTTTGTAGTCTGATATCTTCAGATCAACGAGCTGTGGAAAAAGTTGAGAGACGTATTGAAAAAGCCAAGCCAATATCAGGAGGACTGCCAAAAGCCTAAGGCTGTTCTGCTGTCCTCTGGCGAAATGTTTGAACCTTATGCATGGGCGGTAATTACTGATCTTAATTTTCAGGGCGCATGAATTTTCTTCTTCCCTTTTTAACTTTTGCCAACCTGAAATTTCATTAGCCAGAAACTTTTGGTCACTGAGAAACATTTAATTACTTGTACTATGCCACTAATCCGTACTTCATATTAAAATGACTGGTTCCGAATTCCACATAGCAAAATCCTCCTTAATCATGTCAACCTAAAGAACGACATAAATTGCGTCAGTCAAATATTATAAGTAAGGATAGAAGGTTTGGCTAAGAATTAAGCACACCACTGCCAAGTCTTATCACGCATATTTCTGATAACAATGCAGCCAGCGGTTCTTCCAATTCAAATTCTGAGGCTGGGGAAACTGATCATACTTTCTGTACCAGGAGGTTTGTTTTCCTTCTTATCATTAAATTTATTCATTTTTTTTACTGGTCATGATCTCTTCCTATCACCAAAATAAGTGTATGCAGTTCTGTTTAATTTTGTAGAAAAAGTTCTTACTTTTGAGAATTGCAGAGTTCACAACAATGGCAGGTAGAAGATTAAGGGAAGCAGTCAAGGAAACACTAATAGCAAACGGAAATGGGGAATTTGATCATGAAACCCGCATTGTATTAGCAGGACTTACAAATACTTATTCACAATACATAGCAACTTTCGAAGAATACAAACATCAGAGATATGAGGTACTCCTAATTTGTGCATATAACAGAACGGATTTTTTAAGTTTTCTTGCTAACAAACGATGGATGATATGTGCAGGCTGCTTCAACGCTCTATGGCCCCCATACTTTATCAGCGTACATCCAAGAATTTGGTAAATTAGCAAAATCAATGGCAAAGGGAGAACAAATTCCAAAGGGGCCATCGCCCCCGGATCTTTACTCAGTACAGCTCAGCCTTTTACTTGAACCCTTCGGGGATTCACCTCCTCCGGGGAAGAAGTTTGGGGACATAAAGAAAGATATTAATCAACCAAAGAGTAGGGGGTCATTTACAAAGGGAGATAAAGCAAGTGCAACATTTTGGAGTGCTAACCCTAGATATGATTTATTGACAGAAGGAACATTTGCGGTTGTAGAAATGCTTAAGGGGAAACGGTGGATTCCAGTTTACGATGACGATGATTTCAGCTTGTTTTTCAAGTGGAAATTGGACAACACAAGTTTGCATAGCTTGGCAACTATTGAATGGGAAGTGCCAAAAGAGGCTAGACCTGGAGTTTACAGGCTAAGGCATTTTGGGTCATCTAAGAAAACAAAAGACACTCCAAATGAATACTACACTGGTGCTTCTAGTGCATTTACAGTTTCATAGCTTTCCGTATTATTTAAACAAATAAGTTAAACCATTTTCTTGTCAAATCCAAACTACACTGAAATTTAATTTAAATAGTAATACTTTTTATTTTATTTTGATAAAAAGGAGAATTAATAGGCTTAAAATTATGGGTTTGGGCATGAAATTAATAAAAATTAAATGGGTAGAAAAGTGGGTTTAGTAAAAGTATAGGATTAGTATTAAATAATGAGTGGACTAAATAAAAATTACATGCCTAATAACTTTAAAATTATGGGGACATCCCTAAGTAAATGGTGGTTAAGTGAGAGGTAATGAGCCGACCCATAAATTTATTTTTTTAAAACAAAACATCTTTGGTTTGATTTTTTTTTTACTCGACTCAATTAAAAATGAGAAAAGAGATGAAGACGGGATTTGGAATCTTGGTCCATCTCTATCCCATTGTCATCATCATTTAGATATTTTAGCGACCAAAATGTTGAATTTATAAACTTTTAATTTATTTTATTGTTTTAGAAAATTTAGAAATAAAAATACAATTATTTAAATTAAAAGACTAATATTGATATGGGTTCAGACTCATAATCCCTGCGATTTTTATTAAAGTTGTTGCACAAGCACAAGCAATTCCAACATGTGTTATTGCTGAAATTTAGTTTTCTGACACGTAGATGCCACATGGACAAATAATAGACAACAAACGTAATTTGTTAACTGCATGGGAGCACATGCCCGATATTATATTATATGATATAGCAATGATTGTTGTGGGGGCCCGGAGTAAATTAAATCGAAATTAAAAGAGGTATATACGAAAGAATCTGCAGAAATAATTAATTAAAGAGAAAATTATGAGATACATATTAATTAAGATCTATATAAAAAATATTCATATATAAAGTTAATTAATATTAGTATAAAATTTTATAGTCATACATGCCTCCGAAATTTGAAAATGAAGAATATTGTTTGAGAACAATTTCAAGTATCTCAAAAGTATTTATTTATTTTTTAATTTATAGGAAATGAAGGCTAATTTGAATAATAAGACAAAAAGTTTATAATACTCTAACGCTAATAAATGATATTTAACTATTTCAAGATTTTTTTTTGAAATTTTGTTGACTTTAAAATATTATTATTTAAATCTTTTGATATTTTTTCTTTTAAGTCTTCATTTTTGGTGAGGTAAGATTTTTAGTTTCTTTTATAATTCTTAGGACTGCCACGTCATAACTGGAAAGACAATTTACGAATCTTGATTATTCATCTTTTATGAATAATAGCACAATAATTATAAATTTAATTTAATTCATCCTACCAATGGTGGGAACGGGTAACGATAGTAAACGGGTCAAGTTTTGACTCTGGCTCTATATTATAATATGTTCAATTAATTTATCTTTTCTTTTGTGGCAAAAGTCCCAATCCTCGTTCTGCAAGTGCTACACTAACTTTAGACCTTGTGCTATTAAAAAAAAAAAAAGAAAATAACGTGTAATTTCCATTTAAAACATTATCTCTAAAAATCTTTATTTCCATAAATATATAAATATATATTCATGGAGTAATTTCTCTAATCTCATTAGTTATTGGCTGGATATAATTAGTTAATTAGTGTGTGTGTGTGTGTATATATATATATATATATAAGTAAAAGACGTAGGATTATTAATTTGATGGAACATAAGCACAAATAGCTAGAGGACAATACATGTTAGGCCGTGACTGCCAATGCAACAATGGGCATGCAGTGTGCGCCTGTGCGGTGCTAATTAACAACAGTCTCGCCTTATTCCATGAAATTATCCACCAGGGGCTTATTTGGTTTTACATGCTGGCGGTCCGTACATAGTTTGTTTATTGTTTCGTACGCTTCTGCGACAAACTTTATGTACGTACAGCAGCCATAAAGAGACAAATTTCTCTCTCTTTCTGATGCGGTATCTGCCATACATAATCATGAGCACCTCCACCTCGGCAGGAAAAAAGAGGCAAGCCAGGCCACACAAACGATTTCAGTCCCAGAAAATAATCTCAAGAGACGCGCGTGGGAGCAGTTAGATACGTTTGAAGAGAGCAATGCAATAATAGTGTTATTATATAGTCAAGTCACGTTAACGTGAATAAAGCAAATTATACGTGGTATTATTGCATATATGCTAGCTAGCTCTGTTAACAAGCGTATTTTACATGATATGGATTATGTCTGTAGGCCTAGGGGTATGCTGCAGATACAAGGACAGAGGGTAACAAAAACCTGGCGGCGCCATGAAAGCATTTTATTAGAAACTAATTGTGCCACCGTTTGCATTTTTTGGTTCTAGAACAATATTTCAGTATTACCTTAATTATATTCTAAATCAATCAAATTCCATATTTATTAAATTACATGACATGAAAGTGTGCGCTCCAACACAGTAATTTTCCTTCTTATATATATATATATATATATATATATATATATAAAATCATTCGTATATGTAGATAACAACATAATTAAATTGCACACAAAAAAACACGTTTATAAAAGCTTAATATCCACTGGGTATAGGTAAAAAATGGCAATGTAAATATATGCCAACAAAAACAAACACAGGATAATCATTAATACCAAAAAGAAAAACATACATCAAATTCAAAACTAAATTAGATAAAAACACTTTGAAAACTAAATGCGTCAAAAATCACGTAATCAAATTCTGGGTTTCCGAATCGACTGTCCGATCAATCTCTGACTCCCCTGTGTGAATGTCGGTCCTGCGAATACGAGTTTGTAGTTAATAAAATAATAATAATAATAATAATATACAAAACGAAAAGTATTTAAAAAAAAATTATAGGCAAAAATACCTTTGAGCTGCATGATCAACTGTGCTTCCCATAAAACCGAACACATTAGCAAGATAAAATATCCAGTGAGTAATCTGGTCATCGTAAATGGTAAGATACTGGTTTATAAGAATATCCATAGCCAACAATGTAGGACAGACACATGAAACTATTCCCCAAACATCTTTACTCGTAGCACTGCCAATACAAGATCTAAAAAACTGAGAAAAAAAAACTTGCACACGGTTAATATAAGCTTTTCTCGGAGTTTCTGAAATCTGATGCTTTAGATAGAGGATCTCACCACACCCATACAATGCCAAGACAAATTCGCCGTTATACTTGACAAGTATTTTGAATAGCAATTCAGACACCAAGGATAAACACACGCTAAAAATATACGGAATAGGCCAGTCAGGCAGTTTGTCAACATAAGGATGAATGGCGTATAGCACAGCGAGCACAGGACCAGCAGCAACTACAGTTAAATCCAGGTAGCGGAATCCAACAAAAGGGAGACTATTCCACACATAGATTCCAAGATAAGAAAAAAAAGTTAAAACGTAAAAAACTTTTGAGGCCCGCATCCAGTTTAAACTTGCCATTTCTTCACTGTACAACGATTTTTTTCAGCTTTCTCGCTTAGTAATGAGCTAGGGTTCTAGAGTTTGTTTTTTCTTGACAGAGAAGGAGGGATTGGGAGAGACAGAGGAGGAGGTTGTGGGGTATTTGTTTAAGAAGAAAAATGGACACTCCGGATAGCTATATATATATAAAAAAAAAAATAGCTGGGATTCTTTGGCAAGTGTGAGCGTGATAGGAGTGAGTGTAAAATGATTGTAATCTTCGTACATATGGTGAGGGGGGAGAGAGAGAGAGAGGGAAAAAGGGGTTGGTTAAAAGGCAGGCATGAATCTGCAGCCTCTCTACTCTTTGTGCCGTGCTGCTGCCGTTGCAGTAACCCACCCACGTCCTTCTTTTTCTTATTGTAGTTATAGAGTACAAAATTAAAAAATAAAAATTGAAAATAATACTTTTACATTTATATATTTTAAGTGTTAAATAAATAATAAAATATCTTAGAAAAATGGTAAATTTAATTTTGACTCATGCGTATAAACAAAAAATATGTTACTGTTAATTCCAATATAATTAATGATGTTATATATAAATATATATATATATATACATTTTTTTATTAGTAAAAAGAATTGAAAATATAAATTAGAATTAAAATAAAAAATTATCACAAACATCTGAAAAAATATGAGAGAGTGTAAAAAAAAATAATTAAAAATTATAATTTTTAAAAATTAATATGCGTGATAATGCAAATAAATTAATTAATTAGAAAATAGCATTTATAAGAAAATATGTAATTATTAAAATGATTTAGACTTTAAATTAAGTCAAAGAATAAAAAAAATATGACGGCAACAATTGTCATTAAGTTATAAAAAAAGTACTTAATTATATAGAATAAATAAATTTAAGTAATTAAATATCAACAATTTTAAAAAAAAAATACAAACGAAAAACCCCTAATTAAGTTAATATTGATCGGTTTCGTATCATGTCAACGTAAGGGTCACTATCCTGGAACTAAACCCTTCGCATTCCATTAGGCATATTTAGATAATCAAATTTACAGATGTCGAATATTCAGGCAATTCTAAATACTAAGAAGACTCTCGCCTCGTACGTGTTGCAGTGTATGTAGGATTTAAGATTATCCTTACTATACTTTGATGCAGAGAAGCTTTATACTTGTTTCATGTAACCAATTATATAATTCTCGTTTTATATAAATGGGGTGAAAGCTAACGGCTCATTACACCACAATGCAGGGTATTAAGAATTAGCAGTCACCAACAATATAATATTATAGAGAGAGACAGGCATAAAATCAAAGGGAAAAGGACTGCTGGGTCCTTAAGATTTGGAGAAATATACTGATTAATCCCAGACGTTTAGAAAAGGCCCATACAAGTCCTAATCCGTTAGTTCATAACAGCGGTCAGGATGGAATGTGAGATAATTACCTTTTAATCCTTGTTATGTCATGTGCATATACCATGTCATTTTAATTATTTGCCACGTCAGTAAATTAAACCTCATTCAAACTATATAATATAATAAATTTTGATTATTTTATCCTCATTTTTTTATATACAGACCAAATTATTCTTATATTTATTTTCTCTTATTTTTTTGTCATGTTTTCATTTACTCTTTTTCTTTAAAATATTAGTTCCCAAAATTTAAAATTATTAATTAAGAGGGGAGGAAATTTGTAATTCAACGAAATGAAATAATTAATTTGACAAAATCAAATTTGTAAATAATCTACAAATAAATGAGAACCAATGTTCATAATCCCCCAAATAATCTGCCCATCAATTTGTAAATAATCTCAATAAAATAATAACCAAATTTAACAAAATCTCAATCACATAATCTTAATCAAATAACAATAATTTATCAAAATCTCAATCAAATAACTATTGTGTTCCAAATTGACTAGCAAATAAAATATAAAAAATTGGTGAACAAATATTTAAATCTTATGTATTAAATCTATAACTGGCTTGAAGAAGGATGATTCTGACTCCAAAAAGGCCAATTAGGGGACTGATTTTGGCTTGAGTATGACTGGTGTTGGCTGGAAGAGGAATGTTGCTGCATTATCCCTAAAAGTTGAGTATATCTCCTTGGCATATTAGGCTGCATAAATAAATCTGAAGTTTGATTTTGACCTCCTAAATTTCCTGCAATAGGGTCAGTTCTTATTCATAAAACAAAAATAAATGTTACTAAAAAGTGAATATTAACTAAAAAAAATGGTGGTAGAGAAAATTACGTGATCGATGTTGTCTTAGAATTGGGGCTGCAGTTTGAGCTTTAGATTCCTGTTAAAATCAACATTTGTTAATGTACTATTTTTAAAACATAAGCGTATTGAAATATAAATATATTTTTAGGTAATCACTTGTGTTAAAGTATGAACAACCTTGCATGCCCTTCTATTGTGACCAAACTCTTTGCAGTTTCCACATCTAACAGTAGCTTTATTACCTTGTCCTTCTCCTTGTTCCCTAATTCTTCTAATCTTTGGTCTGCCAATTCTCTCTCTCTTTTCAGGTGAGCCAATATTAAATCCATCCATGGTTGGCCAACTTGACATATCAAGTAATGGATGAATTGTTTCAGTATATGTAGCTATTTATGCAGAAATTGACAACTTATAATCCACATAATCAGCTGCATCTTCGCGTTTGCTTGCAATGCATGGCATCACATGCTTGCATGGAATGCCACTTATCTGATAGGCTCCACAACTACAAGTCTTCCTTTGTAAGTTAACAACAAAAGTAGAGTAATTTGCATCTAACACTTCAAACTCATATTCACCGGCTTCTATAACCTTCATAAATCTGCCATATTTTCTTGAATCATCTAACTTTCTTTTAACATTCGGTGGAAGTTTGCCACTCCACTTTTTTGCTTGCGATAATCTTTTGCATAATCTTTTCATTATTTTTTTTCTAATAAACTCCAACAAACACAATACAGGTTGTCCCCTAAATTCACCAAGCCAACCATTCCAAGATTCAGTCATATTATTTGTCACGTGATCACACTTGACATGAGGCTCAAAGGTGTGCCTAGCCCACTCACTTGGGTTTACTTTCACAAGGTAGTCAAAAGCACCATGACTACCATTAATGATTGTTTTAATACTCTCCATGTTATCTTTCCACTCTCGCTGTGTATAAGCTCTTGCTGCTGCCCAAAATAATGTTCTATAAACTACTTGAGGATGTTTCTTTCTAAGGTTAGCAAATATATGTCTTGCACAATGTCTCACTGTTGCACCAGGCCAACATGTATCAAGGGCTTGTAATACACCCTTCTGTCGATCAGTCATAAAAGTCATTGCACAAGTGTTTTCCACTTCTAACCATTGATATAATATTTCTAAAAACCATTTCCAAGAATCTGCATTTTCAGATTCACATACACAAACCGCAAGTGGAAAAATTCCATTATTTGCATCTAAAGCCACTGCTGATAGTAAAACACCTCCATAAGGACCCTTCAAATGACACCCATCAAGCCCTATGAACCATCTACATCCTTTAACGAATCCTTTTTTTAATGCTTGAAAACTAAACATAAACCGTTGGAATTTAGGTGGAGTTGTCTCATAAACATCTGAAAAATACAGTAATTAATTAACTCCTCTAATCTTTGAATATTTTTTCGTTTAAAATTAAATTATCAAGAAGGTTCAGAATAATGAAAAACAATCAAGTATGCTCATTTAAAACATAAAATATCATAAAATTCAAGCTAAAAAATGGAACCAAATCAGAGCATGGAACACAAGTAATAAATATCAATATCTATATTTAATCTTCATACATAGTCCCTAAGCTTGACTTAAGATTGAAAAAAACAGAAGAAAAGGTAAGTACCTGAATATTTAATTTTGACTAGTACCCCTGGGTTTGTTTGCCGTAGTATCTCAGCATACTCTATAAGTTTTTTGTATGAATGTCTATGGTCAATTGAGGCAGTCTCCAAGGCCTTTTTCTTTGCTCTGTAAATCTTTTTCTTATTACAATGCACTCCAAATTTAGTCCTCAAGTCTGCTCTTATGGCCCTTATTGGCATTTGTGGATTATTCTTTAATGCTGACTGAAATTGATTTGCTATCCAAATGTATGATGCTTCTCTAGTGTGAGTGACTCTATCACAATTATGCTCATTGTTAAGCTTCTGAATCTGAAATACTGTTCCACTTTTGATCATTGATGCATAAATGAACCATGGGCACCCTTGTGCAGCACATGTAGCCCTAAATCTAATCTTGTCATTCTTAATCCTATTTAACTCAAAACCTTCCTTAATAATGAACTTTTGTAATACAACCCTGAATTGTTTTGCATTTTCAAACTGCTGCCCTACTTGAAAGACAAAATTTCCATTAGCACATTCTTGAAAGCGATCCCTATGCAATGATGTTATCATCTTGCTAGTATGATCTTTATCTTCAAAAGAAGACATAATCTCACCTTCACCATCTGCAGATGCATAATTAGAAAGTATATCACTTTTTTCACCAATATCACTATCATTTTCCTCATTTTTTTCACCACCCTCTTCATGCATTTCAAGTTCGCCCTTTTCATCATCTTCATCTGACCAGTGTGCCTCATCTTCTTCAAAATCCCCTAAATCATTTGTTCTAGGGGTTGTGCTATTGTTATTCATCATGTGTTAACTTTACCACTGTAAAAAAAATAATATTTAAAAAAATAAAAGAGACAAATTAAATAAAGAGATAGAAAGAACATCAAACAAAGAAACAAATTAAAGTCCCCAATAAAAATACATCCATCTACAAAGATAAAACAGCAAAATGCAAAAATTGAATAATAACAAAAAATGGTCCTTCTTCCAGCCCCACCTTTTATCTTTAGCATTTTGTGAAATGCTATGCAACTTGGAAAAATTCTGCTCCCTTAAAAGTAATAAAGGGTACATTTGTAAGATTTAAAACATTTTGTGATACACAAAATAAAATGGAGTAGCAATAATGTCTAAAGGGTAGTTTAATTTCCATATATATATATACAATAATGACTCTTTGCATTACAAAAATTAATTTTTCACTACTTTAAAACCTGAAAAATGTGGACATTGTGAACTATTAAATTCAACCACATTTTCTAATTGCCTTGTTTCAACTTTTTCTTTAAGCACTTAACCAAAAAAATGACTTCTAGTAATTAAGCTAATCTTTAACCACCACCCACTATGTTGCATATATATATATATGGTAATAAACTAAAGAGATACAAATTTAAAAATTATAATATTATTTCTTCCTCAAAAGTTTCTATTGTAATGTTGTAACTCCATTGTAAAAGCATTTTTTCTATTGAAAAATATACTAAGGAATGCAACAAAAATTTCACCACCTACCAAGCTAATGTCCTTTTCAATTTGATGTTTTTAATTAAAAATAGTAAATAGAGCA
The DNA here is from genome assembly GCA_028052125.1 of Melia azedarach. Lineage (NCBI taxonomy): Eukaryota > Viridiplantae > Streptophyta > Magnoliopsida > Sapindales > Meliaceae > Melia > Melia azedarach. The sequence continues at coordinate 11,844,962 of CM051407.1, read as the reverse complement.
TGAGATTCATTTTCAAAGTCTATAGAAACTAAAAGATATTAACAAACAAACTATTAACCTATATCCTAAGACCATTCACCTAACCAACAACACCAATACCAACAAAACCATAAAAAAAAAAAAAACAAGAAAACTATTCATGCAAATCAAAGCATTACCTATCGGCTTTATCCATTTCCTACAACATACTTTGACCTATATTTTCCCAACTAAACCCCACTTCCTATTTCAAATAAATTGGACATCAACACGTCTAAACCGAATCCCACGGGTTTTAACTTCATCAAAGCATCAGGTACTCTTTCACACATCCTTAAATCGACTAAACCCATAAATCAAATATACAATAATAGTTACAATCATGTCAATTTTTACACAAAAACAAAAACCCATAACTTGGATTATATTAATACCCACAAAATACACAAAATACACAACATACTCAAGTTTTCGTATTAAAGTCGAATAATTAGAGAAATATACAGAGGTCAAATTCTTATCCTTACCTATTGTGTTGTTTTCATCCCAATCGATTGCCTTTGATACTATTAGAATCCGTCGCCAAAACTATAGATGATGGGGTTTAGGGTTAGTTTTGATGAATTATTTTGTTTTAAGGAGAAAGAATAAGAGGAATTAGGTTTGGGCTAATTTGGGAATAAGCCCGCTGATATGGCAGGACATGTCACTAATTTAAGTAAAAATATATTAAAATACTAATTTACCCTCAATCAATTTCAAACAGTTGTTATGAACTAACGGATTAGGATTTGTATGGGCCTTTTCTAAACGTTTAGGATTAATCAGTATATTTCTCTAAATCTTAAGGACCCAGCAGTCCTTTTCCCTAAAATCAAATAGAGAAAAAATGATAACAGTCACAGGCTGCCTTATCAAGTGATACGGTAAATAAAGCAGATTTCACAAAGTGTTCTATGCATGTACACATTCTTTAAATATTAAAACATCACTACGGCTCCTTCCAAAAGGATATAAACTGTCCTGGTAAGGCATGCTTAGGCTTAAAATTATACATCAATACAATATTATAGTGTAAGATCATGGATTGTATCTTCATGCCAATTCACGCATTCAATTACTACAGCAATGTCTGGTGATCCACGCAATTAATGAATTTTGCTGTCCTCAGAAGATTAACAAGCTTCCCCCAAACATGAAATTGGATAATTCATTATTTTGTGAAAGTATACATGAATATCATATTCATTATAACTTAAATGTACTGAAGATGATCAAAATTATATTCATGAGAAAATATATATATGTTAATAAAGAGAGGTATCTAATGTTGGAGATTTTTAATATAGAATATAATGATGTAATGATTAACACTCGATACTCATTACCAAGGCATGTTGGAGATTTATTTGCAGTGGTTTTATTCCTGGTCTAATTGTTTGTTTATTCATCTAAGCACATATTTCTGTCACTTAAATACCTTGGACTTCTTGATTGTTTTTAGATGTGGAAAATGGGCATACATTGCATTTGGTTGTTAGGCAGCCATCTCAATCACGACCTTCATCTGATGCGAGCTCTGGAGAGACAAGTGGGACTAATGGAAAATGGGCATACATTGCATTTACTTAAAAAGGTTTATTAAGAATTCTACATCTTATGTTTATTTCTACATTTTGCTCCACTTTAATATTCTATAAATACCGTCAGAACAATTTCATACTGGAATTGCAGCTGGTACTCAATGTAAACGTTTTTTGCGGGTCAATAAATGATGTGTTATGTATATCACTGCTTATGTTGTTTAGCTACTTCGACTTTTAATGACAGTCTGCATATGCCTGGGTTTAGTCATAGGAATTATTTCCCCCGACTTATGTAGCAATTTGGTGCAATAAATAATACATGTGCACATGTTTTGGTACATTTAGTTATTCATATTTGTTATTTACAGTCAAATATTCGTGATCAGCCTCCACAAATGAAACAGAGGGGACACGTGGGAATGTTGGTGGTCAAAGCCAAGAAGGAAATCAAGCACAGTCTGGACAGGCATCTCCTTGTCAAACATTTCAATCATCACCTCAGGGCTCAGGTTGTGCAAATTCCTCTCACAGCAGCAGCTGCGCCAGTTCGTTCATTTCATGTGGTACGAAATTATCCTGGATGTTTTACTTGTTCAAGGCTCTTATAATTTACTAAACATAATCTTTTTATTGGGTTTCAGCCAATTCCTGATTCTTTAAATACCCTTTCCGAGTTCATGAACTTCATGGAGCCGGCATTGACTCGAAATGGCGATTATGCAAAGGCTAAGATTGGATATGTACCTGCACTGTGGTTGTAAGTTGAACGAATATGTTATCAATAGCTTGTACTAGCAATGTCCTAAGTGAGTTGTTTGAGGACCGGAAATATGTTTTTATGTACTGGCAGTATGTGTTGCCATCTGAGAGATACCAAGTGTTATTCATTGTGGAGGAACAATGCATAATATTTATGTATACAGCAGTGGATAGTTACCCCGGGTTAGGGAGGGAGCAGGGAGGGGATACAGGGTTCTACATTTGGCAAGAAAAAGTAAAAATATTTGTGAAAGAACATAGAACTTAAAGAGAGGCAAAGAGTGGGGGGTCATTTGCAAAGGGAGATAAAGCAACTGCAGCGTTTTGGAGTGCTAACCCTAGATATAATTTATTGACAGAAGGAACATTTGCAGTTGTAGAAATGCTTCAGGGGAAACGGTGGATGACGATGATTTCAGCTTATTTTTCAAGCGAAAATTGGACAACACAAGTTTGTATAACTTGGCAACTATTGAATGGGAATTGCCAAAAGAGGCTAGACCTGGAGTTTACAGGCCAAGGCATTTGGGGTTACCTAAGAGAACAAACGACTCTCCAAATGAATACTATTTCACTGGTGCTTCTAGTGCATTTACAGAAGGCATTAAATAAATGTGTTAAACCACTTTCTTGTCAAATCCAAACTACACTGGTCAGTAATTAGTCTAATGATCAGAAGAGAACCATAAATCGCAAAATTCCAAGACGGAATTATCCTCGGATGGGGAATAAATTAAATTGATAAGACAGAAAGGACATCATATATATATATATATATATATATATATATATATATGACATACAACACAATTAATACCGCACCGCACATGCATGCTGTAGGTTTATAAAAAGTGCAGTGCAAGTTAACAAATAATAATTAACATTCATACATGCGATTAATATTTTAGAGATAAACTTTTCTTTAAGATCGTATCGCTCTAAATGTTTATCTTATTTAAGTTGTTATTTGTATATATATAAATCTTCACCTGCTTAACTCTCTTTTGGCTCGATATATTAATTCTCTGCAGATTTATAAAATACAAACTAACACCAAAATAATTAAAAGAAATGAAGAACATTGAAATTAAACTAAGAGGCATTGGTTGAGGTCCCCGTTTTTGGTCGAATCCAAATTACCGCCATGATCAGGATCCAACCTCAGAAACAGGAACATCATTTGCAGAAATCCATTAAAGAGCCCCCCAGTCAGAATTATCTTCGCATGCTCTTGACCAGTGACTATTGCGGCCACGAGGTGGGGGACTATACTGATCGTATAGAAAGGTACAAACTCGCATAGAACTTGGCAAGGACATTTATTAACAATCTGCAGGAACAGAAAATAATTATAAGATTTAATTAATACATGCCTTATTGAAAGAAAAGAAAACAAATACTTTTAATTATTTCAAACTATGTATTTATTTATTTATTAATAATTCTGAGCTTAAATATTTTTTCTTTGAATTAGTTACCTCTGCACAAAATTTGTAGTCCTTCCACCTTGCCTTCAAGAGTAACAGCGAGAAGAATATTGTAAAACAAGTTATGGCGACTAACAAAATTGCACAAATACGTTTGCCTTCGGCCGAAAGAGTAGACTGGTAAAAGAGCCAGCGCAAGGCAAGCACGACCGTGAAAAGATTGGATACAACAACCATCTGAACGAACTTGAGACAGTAAAAAGAAAAATATTTAATAACAATAATAATTTTATAACCAGTAGACTTCAATTTCGTCTATCAATTAAAGAAAAACGTATGTATTGAAACTAGTTTATAAGTATTAATTTGTTTTAGTATGCTTACCAATTTATACGTTGCGTCCCAATCCAAACAAAGCTTTGAGAAAAATGAATGCTTTGATTCGTCTTTGGAATCCATGCGAAAGAGATGCGGCTGGGACAAACTGAATTTGACGAAAATTTGATAACAGAGATTTTGACAATTCTCTAGAGAGAGAGAATCGAGGCTAATTTGAAGAATAATGCAAAAAGTGTTAATAACCTAACCCTAATAAATGCAATTTTAAATATCTTTTTTAATTTTTTTAACCTAAGAGAAGTAAGTAGATCTAAAATATGAATAAATCTCAATATATAAATTTAAATCATTACGAATAATATGTTTATTATTTATTTATTATATATCTAAAAACTAGTAATTTAGTTATCATATCCATATAAATAAACTCTATATATGAGCAAATAGATAAATTTTATAATAACTAGAAAAATGTATTCACATCAGGATAAGTTCAAAATTTTAACTTATTTTATTCAAATGTAAATTATCGAATTTTTAGTGTTGGTTGGAGAACAAATACCTTTAAAATATCTAAAGGACTGAAATTAAATATGTTAATAATTAAAAAAACATACAAACACTAACTCTATTTTTTAGATATATATATAAATTAAATAAGAAATTTTTCTACGATAGATAATGTGTTTTGCTCCCTCCACCTTTGGAAAAAAGGAAAATACCCCCTAAATTTTTTGTCAATCCTAAATACTCCCCTCACTTTTGAAACAATAATGAGATATCCCCTGAGATATTATTCTATATATTATTTAGACTTAAATTAACTATTTTACCCTTCAATAATTAAAAAACAAATAAAATAATTTAATTATTTTTCTTTTTACTATATAATAATCAATACAATTTTATTATAATATTTAAATATTTTTATTTTATAATAACTAATATAATTTTATTATAATACTTAAATTTAAAAGTTATAATGATATTTTAATTCTTAATTTTTTTCTTTAAATTTGTTATTAATTTTTTAACAATATTAATTATACATATTTTTAAAATTGATCATTTTATTAAAATAATAAATCTAAAAAATTATGTATAATTAATATTGTCAAAACTCATTACCAATTTTCTATAATACTAATAGTCAAAATATTTATTTTGAAATTTTTACAATTAATTTCTTACAACAAGCTAAAAAAAATTTCATAGCAAATTTTATTTTATAAAAAATTTTACAATTAATGTTGTTAAAATTTACTTACGATTAATGTTATAAAAAATTAACAATTAAGAATTTGACAATATTAATTATATATAATTTTTTAAAATAGATTATGTTAATAAAATATAATTTTTGAAAATATGTATAATTAATATTGTTTAAAATTAATAATGAATTAAAAAATAATTAAGAATTAAAATATCATTACAATTTTTAAATTTAAATATTAATATAAAATTAAATTGATTATTATAAAATAAAAATAAAGATAATTGAGTTATTTTATTTTTTTTAATAGTTGAGGGGTAAAATAATTAATTTAAGTCTAAATAGTAAATAGAATAGTGTCTCAATGAGGTATCTTAGGATTTCTTCAAAAATAAAGGGGTATCTAGGACTGATAAAAAATTTATGAGTATTTCTATTTTTTTTTTAAGTGATAAGATAAAACACATTATCCCTTTTTGTATTTAACTTTGAAAAAACCAAATCCCTTATTTTTTTAGAATGTCACTCTAAATATATCTTAAATTTAAAAAAATAAAAAGATATTTAAACTGAACTTTCATTAGTTTGACTTATCTATTATTATCGTTTCAATCCTTAAAAATAACTAATTGAAAAGGATATAACTTTGTTATACTTAATATTTAGTCCAATCCTTTAAGAATATATTATTAGTAAGGATAGTGTTAAGTCTAAAATTGTAAATTTTTTTTATAATTAACACTTTAGTCTCAATCTTTTAGAATATATTATTAATATGATAGAAAAAATGAGACTAAATTATGAAGTACATGAAAATTATAACTTATTATATTATTTTATTTAAATTTAGAGATTGAAATAATAATATTTTAATAGATCAAATTTAATCAAAAAAGCGAAATCTCCTATTTTGTAAAAACTCAGTAATATCTAACACATGCCAAAAAGTCACAGGGTATCACAATACTGCCGTTTTACAAAAGTCACGGGACATCATAATACCCCTTAAAAAGTTATAAATTTTATATGGATAATAATGTAAAGAAATCAATTAATAATTCTATTCGTGAAAAAAAATATATGCAATAAAATTATTTAAACTTTTAAAATTGAGTCAAAGAATAAAAAGATTTTGACGACATAAAATGTCTATTATAATTGTTATTAAGTAAAATAAATTTACACTTTATTATATAAAATAAATAAATTTAACCAATTAAATATTAACAATTTAAAAAAATAACCTAAGTTAACATTTATCGGTGCATATTTAGATAATCCAATTTACAGTTATCGAATATTCAAGCAATTCTAGATACTAGGAACCAATATATTAAATTTCTATAGTTCAAATGAATACTGGCGTATTTCTTTCAAGAGATAGTCAGTTGTTCAACAAATGAATTTATAAATACATGGCACAGTATTAAGAGTTGATGTTACACGCTGAATTAAGTGTTGTATTATTTATTATGTATTATTTGTCCATCCATATCACACAACGGAGACACTTCCCTTCCTTAAGTAAATCAAACGCTTTATTAATGTCTTCAAACCTCATCTCATGAGTGACAAACTTGTCCAGCTCCAGTTCCTGAAGAACAAACATCAAATCAAAACATTAATTAATTGTTGCCAATTAAACAATATCCCCATTATAAATGCAGATTGAATGATATATCGTCTCCAGTAACATGTAAAAGATTGCATAGAGGTCTAGATGCACATCATACATATAATATTGGCATATAATATAATTACCCATGCATTGAACACAAACCGTTTTTTTAAGCAAAGCCGAAGAAAGGACATTGAACAGGAATGAAAGTTGTATTAACTGTTATAAAATTACCTTGTCCATGTAACGTTTCAAAAGAATAGGAATATCTGATTTAGCTTTGAGACCTCCAAACAATGATCCCATTAGAACTTTTCCATGATGAAGGACCTCAAACGAGCTGAACCTCAACTGTGAACCTGGCTTGTCCACCCCCAACACGATTGTTTTCCCCCAACCCTATCATCACATAGAGAGTGAGTTTGTATCTAATAAAACTTAGTTCTGTGTATATGAGTACTGAGAGAGTAAGAGACTTAAAGGCAGACCTTTCGGCAACTAGCATATGCTTCATGCACCAAGGACGCCAAACCAACACATTCAAAGCAGTAGTCTGCACCCCCATCTGTCATCTCAATGATTACCTGGTCAAAAGGATAAAATAAACAACCAAATTATAATCAAGATTACTCTTATGATGTGCTGCATAGTTTAGTATCTTAGCGAATACTCTTGCCTAATGTCACAGTGTATGTAGGATTTAAGATTATCCTTAATTACTACACTTTGATGCAGAGAAGGTTAATACTTTTTCATCTAACCAATTCTCATTACAAATGCAGTGGAAGCTAACACCTCATTACACTGCAATGCAGGGTATTAGGAATTAGTCCCCTGACCTATAATATTATAGAGAGACGGGGAATAAAATCAAATAGAGAAAAAATGATAGCAGTCACAGGCTGCCTTATCAAGTGAATCAGTAAATAAAGCAGACTTCACAAAAAATTCCATGCATGTACACATTCCTTAAATGTTAAAAAATCACTAACACTCCTTTCACACACACACAAAAAGAAAAAAAATAAAAAAAGAGCACTAATGCAAAAACCGAGGTTCAATCTCAAACCACCAAAAGGATATATGTTGTTCTGATAAAGCATACTTGAGCTGAAAATTACATATCGAAACAATATTGTAGTGTAATTAGATCATGGATTGAGAGGAAAACCTGGCTTACAGATTTGCCCCCACAGTTTTTAGAATGGACAAAGTCTGTGACTCCAAACATTTTTCCTGGATGGATGAACGTCACTTAGAAACCAAAGTTGTCACTGTACTATAAATTGAATTGTTTAACTTGATAACTATCAAAACTTTGATCAATTCATTTCATGGTGTTGCATCCAAATTTCACTCACCAATTTCAAATTTCTCCGGATTCACATCTACGCCTATAATTCTTGTAGCACCGCATATTCTTGCTCCCTCCGCAACCTGTATACAGGAAGGTACCGTGAGTTATTGCAGAAAAATGCCATATACATATGGTCAGATAGTTGAAACACGTAACACAACCAAATTTCTACAAGACCATACTGCTAATCCAATTGAACCAAGCCCAAATATGGCAACTGTTGTTCCAGCCTCCACATTTGCCGTTCTCCAAGCAGCACCAACCCCTACAAATATTAGATACATTGCTGAGGAATTAGTTTGTCGTTGAGAGAAAAGTTATTGCCTAAAACTTCAACTATAAACAGTTGAGTGACATCAACAAATAGACAAAATGAGTGACAAGTACCTGTTGACACTCCACAGCTTAGGAGGCATGCCCTATTTGGAGGGACTGCAGGATCAACTTTTACAACATGAGCAATGTCTACAACAGTATACTCGGTAAAACTCGAAACAGACAGAAAATGGTGTATAGTTTCTCCCTTGAGATCTTTGAATCTGCTTGTCTGATATCTAGGCATCCAAGGAGAGACCTTGAAGGGGAACATTGAACATAGATTACTCTTCTTTGATTTACAATCTGCGCACTCCATACAATCTGCGAGAAAGTGTGGGATGACAATGTCTCCTTCGGCTACTTCAATTACATTCTCCCCCACACTTTCCACAATTCTGCAACACAATGTTAATTGGTTGGAGCCCATAGTCAGCAGAGCTCTCAGATGATTATGTATAAACAAGAGCAAAACCTCTCATTCATCATTAACAATCCAGTTGGCCAGAGGAAAAGCCGTTCATTATCTTCATATTATGATTGGGTGTCAGTAAAAAGATGATGAGTACTAAAACAAATAAGATTAAATTAGTAACATTATCGTTGACAATGGAGTGGGGGCCTATTAAACAAGCTCAAGCCGCTTGAGTAGTCAACTACAAGTCATACCTCTCAAGTTAATTTATAGTTAAAATTCTCAGCGGCAGTATCTCAAAAATGCAATCCTTAAATTCAATTTATGAATATAGAAAAAAAAAAAACTGTCGCTCCCAAATGACGATGTTAGCAAAAATTAATTGCCGATCACATATTTAAAAATCTATTTTGTTAATGCTCCTTCAGATATATGATTACCGAAGAGGAAGAACATATTACACCTATCAGCAGTACTTAGCAAACCTATGATAAGCCAAATGTAAAAGAATTTATTTATTTTTAATGTGACATGTAAAGAACTTGAAAAAGCAATATATTGTTTGGTCAATCTTGTTGACAATTCAACCTCTCGGGTACTATTGACTTATTTTATAGAAAAAAATAAAAATTGAAAGTCAAGACTTCCGTTGTCTTTTCAACCAACGGTCCGAGTGCGCTACGTTAAATCCAAAAACAACAAAACATTTTTCTTACCCGATAGCCTCGTGCCCGAGAATTCTTGGAAAAACAGCAGGAAAATCCTTGAAGACAATAAAAACAAGCATAATATATGAAGCAAATATATATAAAATAAAATAAAAAAGAAGTATTGAAGACAATGTTGAGACTTCGACAAGAGACCTTCATTTTCCAGAAGGTAACATCGCTGTAACAGAGACTCGTGCAGATAATCCGAACCCGAACTTCGTGGGATTTTGGAGGGTCGACCGTAATCTCTTCTATCACTAGAGGCTCCCCTGGCGCTCTACAAATCGCAGCTGCAATTTTTCACGACGAGTACGAGAAAATCCGCATTTCATAATTCAAACCATGTTTAAAACGGAACGGATGATTTGCTATATTTATCGAATAAAAGTACAATACTATATAAGTAACCGTACCTCTGCATCGGATCGGCTTCCCAGCGATGATACTCGGCAAGTTCTCGTTATCCATGGGAGGAGATAAATTGGGAATTGTTTTGATCTTTCTCTTTTGACTACCTAGAGAAGTAATGGTAGTTGGAGGAGTAACAGAGTGAACCAGTGACTCTATAGGTTCGCCAAGTTTATGCGTTTTGGAATAATATTTTCGATTAATTTTATTATTATGAATTAGATTCAATTATCAAGGGAGAATTTTGCTTTAGTCCCTATAATTGTATAGAATTTTACTTTACTCCACTACGTTATTATAATGTGACAAACATCCTAATGCTCTTTATTTCATTTTAATTCTTGAAATAAAATTTACTGAACTATTTTTTTAATTAAATTTAATTTATCAAAATAATATTATTTTTTAATATTTTTAAAGATAAGATAAAAAGATGATGTAAAACTTTTAAAACAATGTTAAATTAGTGATAAAGATATAAATTTGTCAAAGACTAGATTAAAATGAAATTTCCACAATTTATTGTACTTATATTTATGGGATAGGCCCGTCTCTTTATACATCCAACTTTTGCCTTTGCCTTTCCCAATTTGTGAATCTGAATCGGGACAAGAAAAGAAATAAAATAATATATCATCGTAATAAGGAAGTTATTTAAAAATTTGATCTGGGCCTGATTTGTTTTTGCTTCGTTCGGCCCACTCTCTGCGTGGAGATAAAAATCATATATAGTCTCTTTCTAGGACGTGATTGTTCTGCGGGATAGCGTAATGAAAGGATATGCAAATAATTTTGATATAAAATTTATTCATCATTTTTATCATATTATAGGAACTTACTTATTATTTCTTGATTTTGTATTATTATATTTTTGATAAAAAAATATATAAAATTCTAAATTTTGTGTTGTTAATCAAAACAATAGTATTAACATCACAAGGACAAGATATTACATAGCTAATTCATTACAGTCTGACAGGCTAAAGAATAATGTGATAGGGCTTGGGCCAGTTTTTATCTGTGGGTGCTGTTCATTGCACCAGTGATCAAGAATCGTGTCCATACGCAATTTTATGACTAAATTAAACCAGGTTGACAAGATTCAGTGTTCGGATCTTATTAAAATGACAGTATAGATAATAATAACGATTTCTTCAATAATAATTTTAAAAATACCCTTTAAGTAATTAAAAGACAAAATAGATGAATAACTGTCTATAATACTATCTTTAACCAAAAAAAAGAAAGAAAAAAAAATGTCAACCGCGATAAAATTTCATTAAAACCACCTAAATGATCAACATTAATAAAGAAGATATCAAACAACACAAATATATTATTTATTTCTGCTAACCATGTCCTCCTTTTGTTATTGCAAATTCTAATATAGAAACTTGGTTTGAACACCGCAATCTCGAGAGTGAATAATTCGCTGTCTAAAAGATCAAAATCATCGGATAATTCATTCCTTCATCCATATCACACATCGGAGACATTTTCCTTGGAGAAGTAGATCAAAGGCTTTGTTGATATCTTCAAATCTGATCTCGTGAGTGACAAACTCGTCCAACTGTAGCTCCTAAAATGACACAACCGCACCTTACAAACTAATCATCGAAGTATATATAACGCAGAGTAGGTTTCACAATCGGGCAATATTGTAGTTTATACCTTGTCTACGTAACGTTTCAGTAGAATAGGAATATCAGATTTAGCTTTCACGCCTCCAAATAAGGATCCTGTCAGAATTTTTCCACTACAAAGGACCTCGGTAGAGCTAAGGCTCAGCTGTGAACCTGGCTTGTCTACCCCCAACACTATTGTCTTTCCCCAACCCTGATGTTATTCAAATAATAAATCAATGCTTAATAAAATTAGCTTCATAAACAAAGAAGACCCAAAATATTTAGGTTGTGTATTATTGTCTAGGACCTAAATAACGTTTCCGCAAATTTCTGACCGAGAAAGGTTAGAAGTCAAAACAAAAAATCCGCTATATTTCGACTCTGCTATAACAGACTGAGAAAGCAAAAACCAGAGGCAAAACCTGTCGGCAGCAAGCATATGCTTCCTGCACCAAAGATGCCAAACCAACACATTCAAAGCAGTAGTCTGCACCTCCACCAGTCATCTCGGTTATTACCTGCCCAAAAATTGGAAAACATAGGAACAGCTGAGAGTAAGTAAAATCATGAGACACGAGCTTAAACTATCAAACTGATATAAATTGCCGTAAAAACGAGAGCTCTAAATCAAGATTAAGTGCTTAAATAGTTCAAAGAGTAAAGACCATAGATTAAGAGGACGACCTCGCTTACAGATTTATCTCCACAGGTTTTAGCATTAACAAAATCTGTAACGCCAAACTTTTTTCCTGTACGGACAAAAAATGAAAATATCAACTAGAATCCACGCATATCACAGTTGTCATCAACTTTGAATTTGTAGACTTATGAAACAATGTCAGAAAGAACCCATATGAATTTCACTCACCAGTTTCAAATTTTCCTGGGTTCACGTCGACACCTATGATTCTAGTAGCACCGCAGAGTCTTGCCCCCTCTGCAACCTACACGCCAGAAGGATATTCTTTTAAGCTTATTTCAGCATAGTATCGTGTAATAATTAACATTCAACAAAATTCCTGGAAGATCATACTGCTAGTCCTATGGAACCAAGCCCAAATATGGCCACGGTTGATCCGGCTTCCACATTTGCTGTTTTCCAAGCAGCACCAACTCCTGTAAAACCCAAACCATTCAACTACAGTAACAAAAGCATACGGCACCAACCCCTGTAAAACCACCCAAAGTGAATGAAGCCAGCTCAAATTGGCTGAAACGTCAAAGAATTGAAATCAGTGCAGAACAGAGATCTTCAGGTTTACGGGTCAAGTTACAATATTAATGCGACAAGTTAAATTACCTGTTGATACTCCACAGCTTAGGAGGCATGCCTTATTTGGAGGGATTGCAGGATCAACTTTTACTACATTGGCAATATCCACCACAGTGTACTGGCTAAAACTCGAAACAGATAGAAAATGGTATAAAGTTTTTCCGTTAAGGTCTGTGAATCTGCTTGTTTCATATCTTGGCATCCAAGGAGAGACTTTGAAGGGGAATTTGGAGCACAGGTTGCTCTTCTTTGATCTGCAATCTGCGCATTCTGCACAATCTGGCAGGAAATATGGGATTACGGTATCTCCTTCGGCAACCTCATTTACATCCTCTCCCACACTCTCTACAATCCTGCAAAACCTTGTCCGTTACTTGGACGCATAAATTCTGGGATATTCATGTCTAAAAAAGACAAGAAACACTCCCTGACTTTTACACAAGAAGATACGAGCTTCTCATTTGCTGAAACTCACTAGACATATTCTATATGAAAGGGATGCTTAAATTTCAGTCATTCATTTCTTTGAACGTTTTATATTTTTTACAAAAATAAAAAATGGAACTGATAATTATTTGAAAGAAAAAAAAAATCTAGTCAAAGTATATTAATTAAAAAAAATTGCTGTCCTCAATTTCTCATTCCAGAGAAATTTGCCGCGAGTTTAGCTCGTATCATACTGTCAGTTATCCTATAATTGATACTTTTAACTGATGTTGACTCATTGTTAAGAAATACGCCGTTGACTAGATTAAGAAAGAAGAATTTGTACAAAATATTAATCATACCCGATAGCCTCGTGGCCCAGAATTCTCGGAAAAACCGCCGGAAAATCCTGAAGACAAAAAAAAAAAGTGCAAATAAGAGAAAAAAATTCTAAAAAAAACTAAAGATAACCGCTTAAAAATGAAACCATGTCGAGGAGGGACCTTCATTTTCCAGAAGGTGATATCGCTGTAACAGAGGCTTGTACAGATAATCCGAATCCGAACTTCGTGGGAATTTGGCGGGTCCACCGTAATATCTTCTATCACCAGAGGCTCCCCTGCCACTCGAGCAATCGCAGCTGGAACAAGTATATATATATAAGAAAAAAAAAAGATAAAATCAACGTGTCAAATCCATTTCATGCTTTTAAAATTTTAAGTACGAGAACACTTATTAATCATGTATATTTAATACGTTTATATAAATTTTCGAGAGTTACCTCTGCATCGAATCGGCTTCCCCGCGGTATCCATAGAATTTGGAGAGAGATGTTTTTTTTTTTTTCTAGCTCTCTCTCTTGACTTGCTGCAACAAATGGTTGTTGGTATAGCGAGAGACTGAGTTTGTGACTATATAATTAATTGTCGCCGATCATACGGGACTACTTGAAAACTTCAACGATAAAATTCCACCGTATGCATGTCTTCTCTGTATTTTGATGGAATGATGGTCATGGTTAAATTTTTATAAATGAAGCGTCTTGAAACCGGAATCTCGAGAAACTATACAATAATACGACGATGATACTCAAAACGAAAATTATCAAATCAAAATTGTACACGGTATCTTATTTTTGTTAGTGCGTCGTTTTTAGCAGATTAATATAATATAATATTTAATTATCATTGTACATTAATTTTACGGGTGTCCAACGGATCAACTTGAGCAGATTTAATTAAATTTACATCTAATCTAACAACAGATGGATTAAAAAAATTTCAATGCAACTCAATTTATTATATTATGAAATCCAACTCGACCCAATTCATTAATTTTTTTTTCAAATTCGATCTAAATAAATTAAAAATATTTTAATTTTAATAGTAATTATATTTTATTAATAAAAATTGAAATAATAGTATATAATATATTTAAATTTTAAAAAAATATTGAAATATATTAATTTAAAATCAATAACAAAAAATAAATAAATAAATAAAATTTCAATTAGTCTCCAACATTAAGTTCAGAGAAACTTTATTAAGAAGAAAAACGAAATGATACAAAAGTTAGTAATGTCAAAAGAGTCCTACAAAATCATGACAAGTATAAAAATAAACTATATTATGCATAACATAACAAAGAAATAGTAGTAGTAACAAAAAAAATAAACCAACAAAATTATATTTTGCCTTGGAGAAATTCAATTAATCAATAATCTAAAAGGAAAATATGTTGTACAAATTACATTAATAAAATAATAAGCACAAATATAATTGGATAAATTAAATAATATAAAAATTATATATAATTAAAAAAGAAAATCTCATTAGGCATAATTATATATAAAAATTTAACACTAATATTTAGTAATTATTACAAAATATTAAAGAAATTACTTTTGAATGTGAGTTGAAAGTAATTGAATAAGAATTCAGTGAGAATAAAAAAAAATCGAAATTAAAATGAAATTTTTTAATTTCAACGAGAATTAAAAAATTAAGGGAGAAGAAAATAAATTAAATGCAAAATGAAGGTAATTGAATAAATTATCTTATAAATAGAAATGGATTTTGCAGGTGAAGTTGTAGATATTAGAGAGGGAGAGACGTCTGAGTTGAAATGAAAGATCAGGATAGGATAGATTATTTATTTTATTTTATTTTATAGTTTTAATAATCATTGTGTTGGCTCTATAACATACTATTCTTTTATAAGATTAGGATTTATCATTTTAAATATATTATTTTTTATTTATTTTCTAATTTTAATATTTATTGTGTTGGCCTACCAAATTATAACACTATTTTTTTTGTTTTACTATTTTTATTTTATTTTTAATATTGATAATGAAAACATAAAATTATTTTTATATATTTATTTTTATTTAAAATATTTATTATATTATTTTTAGTGAATCAGGTCGAATTTTAAAGGATTGACAATATAAATTTACAATTTAATACGAATTGACAATGTGAATCTACAATTTAATATTTATTATACTAATTTTGTGCTCTGTAAAGATATGTAGGGAGTGTTTCTATGAAGTATTTGAGGAGGAGATTCATCAAGTCATTGTGGAAAACCAGCTGTTCAAGCCTGGTGAGCGTATTGCCATTGGTGCGTCTGGAGGAAAAGGTGAATGCTTTTTCTTGCTAGTATCATACGGACTACAGGTTGATGTGATATTTTTTTTCTTTTTTTCTTCATGTTTGTTGATAGTACAATTTCAATTTCATTGATGCTGGTCCTGTTTGTTGCAGATTCGACAGTCCTTGCTTATGTGTTATCAGAGCTGAACCGACGTCACAACTACAGTCTGGATCTTTTCCTTTTGTCAATTGATGAAGGCATTACAGGGTACAGGGATGATTCACTTGAAACTGTCAAAAGAAATGAAATTCAGGTGGATAATTTTCTTTATCTTAAACATTTTTGTAATAGCAAAATGATCCCCGTGCAATTTTTTTATTTTTCCTAGGATTTTATTAAAGCAACTTCTGCTTGTTCTCATTCTTCAAAAATTCAATTTCTAACTTGTGAGAGTAAATTGTATTTACACTAAATGCAAAATTCTAAATGGGGTTACTTTGTCTTATTGTTATTTTATCTTCTTTGTTTCTTCTACAGTATGGTCTGCCGCTGAAGATTGTTTCATACAAGGATCTATATGGATGGACGATGGATGAAATAGATATTAGAGAGGGAGAGACGTCTGAGTTGAAATGAAAGATCAGGATAGGATAGATTATTTATTTTATTTTATTTTATTTTATAGTTTTAATAATCATTGTGTTGGCTCTATAACATACTATTCTTTTATAAGATTAGGATTTATCAATTTAAATATATTATTTTTTATTTATTTTCTAATTTTAATATTTATTGTGTTGGCCTACCAAATTATAACACTATTTTTTTTGTTTTATTATTTTTATTTCTTTTTTTAATTTATTTTTTAATATTGATAATGAAAACATAAAATTATTTTTTATATATTTATTTTTATTTTAAATATTTATTATATTATTTTTAGTGAATCAGATTAAATTTTAAAAGATTGACAATATGAATCAACAATTCAATATGAATTGACAATCTAAATATACAATTTAATTCACTGTACATGAATTTGAAATATTTTTAAATTCAATTCGATCCATTAATTCACTAAATCCATTAAAAATAGATCAAATTGGATTACATTAAATAAACTGAGTGGATCGGATCGAATTTTGAACAACCCTATATATTATATTACTTAATATCATTTTATCAGAAAAAGAAAATACGCTAGTTGTTATTGCGTCTCCAGCTTATAAGGACAAAAGAAGAAATTGCTAATATAAGAATGTTGTTGAATGGTCACTGTCATGCATTTGAAATTAACGATCTTTTTAATATTAATAATCCACTCACAATTTGTAAGGGTACGAATTCTTATTTATATAAATTTACCTATATAATTGGTGATTCTTGTTTTTTTATATATAGAGTATGAAATTCGAACTCCTCTCCTCCAATTTCTTACTGCCCAGATTGTGAGTTGGTTAATGATTTAAAGCAGGAGAAGTGAAACTAGGATGTTAATTTGGGCAATTTTTATTACGGAGTATTTTTGTATACCTCTCTTAAAATTTGTAAAATTCACATATAAATAAAAAGTTTGTGAAAATTCACAAAAACGTCTCCTCAACGATAAAATTATTATTATTAATTTTTTACTTCGGTTAATTGATTAGATATTAAGTAAATTTATCCCACTTTGCTCTTTTTTTTCACTATTTCTCACCTTTTAACAAAAAAATTCCAAAAAATCTAAATACAAAATAATAAAAATAATATAATAATAAAATTAAAAATAAAAAAGTATATAACCCTAGTCACTACCTACTTTCATCTCCGTTACCGTTGCCTACCCGTTGATCCTTTTCTTCCTTTAAACAAAAAAAAGCCTATTTTCTAACAAAAGCAAGTCACAACAACTGCCCCCTGTACCACCACCAACTCTGGAAAAACACACGGGTTTATACCAAAGAGTGTAGGTAAGAAAGAACAAATAGAAATAGATAAAGCCAAGGAGAGAAGCTGGAAAGTCATCATCTTCTTCATCGACAAGAACATCAAAATCTAAGAATTCTACAACCAACAAAACTATATGGACGAGTACAGTTGCAGTGGCCTAAAGGTTTTAATGCAAATCGACAAAAAATATTTAAAACTCGGTCATAAAGAAAGAGAAGAGAATTCATGATCAATAAGAGATTTTTGTTTATTAGAATTAGAGATTTTTATTTATTAGAATTAGAGAATTTTATTTATTAGAATTAGGAGAAAACCAACATTCTTTTAAATGTGTGGGATGATTTGAATTATTTTGATAACTAATAAATGAACTTCTTCGTGTTTAATTTTTCCATTCCAAAGAATTTTGAAGCTCTAGCTTTCCACTAAAAAAACTTATTTTCTAAAATAATTTAATCAAATGGTTTTTATCAATCAAAGTAAAATAAGAGCTAGCTTGGGATTACAAAAAAATTTAGAGTTACACTTTCAATATTGTATATAAAATAGATTAGAGTATTTTAGTTTTTTGTATATTTTCAGTTAGTCAAGAAACGGTCAATGCAAGCGTTTTTACTGTTTAGGGGAGGTTTTTGTAAAGTTTTACAAGTATTTCATTTATCTGTAATTTGTGTAAACCTCAGGAGAAATATGTGAAAATACTCCCTTTTTTTTCTTAATTATTATGAATTGTATTCTGAAGTATGGGCCTAGGATATATTGAATGGACCATACGCATTCCATCGTCACCGAGAACGAAAGCCGAAAACCAACAGATTAACTCGGCCCGAAAGGTAAAACCCACATGACAAACGACGTCGTTGAACCAATTTCCTTCCCTCGCCCACCCATGCCATTACGATGCCCACGACACGGCTTCTTTTTCTAGATTCTTCTTCCTAAAATCGTACATTTGTAATGTATAATTCATAAAACAGCTAATATTGCCTTAACCGGCTCAAGCTAGCGCGCCTCGTGTGCCACGGACCAACGAAGACTTACTTTCTTAATCCGAAAGGCATTCGTTAAGACCTAAGCCAGACTTTTCACCATATAAGAGAAAATTGTCATCTTCTCTCTCAAATTTTATTTCGGATTTTCTGCAACTAAGGTCGGTTTCATGTCTTCCTAAATATCTATTAGTTCTCTATAAGTAAGATTTCATGGATTTTTGTTTAATTATTTATTTATCCGGATTAAGTGTTTCGTGATTTTGCTATTCAACATCGTTACCAGAACTCTGAAAAACTAGTTTAGCATTTTGACAGGAAGATGTTCCTGGAAATGGATTATGATTTCATCTGATTTTTTATTTTGTTTTAGTAATTTTAAACAGGAGCACGGATTTATTATGTAATATTTGTAATTTTTTGGGGCTGCATGTAGAAGTTGATTGCGATCTGCAGCATTTTCATAATGATTGAAGAAGTGTATTATATTTTAGTCTTTTATTAGAGTTGGAGAAGGATGGTAGCTGTATGCCTTTTGGATTCGGCAAGTTTAGAATTTGACGATCACAGTAGTAGTTATAATCTGGATTATGTTTGCTTTTGAATGCTAGTAACTCTGAGAGATATTTATTAAGCTGGATTAGGCAAGATTTTTGAGTGAATTAATGTTCCTAGTAATATTACGGGGGGATGTAGTGTGTTGAAATTTATTATGTTCCTTATGATTTTACAAAGGTGTCAGATCGCACCAACTTTGTATTGGTTGATGAATGTGCATTCCTTAGAGGGTGCAGAACTTGTTTATTAAGAGGTTTGGTGGAATTAAGTTTATGGATTGCTTATGGATTACAACGTCGTCTAAATTAAATTGTCCCTTCTGTATCATTGCAATGTAAGAGAAGACAGATCATCCATATTCTAAAATGGAAATTCTAACAATGGCATTCAAAAAGTTTTCAAATTGCTGCTTTGCAGCATGTTTTCATTTTAAGCATTTACTATCCCTTGTTGTGCTATATATCCTTTTAACTACATGTCACTGCATCAGCTACATACACTTACACCAAGATAGATAGATTTTCTGTATACTTAACAAATCAGCAACGAAAGCTTCAGTGCATTTTTGGAGGACAATCATTATCTTGGTGCGCATATCATGGAGTGATAGTAACTCTAGTATGTCTTATATTAATAAATATTTTGTACTTTAATGACGTAGCTTCGAATTTATACAGAATCAGCGTTTGTGCTTTGGTTGCTGCTATAATATCATGGCAGATCAATATCCCAGTGAGGGTTCCAGCAGCAACATTTCTGGAGAAAGTTCAGATGCAATCGTAGAGATCAATGTCAAGACTCTAGATTCTCAGATTTATAGTTTTCAGGTGGACAAAAATGTAAGTAAAGTGTTGATCACACTTCCTGTTTCAAGTCATTGTAGTAGTTTCATTGTTTATCTTGTCTTAGTCATTCTGATGCTTTTACATAACCATCTCCAAATTATGAGCTCTTCTAGTTGTTTAAAATTGCAAATCCATTATGCTAATCTATTTTTCTTCTTCGGTTAATTTCTAACTCCTTGGATTTATTTCTAAATTATGCCGTTTTGAATAACTTCAGATGCCAGTTTTGTCATTCAAGGAGAAAATAGCTAATGATATTGGTGTCCCAGTTGGCCAGCAAAGACTGATATTCAGGGGAAAGGTGTTAAAAGATGAACATCTCCTTTCTGAGTACCGTATCCCACCATTTATGTGATATTTTTTCTTATTGGGTGGTCAAAAAATTTTTTGAGTTGCATTTACTTTGTCACATTTTTATTTGTATTCATTATTTATTTGCAGTGGTTTTATTCCTTATCTTATTGTTTGTTTAGTCATCTAAGCACATATTTCTGTCACTTCAATATCTTGGACTCCTTGACTGTTTTTAGATGTGGAAAATGGGCATACATTGCATTTGGTTGTTAGGCAGCCATCTCAATCACAACCTTCATCTGACGCGAGCTCTGGGGAGACAAGTGGGACTAATGGTAGTAGAGGTATTGATTCTCAAATTAGGTTGCCTCGTTGCAGTTCCTGATTCCTGACGTTTACTTTAAACAATAGTAATAATCTGTAAATTAATTAAGTCATACCTTCTTTTACAACTGGCAGGTAATGAGGCCAATGCCAATGCCCCACGGAGTCGTGTAGGGCAAATTTCACACAGTGTACTTCTTGGGACCTTCAATGTTGGGGATCAAGGTGAAGGCATTGTCCCGGACCTCAGTCGGGTGCGTATTTTTAATTTTTTTCCCTTACCTTGCAAGCTTCAGTCTGTCACCATCATGTTTTTAACTGGGTTAGTTGCAGCAAGAGAAGGGAAGAAAGATATGTGTGTTCTCATGTTCAAAAGCAGTTACTCTTCGTTGTTTGACTTGTAGGTTATTGGAGCAGTTATCAATTCTCTTGGAATTGGTGGTCAGACCCCCACTAATGGTGGTAACAATGGCATACAGTTTTCAACATTGGTGAGTATTGCCTTTCTTCCTTTGTTGGTGTGTGTTTGTGGTAGTGTGATGGAGGGTATTTTCAACCTTCTTTGCTATATAATTGACTATCTCAGTTCATTCATTTGGGGATGGTAAATGAGTCACGCTTCTTATTCTCTTAATTGAGGCTGCTCATGGAAATGTTTTTCCTTTAATTTCTTTTGTGGTTGATTATTTTGAGAAATGTAATAATTTACATGCACAAGTACTCAAAGGGTTATTAGTAACTCGACATCTTATGTTTATTTCTACATTTTTCTCTACTTTAATATTCTATAAATATCATAATCTAATGACAATTTCATACTGGAATTGCTGGTACTCGGTCTAAACATATTTGTGGGTCAATGAATGATGTGTTCTGTATAACGCTGCTTATAATGTTTAGCTACTTTGACTTCTAATGACGGTCTGCATATGCCTGGCTTTAGTCACAGAAATTATTTTCCATGAGTTATTTAGCAATTTGCTGCAATGTAAAATATGTGGCATTTTGGTATATTCAATTATTCACATTTATTATTTGCAGTCAAATATTGCTGGTCAGCCTCCACAAGGAAGTGAAACAGAGGGGATACGTGGGAATGTTGGTGGTCAAAGCCAAGTAGGAAATCAAGCACAGTCTGAACAGGCATCTGCTGGTCAAACATTTCAATCGTCACCTCAGGTTGGGCAAATTCCTCTCACTGCAGCCGCTGTCCCAGTTCCTTCTTTTCATATGGTATAGAATTATCCTGCATGTTTTACTTGTTGTAGGCTCTTATAGTTTACTAGACTAATCTTTTTATTGGGTTTCAGCCAATTCCTGATTCTTTAAATACACTTTCCGAGTTCATGAACTGCATGGAGCAGGCACTGACTCAAAATGGTGATTATGTGAAGGCATTAACTTGTACTTCTGTGCTTGAACTAAATTCCTACAATAACCTTTTCTGCAATATGTAGGGTATCAGCCAAATACATCTTCAAATAGCAATGAAGTCGTACCACGGGCAGAATTACCATCCAATGAACGGGGTTTGCCGACACCGGAAGCATTGAGCATTGTCCTGCGACATGCACAAAGTCTTCTAAGTGGTCACACTATTGCTGCTCTATCTGTAAATACCATGCCAAGAACACTTCTAGTGTTGCTTCCTTTTTTATTTTTCTCATTGTGGATACTTATATCTATATTTGAAACTGGGTTGTCCATGTCTCTGATTTTCACAAGTTATATTTTAATGGATTATGTTACATCTATTTTGAAAAGGAAGCATATGTTTATCCATCAAACATGCCGAATTGGAGACTGTATTTTCAAAGCCATTATTGCATATTTCTGTTATTTTTGATGATTCGTTGTTGGTTAATGGGGTCAACTTTTTTCCAACTTTTGTTGCTTGTGGAGAGGAATTGTTTGATGCTTATGCTTACTGCAATTGCAGATTTCAGATCCATGAAAGTTTTGCCTTTACTAGTCATCCACAGTTGAGGTTTATTTGCTAGGGAAGCTAAAGCATGCAACTTATCAATATCTAGTTATTAGTTTTTAAGTGCTTATGGAAACTGAAAATTCCTTGTCGCAGGAGAATAGTTGAACAGAAAGTTGATGCAAATGAGCCAATTTTGCTTTCTTTCTTTTCATATTTCTGAGGGGATAACTTTATCATCTGATTAGATGTTATTTGTAATCTGCTGCAACTCTGTAGCATATTGCAGGACGTCTGGAGCAAGAGGGAGCTTCTACAGATCCTACTGTTAGGGAGCAAATTCAGGCAGAATCTGCGCAAATAGGCCTTGCGATGCAGCATTTAGGTTCTCTTTTATTGGAGCTTGGTCGTGTAATTTTAACGCTGCGTATGGGGCAATCTCCTGTATGTTCTAATCCTTTCTCTACCCATTATTTCGCTTTATGATTACATATTCACAATTTTATAATGTGACTTGCAGGCGGAATCTTCTGTCAGTGCTGGGCCAGCGGTGTATATATCTCCATCTGGACCTAATCCTATAATGGTTCAGGTTTGTCAATAATTATTGTATTATATATTTGCTTTACATAACATTAAACTGTTTAGGCTAAGATTTGAGGTACCTGCACTATGGTTGTAAGTTGAATTTACATGTTATCAATGGCTTGTAATAGCAATGTCCTAAGTGAGCTGTTTGAAGACTGGAAATATGTTTTTATGTACTGGCATTATGTATTACCAGCTGAGAGATACTAAGTGTTATTCATTGTGGAGGAACAATGCATAATATGTATATAGCAGTGGATAGTTACCTCGGGTTAGGGAGTGAGTAGGGAGGGGATAGGTAGGTCTATATTAGGCTAGAAAAAGTAAAAACATTTGTGAAAGAACAAAGAACTTAAAGAGAGGAAAAGAGTGAAAGTTTCAGAAATCTGCTATGTACATTGAAATAAGATTGTTTTGGAATTGCACAGCAGGAAATTAGAGTGCATCTCCCCTAGGTTACGGTCTTAAGGAATCATTGTCTATACTTGTTATTCTGTTATAATGTCTTGAATATGTTCTCTTATGTGTTTTTCTTTTATTTTGATTTTGTTAATTGCCTTTTTAAACTCCATTCATTTTTTAATGAGAGATACAACCTGTCTTCTAGAGGGTGTAAACTTATAAGCTGCATGCCTTATGCACACTTGCTTCTTGCATGGAGGCACGTATCATACATAATGTGGTTATTCACAATGTAAGTTTCCAGTGACGGTTTCCTCTATGATATATGCTTTAGGCGGACATATTATGTCCGGCACCCTAAGTTCACACTCAGATAGAAAGTGTTTACCACTCAGTTTTCTGTGCAAGATACTTTTTGTTTCTTATTGAAATTGGGTCAAATGGAGATCTTATTTTATGGCTTTTTCAATTTAAATGCTAAGCTCCCTTGTTTGTGGCTATATTTTGAAGCATTGAAATGATTGATAAAAGAAAGTCTAGCTCCACTATCCTCTCTAATTATGCATGGATTCCTTGTTTTGATTTGCAGCCTTTTCCTCTTCAAACTAGCTCCCTCTTTGGTGCTTCCGTTCCTTCATCAAATCCTGCAAATGTTGGGCCGGTTGGTGTAGGAAATGTCCCAAGGCACATAAATATTCATATACATGCCGGTAGGTGAAGTTATACATTTTATACGTCTTCTGGATCTGATGGTGTTTGTCAGATCATGCTTTCTGCACTTGTTATGGATCTTATGGTGTTTGTGATCAGGCACTGCCCTAGCACCTGTTCTTTCAGCAGTTGGTACCAGGTCAAATAATGGAGATGGAGTGCAGGGAGAACGCAGTAACA
Organism: Melia azedarach; assembly: GCA_028052125.1. NCBI lineage: Eukaryota > Viridiplantae > Streptophyta > Magnoliopsida > Sapindales > Meliaceae > Melia > Melia azedarach. Next base: position 11,820,164 of record CM051407.1, on the reverse strand, counting down.
ATACTGGTTCTGCTGAGTTGGCCGGTTCGGGTTCAGTGCGAGTGGTGCCTATGAGAAATGTCATTGCCGCAGCTGTCCCATCTCGTCCTACTGGTGCTGCAATTTCTACTACAGCACAACCTGGTTTTGGCTTTTCTCTACCTCAGCAGACTGCAGACTCAGGCTTTCTATCATCTGTTGTGAATGAAGTCAGTTCACAAATTAGAAACTTTGTTGGCAACATGCAAGGAGAAAACCAGGTTGCATCAGGTGGGTAGTCTTGACACATCTAAATAAATCTCATAATGATTGTATGTTCACAATGCTGCTTTTCTTATGCAGGTGAAGTGTTGTCAACAGGGCAGAATTTATCTGGTGGATCCAGTGCAGGAAATGATGCTGGTAATGATCAGTCCAGCAGCCTGCCAGTTGACAGAGTTGGTGAAAATAGTCTGACCATGTCCAGGGCTAAGCCAGAAAGTGAAGGTCAGAAGGTATGTTTTTGTGTACAATGCAGGATCCTAATGGGAGTAATTTGGCGATTTCCTTGTACTAATGCTTATAATGATAACAGCCCATAGCTGAACGTGATCAAGTAAGAAATAATGAGGATATGGGGAGTGTCTCAAGCTCAAAAGAAGCATCATCTTGTTCAGGGGGAGGCTCTCATAGTTCTATTGAAGAATCAACGCTGAAGCCAGAAGACACAATGGGAAATGCTCTTGGATCTAGTGAGACGCAAGATCTTTGGGAGGGAACCAAAGCTGTTCCTCTTGGATTGGGGCTGGGCGGTTTAGAACGCAAGGTACAATAACATTTTTTAAACTATGATATATCCTTGCATTATAGCATATTGAAATTGCTCTTGATTCATTTTTGTTAATTATCACCCTGTTGCATGGGCTTGTTTAGATTTTACAGAAATGTCTATTCGCTATTCTCTCAAGCTAGATCTTCGTGATTGTGCCAGATGGCACTTTGCTTAATTAACGAAGCATTTTATTGAGATCTGCTGTGAACTTCTATTTTATCAAAAAAAAATTTTCCTCTGAAATACTTTTCTCGGTGATTGCAAATCTGATGCCCACAACCTCATGCTCTTTTTATGTGATCAGAAGCGGGTGAGGCAGCCCAAAACCCTGGTCAAGAGCGGTGATGGGGAAAACAGCAATGCTCCTCCTGATCATAACTTGAACTCTAGATCTATTGGCCAACATCTGTTACAATCTCTTGCTTCGTCTAGCTCTGCAGTGAACAGGACAGCCACAAAGGATCCATCCTCTGTTCAAACACCCCTGGTTGGGAGGGCTGGGGAAAGTAAACAATCAGGTGGGCAAGATATTGACAGCAAACTTGACACAGCAAGTGCTATGTCTCAAGTTCTGCATAGCCCGGAGTTGAATGGTTTACTGTCTGGGTTTTCAGAGAAAACTGGGGTTGGTTCTCCAGATTTCTTGAGAAATATGTTGCAACAGCTCACTCAAAGTCCCCAAATCATGAATACTGTCAATCAAATTGCCCAGCAGATTGATACCCAGGATCCTGCAAATGTTTTTTCTGGGTTGGGAGGTGACCGGGGTGCTGGCATTGATTTGTCGAGGATGGTCCAACAGATGATGCCTGTTGTTTCTCAAGCTCTAGGTCGTGGATCTGCATCTCAGCCATTTTCTGCCACACCTCAGCGTACTGATATGAGGTCAACCAATGTGGATCAAAATTTCCAGGTTTGTATATGCTGATAAAAAATAAAATAACTAGGAACTGTGATGTTAGTCCACTCAATTAAGTGCTAAATCTCATGCTTTACAGATCTGTTGGGATATGTAATTCTTATATAATTGATTTAGGTTATGCCTGGCAATTGAGATATTGTGGTTTATTATAGAATGGAATCACTGTCATGTATAAGTTGATGGGTCACTTTTAAATGTTAGCTTCCAAATAAAAGTGAGCGCTTTCAAATTGAAGTAGAAGAATAACAGTGATAAACATTCCCTTGGGCAACTATAAAGGCTTTGTAGCTTCATTGCTTATTTGATATACTTATTGCAAAATTATGTGTTTTTGTGTTTACTAGCTCTTATATTATTATTCAATTTGTTGTTTGTGGTGTTGTACTTGATTGTTGATTCAACGCGATTGTCCAATATGCTGTGACATATGAGCAATTTCTTTGTTCTTGGGCATATTCATGTATATGGTAGAGGGAAAATTGTATTTCTGTTACATATATGTTGTCACTCATAGCTGTTTGGGAATTAAAGCTTGCCTTGCATGGTATGATACTTATGTTTCGTGAACTAAAATTTATTACTGTTTGTTAACTGAGAACTTTGCATTTTCATTCAATGTTGGTAATATTATTTCTTGTTTCCACTGCATCTGTCTTGTAGATTGGGATCCAAGAGGTGGTTCAGAGGATTGAACAATTTGATCCGCCTGAAGAAGTTTTTCGTTCTCTTGTTGAAAATGCTGGCCAGATTCATGGCAATGGAAGTAGTACTGAAGATCTTGTAAATGCATTGTGCAGTGATGAGGGTCTTGCACATGTAAGTGTTCCATGCTTGCAGTGGTTTGTGATGTGCCTTGATTGTAATCTTGCTGCTGAGTATGAAGCTTTATGTTGGCCTTGTTATTGAAGCTTAATACCTTCTCTTTCTCTTTTTTATTTTTGGTTTTATGCAGGAATATGCAGAGATGTTACGGCATGACATGTGTAAACGACTTGAGGGTGACTCTGGACAGGACAAGTGCTAATTTTTTCTGCTTGAAGGGATGATGTTTTCCATTATGTGTTATAGATGGTCCCTAGTTTACTAAGAAACCTTGTACAAATTAGGTTTGGGGCCTAATGTGCTCACAAATTAAAATTGATCTGCACGTTTCCAATATATATACATTTTCTCATACAGTTTCAACAAATTATCCAAAGATTCAAATATTTTGAGTTTTGCTTTTGAAAGGTGTCAACTGTTATTCGTGGATGTTTTTCCTAGCTGCTCAACGAACTGTGCAGCTACTCGAGTTTTCAGTGGTAGCACTCAAGATATTCAAGATATTTTAGAACTTTTACCCGACTCGTTCCGAAAAACAAAAACTTTTTCCTAGGTGTTGGTTGTTGTCTGGTGATTGCCGGAGGAGCTAATTATGTTGCATTGCGGGGCAGTGATTATCCTATCACATTTTTAGGTATATATAACGGTGTGAAATATGCTGGCGAGCAAGGGACGGGGAAACAGGTAATGAGCATGCTTGAAGCCCTTGTTATCTGGTCAACCTCCGTGGAAACGAAACCCCATCAATAAATTAATTAATTAATTAACTAAAACGAAACCCCAGCTTGGACTATTTTCTTTACTCCGGAAATTGGACGAAAAAAACATCTTTTAGGACCTAAAGTAAAGAAAGAGTATTAGTGAACTCCAGAAACAAATTGTTCCAAGAATCAAATCTACCTCTCTAATTTCTAGCTAAATTGTGGTGGATGTGTGTTAAATTTAATGGTTTATAGATAATGGAAAGATATATATATAAAATAATAAATTATTCATTTATATATATATATTGGTAAAATGTAATTAAATGTGTACAGATAACGTATACAATTTTATGCAATTGAAATAATAAAATCTAAAGAAATTTAATCAAAATCTGAACCGTAAATTTTAGTCATAATCAAAATAATGTAGAATAATATCAGAGATATTATTTTATTAAAAAAATTAGGATATTTTTTTAAACATTAAAAAAAAAAGATTATTGCGCAATCAAGGTCCATATTATTATTCCAAATTTAAATTTAAAAAGGTACGTATTATTCCTTTAAAAAAAATTACATGTTATTACTGTCCAAAAACAAAAAATGATTATTAGAATAAGCAGCTCTGTCAAACAGTGGCTGCAGTGCAAGAACACAGCCGGAACTTTTCATTCTTCCCTGCCAAGCTACCTGCCTTGTAAATCTGTTACAGTTCTATTTGTCGCCGATTAACGTAAATGGAGAAAGAAGACTCGAAGTCCAAGAAAGCCGGTGGTCGCCTTTGTTGCATCTGTAACCAGCGAAGAGCTGCCCTCAAACGACCTAAAACCCTAGAACAGGTAATTTAAATTTATGTTAGTTTCGTGTCACTATTTGTTAATCTGTCCGTTTGGTTGCTGTAGGGCTGAGCACAATTCAACATGGATTTTTTTTTACTCAGTTAAGCGCAATTCGTTGTTTGGCACTAGATGTTCTAATTTTCTCTCGCTAGGACAACGAATTATGAAAAAGAATAAACGAAGTTAAAAATGGACGGTGGGTTTGCTTTTATATAAAACTAATTTTGTGCTCTGTAAAGATATGTAGGGAGTGTTTCTATGAAGTATTTGAGGAGGAGATTCATCAAGTCATTGTGGAAAACCAGCTGTTCAAGCCTGGTGAGCGTATTGCCATTGGTGCGTCTGGAGGAAAAGGTGAATGCTTTTTCTTGCTAGTATCATACGGACTACAGGTTGATGTGATCTTTTTTTTCTTTTTTTTTTCATGTTTGTTGATAGTACAATTTCAATTTCATTGATGCTGGTCATGTTTGTTGCAGATTCGACAGTCCTTGCTTATGTGTTATCAGAGCTGAACCGACGTCACAACTACAGTCTGGATCTTTTCCTTTTGTCAATTGATGAAGGCATTACAGGGTACAGGGATGATTCACTTGAAACTGTCAAAAGAAATGAAATTCAGGTGGATAATTTTCTTTATCTTAAACATTTTTGTAATAGCAAAATGATCCCCGTGCAATTTTTTTATTTTTCCTAGGATTTTATTAAAGCAACTTCTGCTTGTTCTCATTCTTCAAAAATTCAATTTCTAACCTGTGAGAGTAAATTGTATTTACACTAAATGCAAAATTCTAAATGAGGTTACTTTGTCTTATTGTTATTTTATCTTCTTTGTTTCTTCTCCAGTATGGTCTGCCGCTGAAGATTGTTTCATACAAGGATCTATATGGATGGACGATGGATGAAATAGTTAGGGTGATCGGTTTGAAGAATAATTGCACTTTTTGTGGTGTTTTCCGCCGCCAGGTATAGGATAGTTTTCCTTAAAAGTCATATAAACTCGTCTTTGTTTTTGTATTACTTACAGATCCTCTGTATTTCTGTTTCTAGCATGTTGTAGGCATTGAGAAATATTTAGTCACCTACATCTTCATATTCCTTTCTGTTAATAAAACATCATTGCATTTGATAAGAAGGGTATACTGTAAAGAAAACATTATTGCTTTTGATAAGATGGGTATATGCCATATGGGCTAATTGCTAGAGCTCTTTAGCAATTAAGACAATTGTAGATTGGAAGCTTGTAAAAAGGCCACCAACAGCAACACCATTAATATGACTTGTGGACTCTTAAGCAGTTTGCATGCAGTCACTCGCTATAGTTTGTCCTTAGACATCAAATGTGTTACCTTTATAGCCTAGCACTCAGAGGTCTTGTTGTGCATGCTATCTGTGTGTTTAAGAGAATTGTCTTAGGAATGTACTTAGCGTGGGTGGTTTGCAACTTTTGAAGAATTTCAGTAATGTAAGGTTTTAGATGTATTTAGCTGATAAAACCGGTGTATCTCTTTTAGGCCCTTGATCGAGGTGCGTCATTGTTGAAAGTAGACAAAATTGCTACTGGGCATAATGCAGATGATATTGCAGAAACGGTTCTCTTGAACATATTACGAGGTGATATTGCTAGGTAATTAATCGTCAAATGAAGCTTCTCTTTTAGTTTGTATCTCTCTCTTTTTCTAAGGAAGCTAACTTCATGCTACTATTTTGTAGATTGAGTAGATGTACGTCAATAACAACTGGTGAAGACGGGCCCATTCCAAGATGCAAACCTTTCAAGTACACTTATGAGAAGGAGATTGTGATATATCCTTGGAATACTCAGTTTTTGTAGAAGCATTGGGTTGTTTATATATTGATATTATTGATTACATTAGTTGTGAAACCTTAACCAGATGTTCACGTATGCTTATTTCAAGAGGCTGGACTACTTCTCCACTGAATGTAATTGTTCTTTTTTCCATTCCCATCTCATCTGTTTGTACTTTTTCATGTGCTCTAGATTATCTTCTGCAGTCTTATTGTTTTCAGAGTAAGTTCACTTAAGTGAATCCTTAGGGCATCATACCATGACACTTACATTACAATTTAGTTTTTCTTTGCTAGGTTAAGTAATTTAGGTTCCATTGTCTGTCAATGAAAATTCACAGTGCTGTTATTGCAATTGCAGGCATTTATTCTCCAAATGCTTATCGTGGTTTTGCTCGGGAGTTCATTAAAGATTTGGAGAGAATAAGGCAAGTTATTTAAGATGAAGTGCTGCGATGTTTATTTTTTATTCCCTGGATTCCCTGCTGAGCCATCATGTATAAGATATTAAAATTCCACTATTTTATGGATTGTTAATGCAGACCTAGGGCCATACTTGATATCATTAAATCAGGTGAGAACTTCAGAATTTCCACTTCAACAAAAATGCCAGAACAGGGGAACTGTGAACGCTGTGGCTACATTTCTAGCCAGGTGAGTGTTGCTGTAACCCAACTTGAGATATCTGCAAGCTTTGCAAGCAGTTAATGAACCATTTCCTGCTCCGAAATCTTATGAATAGGCACCTAATCTTCCTATTGATTCTAAATGTACAGAAATCGTGTAAAGCTTGTGTTCTTCTGGAAGGACTCAATCGAGGTTTGCCTAAGCTGGGAATTGGGCGGAGTCGAGGCCACAACAATGATGGTAGAAAAGATGGGAAACAAATTAATGGAACGAGTATTGAGAGTAAACAATGTGGAACTCTGGATTTTTGATGGAGAATGTATGCATGCCTTTCGAGTTTGTATGCAGTCGGCTTCATAGAATGCCAACTTTTTTTTAGGGAAAAATAGAATACCTACTAAAAGTGTTTAATCAGTTGGCTTCTCTTCAAGAATGCTTCACTAATGGCACGTCACCAGCAGACAACAGGAATTGAAAGCCTAGCAGCGTCAATTTGTTATTTGTTACCATAATATTTATTGCAAGAATTATTAGCTTATTTTCAACTTCATTTTCAATTTACATAATTGTAAACGAGAACTTATACATACATATATATATATATATATAATTATGAGTTGAATTTAAGATATTTATTTTATTCCACCGAACAATTATTTTTTAACAGTGAAAAATTGGCCTTATAAAGCAAATTCCTAGCAAGTGAAAATATACGGATTCCTTGCCAGACTTGGTGCGAAGTGCGAACACTCGCTCCTTCACTATTAGCGGCGGCATTTGATCTTCCCACGTAGCGATGGCGTCCTCAGCAACACCAAGCTCACCCGGCAGCACCGCCCAAAACCCTAAAAAGTCGTTAGGGTTAATAGCAAACGCAAAGAAACACAAACACAGCTTCGTTCAATTCTTCGCTATGACCGGAATATTGTTGTTGAGCGTCAGATCGTTGGGCCAAAAGTACCGCATCCACGACCTTGAAGAGGACACGTCAGCTCTCAAAGAAGAGCAAGAATCCTTGACTAATCGTATGAACAACATTAAGCGGAGCCTCCTCCATGAAGCCTCTCTTGAACGCACTGGCGTCTTCGCTTCTCGTCTCCGCTACCTCTTCGGCGAGGACAATTGATCCAAATAGAGCCATTTTTTAGTGTGTTTTTTTTCTGGTTTTATGCATTTGATATTTGCGGTGGGTGTACTTTTTTTTGGTTATTGTTATAATAATAGAAGAAGTGAAAAGTTTTTGTGACTTTTTGATGCTTATGCTTGTTTATTTAAGCTTCTTGAGTTGGTTGATCCTGATGTGAACTGAATTGAACCGTAGTAGTGTTAGTTTTATTTGTAGGATCATCATTTTGAAATTATCGTCTCTCTCGCTCTATTTGGGCTAGGGTGGATTTTTGGAGAGGGAAAACCGGCTGCGAGTTCTTCGTTTGTGAAAATTACCTAGCATGGGAAGCTTTTTAACTTTTTTGCTTCTTTGGAATTCCAATTTCTTGACTGAATGGACTTCATTTTGTTCCTTATCTCACTCTTTTTAGTGCAAATTTATTGAATGCCTGAGTTTTGTGGGCTTAGAGAAATTTCAACAGAAGACATTTCCCTATTCCTTTCTTTCCAACCAAATGGAAGAAAATGGTCTGCCTCCTAACCTTTTTATTTTTCCTTCCTCCCATTATGTCTTACCGAATATAATTTTTAAGGTTTTAGAATTTGGACGTGTCTTGTGGTCAAGAAATATGGCTTCAAGTGTATTTCTTTTTTCTTTTTTTAATTTGGGTTCGGTACAGTGGTATATCCCTGAAACCCTTGCTCAGCCTTATTAGAGTTTGTTTTATGGATGACTGTATAGAAACAGAAAATGAGTGAATTGGTTGACTGAGTAGATCACTTCTTGCCATGGTTAATCTTGGAGATGGGGATTTCGGAGTCTGTTATTTTATTGATGTTCTTAATTTGAGTTTACTAATGGGTTTTTGTCTTGATTTTGCAAAATCTAGGAACCATATTTGCATTGTCTTGATATTGGACTTATGTCTGTAAACCCCTAAGTTGGTTTATTGGTTTTGTTGGGTTAAACAAAGCAAGTAACCGAGGGCTTTAGACGAGGATTGATTTGATCATGAACTGAAGCTGCTACATGGTTGTTTCATAGTTCAGATTCTTCCTTTTATCCTTGCTGCAGCCCAGCAGCCAAGGAATTGTGTCACATATGACTGATTGATCACTGGGCAATTCAGGCTGGTTGGATGAGTAAAATTGGTCAGATTTTGTTCGATGCTACTTCTCAACCTAACTTCGCCTCAATCTCAATCTATTGGGGTTTGGGCACTGTGATGAGAGGAAATCCATTTCCTCTACCCGCCTGAGTTGGGCTATACCGTTAAATGATAAATCTCTCTCAGAGTGCTGGTCAAACAAATAGGTTATTGGCTTCATCTATGATATGCAAACTTTTTCAGGTCTTCCCCCATTTTATTCACATCATGATGAATGCTTGATAGGGACAGGCTGTATGTAAGTTGTGTTATCCCCTTTTCCAGGAGTGTACTAGGTTTCTAAGTTAAAAAATGAGGATGCGCACTAAGCATGTTATATATCCCAATTAGGCGGATCTAGATGGTCGTGGTATAATCCCGTCAGCAGTCTTTCACCTATTTAAATTCTCGTTCTCAACTTTTGGTTTATGTATTGCTATCTATCCGGTGTTGTCCATTGTCCTCATGCGAATTGTCATCACAATATTTTTATTTCTAATTGGGTCTTGGTTTTGGACTTGAAAGTGTGCTGGAGCATGAGGAAGGAAAAGGAGAGCTAAAGCTTCTGCCTGCTGCAGTGATTAACATTATCCTGAATAGCTATCGAAACATTTAGTTATAAGATTAATAGTCTTCTGCTTGAATGGTTTGATGGTAACATGCCCGGCCCGCTAGTTGCGGTCGGCGGGCCCTACCCATAGGTCGACTTTTGTAGTGTTACCTAATATACCATACATACATACATGTATCATTTTTAGTTTGGTTGTTCGTTGATCAGTTTTGCATTTGAAAATTAACTCTCAAACGCGTAATTAAATCATATTATATTATTGTAAGGGGGTCCCTTATTCGAATTGCCGCGTTGTAGGTAATATGGGTCCAAAATAAATTAGATGCCAAATCTCTATTAGATGTGAAGTATGCAATGATGGCACGTGCTTTACATTTACAGACTCACTTGTCCGCACGTAGGGACGCCTTTCATGGATGCTACTGTCACCGCCAATTTACATTCATTGAACAAAATTTGAAATTAATCCGTTTATCGAAATATTTATTTAAATCCTTCTCTTATGGAGATACGAAGATAATCTAAGAAATGGAGTGGCCCATTACCTGTAGTTTCCAGTTCAATAAAGACAACGAAAGAAAGAATTGTTTGATCGAATAAGCCTAAACAAAAGTGTGATAGCTAGATAGATGATGATGATTAGTGTGTTGCATTCTTTTTCTCTGTCTAATCTTCTTATCGTTTCATCATTTAGGTAAAAAGTACAAGATCTCAACATAATAATCATGGCAAATTTGAACTTCTTGACATAAAGAAAAAAAAAGAGAGAGAGTAGCCATTATTAATTATTCTAATGGTGTAAAACGCCGGAGGCTTGTATAAACCAGAGGGAAGTCAAAAGTTATTTTTCAAAAACCAAAAAAAGGAAAAGAAATCTGAAAGTTAATGAATTTGTCCTTTTCCGCTGTTTAGGTTTAAAACTCTTCTTTTCCACACTCAAAATTTTTATAAGACAATGAGGTTAACAAATATGACAATGCTGTCACAGTGAGCAAAACAATACGGGACTCCTAGTGCTTACATATTTTGTCTCTATGAACAATCAAGTTCCAATAAATAAAAATTTAATTGGGGGAATATTGTTCACACATCCTTTTTTTCAACGTGGATCAGAGCCAACAGTCATTAGTCACCAAACAATTCATGTGCTTTTTCGGAAGGAACATTGTAATGCGTGAGAATGGCTCTTCATCTTCTCATTCTTTAGTTTTTCTTTTTCCTTATCGTTTAGATTAATTAACCACTTTTGTGCCAACACTAAAGGCTTCGATATAGGTCCATACACACACTTAATCTGCAAGTAATTCTAGGAATAATCACTGCCCAAAAGGTTTGGGTACAACATTCATGTACTCAACACTAATAAATAAGGTAGAGAGTAGAGATTCTGTTATTCACCTATATTTATAGGCATTTGAACGTCCGTTTTATTCTACCCAAAATGATAATAGACCTTTAAGAAATTAAATACATCACAAAAAGAATGAAACCAGATAAAAAATAGTTAAACCCACATCCGGATTACTGCTATTGGCATATCCAGATCCAGTGAAACTGGTTAGTATATTCCGGCGGTGTCGGGAATGTATAAAAGCCTTATCCACTGAACTTTTCTCGACACCGAGACATTTACAGTTTCATGCACTACACTAGTAGTAGCGCGTGGGATTGCAAAAGAGTAGTAGCTTAAGCACAAAGCAGAAAACAATGATTTGGTTTTATTCAAACAAAACAATTACGCTAGTAAAAAGTGTTAAAAAAGAATTTTGAGACTCTCTCTCTCTCTCGGTGATTTGAATGGGGCCTGCGTTTTAAAAACTCTTCACATGCATTTTCTTCGTCTTCTAAAATTGTTTCGTCAAAAAATGAAAAATGAGAAACCAACGCGGTCATAGGCCACACAATTGCAAACAACCAGCCCATGTGGGAGACAAAACAAATTACTCTCCCAAAAAAAAAAAAAAAAAACACCATGTAAACACTAAGCTTATTTTGGCCCCACCACCGACACTCATTTTCTTTCCTTTTTATAATTTCTACTCTCTTTCTTCCCAATTTTCCTTTTCATTTTCCCTCCTTTTATTTTATTTGAGGGCTTATACAATACAACTCACACATATCTTCTGTACCGCACTTAAATAAGTGCCATCACTCATCATTCACTACTCGCCTCTTAACTTCTTCCCTCTTTTAAAAACTCTCTACTCTCCTCTTTCTCTGCCTTTCATTTCCCACCAAGTCAACAAAACCAGTCTGTCTTTCCTCAAAATGCCGCTAAATTTAGCGGTAGGTGCTACTCTTTCTGCCTTGTTTTGCGTCACAGTTTCCCTTTTCGCCATTGTTAGCGCTGAAGATCCTTACAGATTTTTCAACTGGAATATCACTTATGGCGACATCTATCCTCTCGGCGCTCGTCAAAGGGTTCGTCCACAGTTCCCAGTTCACAGTTCACATGCTTGCTTATATAAATATTCGATTCTCCGTTGCTTGATCTGGCTCGTGTTCATTATTTGTTGCAGGGTATTCTCATAAATGGGCAATTTCCAGGCCCAGATATTCATTCAGTCACAAATGACAATCTGATTATCAACGTCTTCAACAGCTTGGACGAGCCTTTTCTTCTCTCCTGGTAAGATCTCCCTTTTTCTTTTCTTCTCCCGTGATCATTTTATTTAGAAGATTACGCGCAAATTGCAATGTTTTGCGCGCCCTCAGCAAAAAGACAAATCTCGATCAGTTCTTCACAAGTTAATCCTTATTCATTGCACCAGTTTGGGGGATACTTTTGTAATTTAATCTGCATTCCTTTGAAATATGCTTATATTTAATTTAATTACATTTAAATATTCCGTGAAGAGAATGTGTCAGACTCAGATCGCCAATGCCAATCACATTACCTTTTCTGCTACGCCTTTTCTTTTCGTAAAATGTGATTGATAATAAAAATTTAGATTCGCTTTTGAATCATGCATGTTAGTTAATGTAGATCTGGATACTTGGATCTGATTCTTATTATAGTGTTTTATAGTTGCACGTTCTTAGAGTATTGTAATATAATTTCTTATTGCTCAAAAGTCATTATCATGCATAACTAAGTAAATACTAAGCATGTGTAAATACAAAATAGATAAAGCTACTTAATAAAACATCAATCACTTAATGGTTGAATTTATTGAGGACATTGAATTTCTAACTTTCTTTTATAAAATTCAACTAATTTAGACCCACTAGCCCTTTTGTTGTGCTCCTTTATTAGTTAGCAGCTGTCTTCCACTCTCCTAAGTTTTAGAAATCATTTGAGTGAGTTGGCGACTCAACATTTCGGACACAAATTTGTTTGTAGTCAACATCATTTACTAATTCTAACGACTGTTTTGTCCCGGGAAAAACGGTTGAAATTTGATTACTTCTTTTCCATGTAATTACAATACAGGAATGCAGTTCAAAACAGAAGGAATTCATTTGAAGATGGGGTGTATGGAACAACCTGCCCCATTCCTCCGGGGAAAAACTTTACATACATTCTGCAAGTAAAGGATCAAATTGGTAGCTTTTACTATTTCCCTTCCCTTGGATTCCACAAGGCCGCAGGTGCATTTGGAGGAATAAGGATCCTTAGTCGGCCGCGCATTCCCGTTCCCTTCCCGGATCCTGCTGGCGATTATACTGTTCTCATTGGAGATTGGTACAAATCCAATCACACGGTAATCAGCCATCCCATTCCCCACATTTTATTCTTATGGTTACTTCGTGTTTTATCTTCATCTTTTGACTTTGCGGTATTTTAGTGTCTTTAACATTGTTATGGGCCAGTGTTCAAACTTACAATGCGCGGGCTTTAAAATCTTTTAAGTTCTGTTGGTTTGGTAAAAGGAAATAATGGGTTTGTGTCGGTCACAAGATGGCGAGCTTTTGACTGTTAATGTCATACAACTTTTCAGCATTTTGCAGCTGGTCTCTTGGACCCTTTTTATTTGTCGGTATGTGACCACTGAGACCGCAATTTTTTATTTATGGTCGGCATCAGTAAACAAGGGGAATTGCTAAACCATTACCATAGCCCTATTTTTTGAATTTTTAAACTACTAATAAATCAATTAGATCTCAAATTATTTATTTACATGACACCGTTATAGCTTACCCGAGGATTTTACTCTAAATAGGAAATGGGAGAATACACTCCCCCACTATGCTGGGATTTCAGACCTGCCTAACATTTAATTTTTCTTCTTAAATGTTATTGCTAAGAGTTAGTTCTAATAAACCGGAGCCAACATTTATTAGATTTGCTTTATTAGTTTCAATTTATTACTGTATTATCATTTTTAATTTAATGTCTTCCTGTCTTCCACATGGGGTAGTATGGCTTGGACCCGTACCATATTTATTGGCCCAGTTGTGTTCTATTAGTCTTTCTGTCAGGTAATATCTCATCATTGATTCCCATGAACGAAATTAATAGTGTTTTTTTTTTTATTTTCTGGAATGTTCAACCTTGGCCCATGAAACATTTAGATTTAGTCTTCCAGTTATGCATGTGCATCCGACTTGTCACTTGGGGCCACCAGTTGTTCGATGAAATTTTCAAGTGAAAGTTTTATAATATTTGTCATGATTTTATAATCAATTTTATGTCATTGGAAGCCTAATTAATTGCTGTATGATTAATTGTACAGGATTTGAAGGCCCGTCTCGATAACGGAAAGAAGCTACCTTTCCCTGATGGAATTCTTATTAACGGGCGAGGAAGCGGTGCATCTTTAAATGTTGAACAAGGTATGCTATTCAAAGGGAGTCTTCCTTATTCTTATTGTGCACGATTGTTAATTCTTGATCAAACCTTAAGGCTTTGCATTTGTACTTATGCATTACAGGAAAGACTTACAGGCTCAGAATATCAAATGTTGGGCTGCAAAGTTCACTCAACTTCCGCATTCAAAACCATAAAATGAAGTTGGTAGAAGTAGAGGGAACCCATACTCTCCAAACTACCTACTCCTCACTTGATGTTCATGTCGGCCAATCTTACTCTGTTTTAGTTACAGCTGACCAGCCTGCTCAAGATTATTACATTGTTGTTTCTTCTCGCTTCACCTCTGAAGTCCTCACCACAACTGGTGTTCTTCATTACAGTAACTCTGCTGGCCCAGTTTCTGGCCCTATCCCCGGTGGACCAACCATCCAAATTGACTGGTCACTTAACCAAGCTCGCTCTATCAGGTATGGTTATTTGTGCTTTTATGCTGACCCACGTGTCGGTCTATAGAACTTTAGTTTTAAAAATAAGAGTTCAACTTAAACTCGTGCCAACTCGCGATTTTTTTTGTTGACCCATTTAATAACTCCTTCAGTTTAATTTGGTAGCAAGAAAATGTTCATCACCCGTACTAATGTTATTATAATTGTATATTTCCAGGACTAACCTTACAGCCAGTGGACCAAGGCCTAACCCACAGGGTTCCTACCACTACGGTCTTATAAACACGACCAGAACTATCAGGCTTGCTAGTTCTGCCGGGCAAGTTAATGGCAAGCAAAGATATGCAATCAACAGTGTCTCCTTTGTTCCAGCAGACACTCCCCTAAAGATCGCTGACTACTTCAAAATTGGAGGAGTTTTCCGGGTTGGAAGCATTTCTGATAATCCTACTGGTGGAGGGATTTACTTAGATACAGCAGTTATGGGTGCTGACTACAGAGCTTTCATTGAAATTATTTTCCAAAACGACGAAGACATCATCCAGAGCTATCACCTCAATGGCTACCAATTTTGGGTTGTTGGGTAAGGCACATAATTACATATTAAAATTGCATTTAGGACAAACTCAGTCCTATTTATTTTTTAAAAATTAATATCTTGTAATGCAGTATGGATGGAGGACAATGGACATCTGGTAGTAGAAACCAATACAATCTCCGCGATGCAGTTGCACGTTCCACCGTTCAGGTAACACTAATTCTCACTGATTGAAATTCAAAATCAATAAAAGTAAATAAAAAAAAATAACATAACTTTTGAGGTATGTGATGTGAGCAGGTGTATCCCAAATCATGGTCTGCTATTTATGTTGCACTCGATAACGTAGGAATGTGGAACTTGAGGTCAGAATTCTGGGCTAGACAATACCTTGGACAACAATTTTACTTGCGTGTTTACACAGCATCAACTTCACTCAGGGATGAATATCCCATTCCAAAGAATGCACTTCTGTGCGGCAGGGCAGCCGGCAGACGCACGCGACCACTCTAGATTATCATAAAATAAAAGAATCCACTGTTGGGTAGGCAAAATCCGGTCTAGCTTTTAGGTGGATTTAGAGTAGAGTTTTTGTTTCTAATCTTATATTCTATTGGTTAATGTTTGCTTATTTAAAGTGGTGAGAGTGTCTGATTAGAACTTTGACCCCAGCTCGAGGTCACATTCTTTTCTACTGAAAGGTTGTATTTCTATCGTTACTGTTAAAGCTTTTATACCGTTATTATTATTATTATTATTATTATTATATAATTAAATTCAGTTGATCATCAAGTCGGTTCAAGCCTTTTGCAATGTTATGCCGTTTGAACGCAATGCAGTCAAATAATGGACTAGTCCATATAAATTCACTTGATTGAATTTAAAAAGTTTAACACAAACTTATAAGTTCAAACAAAATCTGACACTTTTCCTCAAATCATAGTATAATACAAAGAATGCTGTCCTTATGCTCTAATCATTGTAGACTAGTCGAGCTACTATAACAGCGTTAGTATGATACCTTGCCGGCACCAGCATAAGATCGTAGTTGTCGCTAGTTAAATAACAGCCTTCGAGCTGAACGATGAAGATATTGGGTCTGTATAATGGGCTCTGATAGGCATTGCATTAAGGAATGAAAATAAAAAATTTGTGCTTTTAATCAAAGATTACTTCAGGCCATTGTCGTAAGAGTCTATGAAGCGAAGGCCATCAAAGATTACTTCAGGCCATTGTCGTAAGAGTCTATGAAGCGAAGGGCATTGCCTATGATCAAGGTTAATATAAGTCTGTAATTATTATATTTTAACAAATTTCAATGGGTCCTAATAAAATTTGTTTGCAAGTTTTTTATCTCATCGTTGGATTTTTTTAATTTGATTTGATAAACTTTAAATTACGATTAAAAAGAGGAAGAAATATTAATATGGGAGCATTTATTTTTGGTAAGCAAATTACGAATTAGCTTGAAAGGCCTTCCATGCATTTATTCTGAAGAAATCGGGAAACTTCGCACGTTCATCACTTATTGCGACTCGCTGTGGCCCACAAATCCAACGGTTGCTACCCTGGTCTAATAACTAATGAACATTTGACTTACAAAGTTAAACCATCAGGCGGTTATCAGAGGCAGAACGCATCGTCAATAATATGCGTTATAAACACCATATCACACTAAGAGGTTATAGAAGAGCGAGGCATTGAAAGAAGGCACACAACACTAACCAGTTTTCGGCGGGATCCGAGTGTCAAAACCTAGCAGTCGAACTTCTCCGATTTAAGATCAGGCAACAACTTACTCGTCTTTTGCTCTCTCTAACTTAGGGTTTCAGTTTTTGTTTCACTTATCAGTACTTGTCACAGTCTTAACTTACTAGCACTTCTGTTTGCCTCCTGGGAAAATGGAGGAAATGAAAGGAAAATGGTGAATCTGTTGTATTGTCTTATAGTATTTTGTCGTTAATATTGCTTGTCCTTTATATTAACAGACCTAGAGATATAATGTTCTTGTATTTGCATACAAAAATGTTCAGTTATTATTATTGTTATTATGAGAAATTAGGGTTTTTTTTTTCATACGGTTTAAGATCCGATTAGTTGTCTTTGCTAAATATGTCTTAACTTCTTGTTTGCCTTCTTTCAGACTGTTATTTAACCATCCGGGTTTCACTTATACTTTTATACATTTGCTTCGATGGCGGTATGTTGCTTAGAACTTTTCAGTTTGTGGTTCTGTTTTCATTTCCCATTTCTCTCTCTCTCTTTTCTTTTTTGGCTCCGTTTCCAATATAGTCGTGAATTTTTTTCTTAGGTCGAGAGAATTTTTAAAGATGAAGCTAGTGAAGAGAAAGGAGAGCGTGCCAGAATGGTAAGTCCTTGCATACTGGGGATTTGAGTGATGGGTTTCTGCATTCTTTCAAGTACTATGTTAAGCGGCTAAGCAAGCATATTTATGATATTCATTGAATAACATATTCCTGTATAATAATGCTGAATAATCCATTGTTTCTGTTAGAGAAACATTGTTGGTACTTCTTGTTTTCAATTTGCGGTCAAGAGTTAACTCCCAACTTGCTTTCCCTAGAGGAATAACCATGTTATTATCTTTTCGGTAGGCATCATTTGTTGGTGCAATGGCAATTGCTGACTTGGTTAAGACAACCTTAGGGCCAAAGGGAATGGTAAGCTCTCCTACCTTTATGGTGCCACCAAGTTAAAAGGCTTCAATATGGCTGTATCCTATACTTTGATTGATTATCTGCTTGCTGTAAATCATCCTTGCAGGACAAAATTTTACAGTCAACAGGCAGAGGTCGTGCAGTCACTGTTACTAATGATGGGGCCACTATACTTAAATCCCTACATATTGACAATCCAGCTGCTAAGGTCCTTGTTGGTATCCTTATGATTGTTATTTTGTGGTTGGTCTAGGTTTCATTTATTTTCTTGGAAAAAATCATGTATTATGCATGAGCATTTGTGAAAGAAAATTTTAATTGGTGTCATTAGCCATGCCATTGGAATAGTTCCTCTTGCTTCTTTTGTTTTATGGTCCTTAATTCAAAGGATCAGACATCTCTAAAGTTCAAGATGATGAAGTTGGTGACGGAACAACCTCAGTTGTTGTTTTGGCTGGGGAGCTTCTGAGGGAGGCAGAGAAGCTGGTGGCTGCTAAGATTCACCCAATGACGATAATATCAGGTTTCTTCAGGCTTCTGCCATTGTATTGGTTCTTCTGCTTTGGTCTTCAAACTAAGTTATTTATGAGTGGTTTTCTTGTTTCATGTCTTGTAATCAATAGCTCAATGATCTTTCCCTCATTTGCTTCTCTGGTTTACTTTTCTGTATTGCATGTCTGATCTTTATGTTAATACTATACCTTCATATGTACATTGGTATTTACCATGCTAAGCTTGAATAACAGGATTTCTCTATGTTCAACATAATTTAAGGAGGCAACATATTGTTACATTTTTGTTTCCATGCATTGCTATTTTATGTAATTGTAAGGATATACAGCAATTGTTGAAAACTTTGTCCAATATCCCATATAATAAAGTCAACAATAACATGCATAATTGTATGCAGTCAATTTTACTTTTCCTTTTTGTTCTATTTAATACAAATTCATCCTTCGTGGAGTAGTGTTATACCATGCAGCTGTTTTGAGAATAGTTTGTAGTTATTTATTCTATTGCTACCTGAAATGCATACGATATTTTTGTCGCTGTTAATGGTTCTATTTATTGTTCAGGTTATCGAATGGCAGCGGAGTGTGCTCGTAATGCTTTGTTGCAAAAGGTTGTGGATAATAAAGAAAACTCAGGTGAGTATTGTGTCTATGTGTGTAAGGAATTCTTTAATTTCTATCAAAGCCTTTTATTTTACTTACATTGATTCCCCACTTATCAGTATGAAATGTTCAAGAACTACAAGTACAATTGATTAGATTGTATAGGTGTATTTTTGTGTTCAATATACAATGGAAACCTTAAATCTTTATTTTTACTAGTGCCAATTGTGATCAATGCATGACATTACTGGGTATTGCAGAGAAATTCAAGTCAGACTTGATGAAGATTGCAATGACTACTTTGAGTTCCAAAATCCTCTCACAGGATAAGGAACATTTTGCACAACTGGCTGTGGATGCTGTTATGAGGCTTAAGGTAATTGTAACAGTGTATTTATCAGTTTAAGAATCAATTGAAACGTTTTTCTGGTGTTTGATTATGGGAAATGCTTGGAAATACAAGTGCGCATCTGTTACAGTTCTCAAGATAAGCAACACTGACAAGAAAGTGTCAGGTGCTCACACTCAAACACATGGATGTATCCTTTATAGATGCCTCATTCATTTCGAGAGAGAATTGAGAATCAAGACACTTCCAATTGTTTCAGATAAGATGCATTGTAGATGCCTTATTTCAGATGCATGTGGTGTTATGTCTAACAAAAAATTATTTGTTTTAAGATTTTCATTTTTTCTCATAATTCTCCTTTTCCTCCCCCTTTTCCTTGTGTTTATGGTGTTTTTTGGATGGAATATGTTTCTGTATACTTTCCTCTCATTTCTCTTATTGTCCTTAGAGGGATCATGATTGACTTCTGTTGAGGCTCTTTTACTATATGCTTATGTAATATGTTTGATTGATGTTTTTCTTTTCTTTAAAGGTTTTGTCTAACCATGATCTTTGTTGCAGGGCAGCACAAATTTAGAGGCCATCCAAATCATAAAGAAGCCTGGAGGATCACTAAAGGATTCCTTTCTAGATGAAGGGTGGGGTTTATAAACTAAGTATCTTTGTTATATGGCTAAGGAGTGTACTGGCTATTGAATTTTTTATTTTTTGCATGCTATACAGAATATGCATATTCAAACAAAAAAATTCTTCTTCATTTTATTGATAAAGTACTTGACATATTCAACTAAAGCAAAAAGTGGTTAGTAGGAATAGTTGAAGCAACATTCATGATGTATGCTTTAGTGTAATATTGTTCATTTTATATATCTTAACATGTGGTTTGTTTTACAATATTTACTTTCGGATTATTCACTCTTTCAGATTCATTCTGGACAAGAAAATGGGCATTGGACAACCAAAACGCATTGAGAATGCCAAGATATTGGTGGCAAATACGGCAATGGACACAGATAAAGTGAAGATTTATGGGGCACGTGTTCGTGTTGATTCAATGTCAAAGGCTGCTGAGATAGAAGGGGCTGAGAAGCAGAAAATGAGAGAAAAGGTGCAAAAGATCATAGGTCATGGGATTAACTGCTTTGTCAATAGGCAATTGATCTACAATTTCCCTGAGGAACTCTTTGCCGATGCTGGTATACTTGCAATCGAGCATGCTGATTTTGATGGTATAGAGCGTTTGGCTCTAGTAACTGGTGGTGAAATTGCATCAACCTTTGACAACCCGGAGTCGGTGAAACTTGGGTACTGTAAGCTCATTGAGGAAATTATGATTGGTGAGGACAAGCTGATCCACTTTTCTGGTGTTGAAATGGGTCAGGCTTGTACCATAGTGTTGAGAGGTGCAAGGTATATTATATTAGATTGTCTTTTGTAGTTTTTATCTGATTATTTGATCAAATTCTTTGGCATATGTGTTTATATGCACTTCTCTAGTACCTTAGTTCTTGTGAGTACAACATACTGACTTTTCTTTAAGAACTAGTTTTGATCCTTGGATATGTCTCAATTCTGTTATGTTAATATGTGTTTGCAGCCATCATGTGCTTGACGAGGCAGAGAGGTCTCTGCATGATGCCTTGTGTGTGCTGTCTCAGACAGTGAATGACAGTAGGGTTTTGCTTGGAGGGGGATGGCCTGAGATGGTTATGGCTAAGGAAGTGGATGAGCTGGCACGCAAGACTCCTGGGAAAAAATCTCATGCTATTGATGCATTCTCACGGGCACTTGTTGCCATTCCAACAACCATTGCTGACAATGCTGGTTTGGACAGTGCCGAGTTGATAGCTCAGCTCCGTGCAGAGCACCAAAAGGAGGGATGCAATGCAGGAATTGATGTCATATCTGGATCTGTAAGTTCTGAAATTAAAATTTCTACTGTTTTTCCTATGGGCTTTGATATGTTGTATCCGTCATAGCATTTCATAGACCACCTGAGATTTGGACTAAATACAAACAGGTGCGAAGTTTGTTTACACTGACAACCTCTCTGAATTTTGTCAAAATCAGAGGATGTTGATGTAAATTGCAAAATTACATTTATCTCCATTTTTCCTAACCATGGCTCCTGGTATTTTTAAATTGATGGCAGGTGGGAGATATGGCTGAGTTGGGGATATCCGAATCATTCAAAGTTAAGCAGGCTGTACTGCTTTCCGCAACTGAGGCTGCTGAGATGATTCTCAGGGTCGATGAAATCATCACTTGTGCCCCGAGGAGGAGAGAGGATAGAATGTAAAGATGAATGATGCAGCGGATTATTTGCCATTTCATGTATTTTCAATCTATTTTTGTTATCTTCATATAAATTAGTACGGTACTGTGTGATGGATTGCTAAACAGCGGTTTTTGGGGGGCGTTTGCTTTTAGTTTTGTTTGAAAAGTGATGTAGGGTGCTGTCACAGGAGCAATTTTTGGTTTCTGAAGCTAATGGAGTAGATTGATAGTTTTGATTATGCATCGGGCACCCTATCCCAAATGGCAAGCGTCGCGTGAATGCGGCCCAAGTATTCATCAGAACTCTAAAAAAGTCGAGACGTGCACCCTTCGTTTGCATAACAAAATCTGTAAATCTTCACGTTCATAGGCTTGTGTGCCAGACTCTGTATGTCGTTTTCTTAGACAAAGCAAATAGGCCGTTATCTTGCCTTTCAATCCATTGATTATATCAAAGCACCCATTTGTTTGTTTTGCCCAAGAGTAAATGCCATTTTTTTCTACTAAATTTGAAAAAAAATCATTATATGCATTTACTAGAAAATCTATTGAAAATCGCAAGACTGGCATGGCAACGGTACTGGGACCCCGATCGTTTGAAATTTGGGTTCTTATCCTCGTTCCATCCCCGGTTTGGGTGAAATAGGGACGGGTCGGGAATATCTTCGATTTAAATAGGAGATCCGGACCCTGTCCCGTATTGACCTTTAGAAAAAAAATAAAATTTTTATAATTTTAATGCTTGAACACTAAATCTATAAAAAAAATATAACACCTTATCGTTATGCTATTTATATTCATTAATTAAAACATGTAATAAAAATATATATTTAATTTATATTTTTTATTATAGCTATTATTATTATTATTAATTTTATAGCGTGAGACAATTTAAATTCAACAATTATAACTATTATTATTAATTATTTTACAATGTAAGATAATTTAATAATTATAATAATTATTATTAATAATTTTATAATGTGAGACAATTCAAATTCAATAATTATAACCATTATTATTATTATTATTAATATAACGATAATTTAATCTTTAATAATTATTTAAAAACAAGTTTAAATTATTATATTGATACAAAATAATTTTATAATATAAAATAATTTAAATTTAATAATTATAAGTATTATTATCATTAATAGTAATCTAACAATAACTTTATTTATATAAATTGACTATTATTGTATGATTATCCGAACACATTTATACAAATTGACTTAATTAATTATATTTGTTAATATATATATAATTTTTAAAATAAAGAGTATATTGATAAAAATTTCAAGTATCACAAAAAGATTTAAAATATTAAATTCATTGACTTGATATATAATAATTAAAGTATTTAACAACAAATAGCTAATATAATTATTAATTTTTAATTTGTTGTTAAAAAATCATTTAACTATTAAATTTTTTGTTATTTTAGCAAATTTTTTTATTGTGAAAATGATTGAAAATAATTTTAAAATTGATCAAATTGAAAATTTAGTAAATATTTGTTATTTATTAAGGACTTAATTAATTAAATTAAAAAATTATAAACGTTTTTGAAGGGCTTATTTGACTAAAATAAAAACTATAAAAATTTTATAATTATTTATTTAATAAAATAGATCCTCATGTAATTATCCACATAAATATTGGATTCAGGTACTAGGAATCGGGGACGGGGCGGGGAAAATGCCCATCCCCGTATTCGGCCCGTTTTTAAAACGGGGACAAATTTTTGTCCCCGTACCCGACGCGATCCCCGGATTTTCAGAAAAATCCGCCCCGATATCCGCCCCGAACGGGGCGGGTCCCCGCGGGGAAAATTGCCATCCCTTGCTAACTGCTAAGTTATCGCTGCGCGCACGGGTCTGCTGGATTCATTGACGAGCAACGGTGGGCGTGGCTCACTTCCCTGACTGTCAACTGTTATTGTCAGAAATTATTCAACAATAATGGCTATTAATTTAGGAAATTAGAAGAACTCACCATAAAACATCAGTTGTGCAGGAATTAAAAAGCTATATTCAATCTTTAGAGGGCTTTCATGGCGAATATTTCAGGAATCAAATCTGAGCTCCTTGTTTCTCATAAATTTCCGGAGGTATCTCTTCTTTGCTTCTTATTTTTTGTGTTTTTCAATTTTAAAAGAAACGATAACGTTTATCTCTAATGTTTGTTCTCATTCTTTTGCATAATATAACACTGGATGGACGGATTGCAGAAAACTTTCATTTACACCGTAAGGTAAAGATCCTACAGTAGCTGAATCTTTTCATATCACGAGTTTTCGCCATTACTTGCATTCAGAGCTGCTGTATTGCCGGTTTGATGTAGTATATGAGGGGTAGTTTTTTACTATTGAATTTCTCTTGTGAACAGAGATGTAGTGATTTACGCCTTGGGTGTCGGAGCTTGTGGACGGGATGCCACGGACAATGATGAGCTCAAGTATGTGTATCATGAAAATGGGCCGCAGTTCATCCAGGTATTCTCCATTACATTTTTATTTGTTGGACAAAGTTTGTTTTCCAAATCAGTTTATTACTATCCAGACCTAATTGAGGATTTGGTTCAGTTTTGTTTTTTGGGATCACTAGCTAGTTTAACTGATGAAGTTGTTTTACTCATAAATAGTATATTTGGGATTGAGATGTCGTGACTTTCAAGTCACAGTTGTTGTGGAGTGGAATGACAAGATGTCAGTATTAATTAAAAAGTAAGTGGTTTTACTAAAAGCTGATGTTTAACATCTTGTCAGCAATATTTTCAATGTTAAGTAGAAGCATAATAATACAAAACTTTTCCAATGTCTCTTGTAATGAAGTAGGGACTTTGTGGTAAAGAGTAAAGAAAATGTACAAGCAATGGAGCTATGTATGTTGCCAGCATCATATGCATGGGTTGTCATGATTTTGTTTTGCTGGTCATGCCAATGTGGCAATACAATATCTTTCTCTTAATTATGGTAATGGACTAGTGATCTGATTTAAACAGCATAAACAGCATTGTGTTTATGGAAGGCTACAAAGTTCTTAGTTTATTGTGAGCCTTTGATTAATTTTTTTTCTTCCAATGTAGGTCTTGCCGACATTTTCTGCTTTGTTTTCATTTGAGTTGAAGCCAACAGGTGAACTAGATCTGCCAGGATTGCAGTAAGCCTGCGTCATTTTTCATCACTATTTTATCTCTTCTTCTATGTATTATCAAGTATCAATTATATTCAAGACAAAAAGAATCATACATAATGAATGGAGAACTAATTTGCTTTACTGGGTTTTGTTGTTGCAATGTCACAGTTATGATCCAAGTCTTCTGCTGCATGGGCAACAGTACATAGAATTATATAAGCCATTTGCCTCCAGCATGTCTGTATGGCTTTTCGCTAGAAACACTTTTTGATTGTTTTTCATTATTTGCTTTTCTTTTCATTGTCTTAAGCTACAGTAAACTAGTTAATTAATTAATTGTATCATTGATGCAGATACGTAACGAATCATATCTTGCAGGATTGCATGATAAAGGTACTGCAACTATACAAGTTGAGTTATCAAATTTATATACTTAAATAAGGGGAGCTTTAAGTAAGGCTGCTCTAGTTGTTATTTTCATGGTGAAGGTTATGGTATTGTTTCCACCAATCTACCTGAGTTGGTTGTGCCACTCTTTTTTCCAATAACCTCTTATCTATTTTAGCATAAAAAAAGGGAAAATTCATGAAGAACACAAAGGGTTCATCTCCTGAATGGATTTTATCTGAATTTTCCTGTCTTACAATGAAACATAAAGGGTAATGGCTGATTATGGAGGCTTTCAATTTTTTTCCCCTCCAAAGAACAGGGGTATGGGGGTTGTTATGTGATGATTTTGGTGTTTTACTTTTTCCTGCATTAATTTAATTTTAGGTAAGGCTGCTGTTATTGAGATTGAAACCAAAAGTTATAATTCAGAGTCGGGTGAGCTATTGTGCATGAATCGGTGAGTTTTTTTTCTGAAACTCTCTGATCTAATCCTTCCAATTTTGTTTCTTATTGAAGATTAAATAAAACAAAAGGTCCTTTCTTGCTATTGACTCAGCTAAGATATTACTCTGCAGGGTGACTGCCTATTTGAGGGGTGCTGGTGGCTTCTCAAATTCATCTCAGCCATTTTCCTACTCAAAGAATCCAACCAACCAGGTTTCAGCTGTGAAAATCCCAAAAACTCAACCTTTTGCAGTTTATGAGGATTGCACTCAACTATCTCAGGTATGTAGCATTGGTGTTTCATTATTGCTAGAACTGGAATTATGTTCTCATCAGCTACTTAATTTGTATCACTGTTTATCTTAATTTGCTGTCGGAATTGAAAACTTGTTACATGGATTTATTTTTTCTACTTGTCTGAAAAATCTAAACTTTGTGTGCTTGAATCGACCTAGTCTATATCTTAATATAATCCCTAGTTTGTATATTATAAAAGCAATCACAAGTGCTGCTGAATAAATCTAATTTTGGTCCTTGAAGGCCTGTAAGATGCTTTTGCATATGGGATTGTTAGTTTTGAACCTTGGTTATTGTTTCTGCAGGCATTGCTTTATAGGCTATCTGGTGACTACAATCCTCTTCATTCAGATCCTAAGGTTGCAACAGTTGCAGGGTCGGTACTCCTTATAATTGAAAATTTTAATTTTTTTCAACTTCTACTTTCATCTTTGGATTTGGTTATACAGTCATACCAGGTCTCTGTCCATTTGTCTTTTTTGGCTGTCCTGGCAACTAATGCTCTTCCTCACCTCTGGAAGGTAGTACTATTACTCTTCCTCTCCTTTGGAAGCACTACTACTATTCCTCTTGCCTCTTGAAGGCACTACTAATTGGTTTTTCTCCACAACTGCTTTAGGATTCTCTGATTGTACTAGGTTTTTCTCCTACTTTGGGATTCTCTGATCTTCTTGTCAACTACAATATTAGAATTGAAAATTAAATTTATTTTAATTTTATCTGGTTTATTTTTATTAAGTATATTTCTAATTCAAGTAGTATTAGTCTCTTCTTAATTTATTTAGAATTCTTAATTGATATTGTTTTATTATTTTGACCTAATATAAATGTTTGTGCATGTACTTAGTTCATGAATTTTTTATTTTCTTTAACATGCGTCCACTTATGCTTTTATTCCTTATTTCATCAAGGAAGCGAGATAGATTAGTGCAAATCATTTATTGTCAAACAATAACACATTAGTTAACCAAAGATTCACCACGTAATTTGTTTTCTTTCATTGAAAGTAGATGATATTTATCTTTGCAGTTTGACACTTACTTTTCTGTTAGTTTACAGAGGTGATAGTTATCTTCACAGTTTGATACTTTTCTGTTAAATTACAGATGGCATGCTTAAATATCATACTGGATTCAAATGTTTTACTTGTATAAAATTAGGTAGAGCATATTTTAACACCTGCTATTCTTGGCATAGGTTTATTTCCACTGATAGCACATTCAAACTTGCTTTATGTTCATCTGATTGTGTCGTTACACCTGATGTTTTGAAGGTTCTCTCGCCCAATATTGCATGGGATTTGTACACTGGGTTTTGCAGTTAGGGCAATCATCAAAGTTATTTGTAGAGGAGATCCAAACATGGTCAAAAGTATATCAGGCCGATTCCTTTTACACGTGTATCCTGGTGAAACTTTGATCACCGAGATGTGGCTTCAAGGCCTGAGGTATAATTTTATTTGAAAGACAGATAGCCTTTTTAACATCTAGCTTTCTATAACTCTACTGAATGGAGATCTGATATTAATAATTTTGTGATCTGTAGGGTAGTTTATCAGGTAAAAGTGAAGGAACGGAATCGAAGTGTACTGTCTGGCTATGTTGAACTTCTTCGTTTAGCTTCGTCGCTGTAATTTAATTCAGTGCCTATTGAATTGTGTTTTTATTTTCTCTTTCTCGATGTTGTCTTTGTTCGAGAGAGAAAATATATTCAATTAAGCAAATCCCAAATCGGTCACTATGTTTAGCAATTTAGTAAAGAGAGGAAGAAAGAAGACCAAAAGAGAGACAAGAAAATAAAGGAGGAGAAGAGGAGGAAAAAGGAAAAAGGAAAAAAAAAATATCAATTTCCTTTATAATATATTTTGATATTATTATTTATATCTTTATTATTTTAAAATTATATTTTTAGTCTCTATCGTTATAACATAACTGTTAAATATTAGTATATTTTATTATTTGACACACTTATTTTTAACTAAATTAAATTTGTATTAGTTTTAAACTAATACAAAAAAATATAAAAAATAAATTTCTTTTTATCAAGACACTAATTGTTTTCATTTTCAAATTTTAATTTTTAATTTTTTGTTTTAACAAATAATTATTGAATAATATTTTTTTGGATTATAAAAATTTATAAAAAAATATTCTTAATTAAGCTTTATAAAACATTTTATTCATAAACAATTTTTTACAATAAATTTAAGTTTTATTATATTATTTTTAGTTAATTTTATTGTAAAATTAAAAAAATTCAAAAGAAATAAATTTATTTAGATTTTATTGTTTTATTTTTATTTAATTTTATTGTAAATATTAAAAAGAAATAAGTTTTTAGATTTTATTATTTTTATTTTTATTTAATCTTATTGTAAAAATTTAAAAAATAAAAAGAAATAAACTTATTTATATTTTATTATTTATATTTAGATTTGATTTTATTGTAAAAATTTAAAAAATAAAAATAAATACATTTATTACATTGTGAATTTAATTTTTTAATTTTAGTAATTTTTTAATTTAAATTTTTTTTTATTAAATAAATTTATTCTTAATATTTGTTAGAAGGAGAAGAGGTGAGGGTGGCGGTTGACAGGAAAAAAATAAAACGATGAATCTAGGTTTTTTTCTTCTCTCTTTGTTTTTTTATTATCTAAATTTTTTATATTTATTTTTAAATTACAATAACTATTTACCTCCAATTATAAAAAATAATTATATTTTTTATTTTTAATTTTAAATTATAATGACTATTATACTCTTATTTATGATAACAGAGACAATAAATTTTAATAAAAAGGACAAATATTTTCTATTTGAATACCTAATTGACATTTTATAAAAAAACGGTTGTTTCAATGTTATTCTCCCTTTCTTTCATTATCAACGCGTAAGTATCTTTTTACCCTGATAGTTACTTACTTGATATTTATTTAAAAGGGATTTTTTCACATACACCTTTAAGGTGTATGGAAATTGCAATTTGTGGGAACAATTAGGAAAATGTGTCATACCTCTCCTATGACGTTTTTATTTTATTAAGAAAGAGTGTATTTACCAAAATACCTCCAGTTATTGCAAAATAAAACTTACAACGTGGAGATTTGAACTCAAAACCCTTAGCAAAGTGAACTAACACTTCAACCATCGCAATCAACATAATTTGTTGAGATGTTTTCTAATTGTTTATAATAATACATATATCAGTACATAATTTAAAAATAATTTTATAATCATTAAAATTTTATATAATAACTCGAAATTCAAATTATGTTTATCATTAAATTAAATTTTTTTAAAACTATTATCATTGTTAATATTTATTTCTTTAAATAAAATAATTTATTTCACTTAACAATTATTTAAAAATAATTTTTTAAAATTATTAGTGCCAATAATAACTTAGAATAATTTTATTTTATAACAATTTAAATTTATTTTTTAATAATTATTTGAGAATAATAATTGTTAGCATTATTTATATAAAATAATTTATTTGACTTAAAAGCTATTTAAGAATAATTTTTTAAAATTATTAGTGGCAATTTTAATTTTAGAATAATTTTATTTTATAATAATTTAAATTTATTTTTTAATAATTATTTGAAAATAATTTTATTATTATTATTTGATAATGATTTTAATTTAAAGTTATTATATAGAATTTTAATGATTATAAATTTTTTTTGAATTATAATTATTTTATAACAAAATAATTTTATTTATTAAAAAAATTATCATATAAATATTTTTAAATAGTTATTTATCAAGACTTAAAAAATGTATCATGAAAATATATTTGGTGTGATGCTCTGAGTATTAGTTTTCTTTTCAAGGGTTGGGGGTTTGAATGCGGATAAAGTAATGTTTTGGGGGATATTTTGGTCAAACTAGGACAAACTCTGTAGGGACCCTTTTTCTAATTGTTCCCGCAAATTGGGATTTTCATAAACATCAGGGGAGGTACGTGGAAAAACCCCTTTTAAATTACGGCAGTTAGATTGGGGCGGCGGCATACAGACGGGCGTGAATAAAAAAGAAACATGGATCCGCATATTACAATAGACTGTCATTAGCAGTCAAATGCTACCGTCATCCCATACGGCCATACCTACTCTAGACAAATTATTCGACCATAATACTTTCTCGAATATAGTTATCCCAATGGATAATCATTTTTTAGTTTCTCTAAATTAAAAATCTTTGATTGATTGATGTTTATTCTGGAAATCAGAAGCATATATTCACCTTAAAACATCAAGTTTGTGCAGGAATTGAAAGCGCTTTCATGGCCAATATTTCAGGATTCAATCCAGAGCTCCTTGTTTCTTATAAATTTCCTGAGGTATCTCTTCGTTGCTCCCTATTTCTTGTGTTTTTCAAGTCGCCTTTTTTTTTCTTTGCACTTATCCATTTATTAAGAAAAGAAATTATCAGTTATTCCCAAGCGTTGACATTCGAAAATTTATCTCTAATGTTTGTTCTCATTCGTTTTCGTATATAACACCGGATGGGATGGATTGCAGAAAACTTTCACTTATAGCGAAAGGTAAAGATCCCACGTTTTCGCCATTACTTTGATTCATTGATGCCATTTTGCCGGATTGATGTAGTATATGAGGGTTAGTTTGCTTGGACATGTTACTAGTAAATTTCTTTTGTGAACAGAGATGCAGTGATCTATGCCTTGGGTGTTGGAGCTTGTGGACGGGATGCAGCAGACGATGATGAGCTCAGATATGTGTATCATGAAAACGGGCTGCAATTCATCCAGGTATTTTGTATTATGTTCTATATTGTTGAACAAAGTTGTTTATTGAATTATCTTATCAATAATAAGCATTGAGTTACGAATCTAGAGGTAATTGTTGATCTGGATCAGTTGTGTATTTGGGGTACTATCTAGTGTAACTTATTAAAAATGTGTTTTTGGAACTGAGGTGTTGTGGCTGAGTAGCCATGAAAAGAAAAGAATAATAATACCAAACATATCCAAAGTCTTTTGTAATTGAATATGGAGTTTGAGGTAAAGGGTAAAGAAAATTCATAAAAGGATAGGGCTTTTTATGTTGCCAACACTATATACACGTGTCATCGTGATTTGTTTCCGCCGCTCATGCCAATATGGCAGCAAAATTTTGTGATCTTATAGTAGTGGACTTGTGATCTAAACATAAACAGAATTGTATTCCATAAAGTTCTTCGTTTATTGTGGAGTTTCTGATTTATTGTCTTTTTCCCAATATAGGTCTTGCCAACATTTTCTGCCTTGTTTTCTTTTGAGGTGAGGCCAACAGGTGAACTAGATCTGCCAGGATTGCAGTAAGCCTCTTTGATTTCTCTTCACTATTTTATGTTATCTCTTCTTGTATGTAATTTCAAGTATTAGTTAATATTCTCGATGAAAGAAATCATACTATTGTCCTAGTGCATAAGCTCTCTTTTTTTTGTTGTATTAAATCTTTTTGAATATACTGAATTCAAAACTAATTTGCTTCTCTGATTTCTGTGTTGCAATGTAACAGATATGATCCAAGTCTTATGCTGCATGGACAACAGTACATTGAATTATATAAGCCATTTCCCTCTAGCGCGTCTGTATGGCTTTTCACCAGTAGCACTCAATATTTTTCATTATTATACTTTCTTTTTGTTGTGTTAAGCTACAGTTAATTATTTAACTAATTATATTATTGATGCAGATACGTAATGAATCATGCATTGCAGGACTGCACGATAAAGGTACTACAACTAAACGACTTGGGTTATCAAATTTATATACTTAAATAAAGGGAGCTTTGGTTAAGGCTGCTCTAGTTGTTATTATCATGTGGAAGGTTATGGCATTTTTACTGTCACCTACATGCATGGTTAGCGCTGATGAGTTGGTTGTACCACTCTTTTTTACTAACCTCATTTCCTTTTCAGAAATAAAAAATTTGAAAAATTCATGAATAACCCAACGTCTGCACTTCCTTTATGGATTTGGTCTGAATTTTCTGGTTTTACTAAGAAACATAAAGGTTAATGGATGATTATTCGGGGCTTTTAATTTTTTCCCCTCCAAAGACAGGAGGTTGCAGTGGTTATTTATGTGTCATGTGCAATGATTCTGGTGTTTTACATTTTCGTGCACTGGTTTAATTTTAGGTAAAGCTGCTATCATTGAGATTGAAACCAAAAGTTACAATTCAGAGTCTGGTGAACTACTGTGCATGAATCGGTGAGTCCTTTCTGAAACTATCTGATGTAGCCCTGCCAATTTTGTTTCTTATGAAAAGATTAAATGAAAAGAAAGAAAAAGAATTAGGGAAAAAAAGGTCTTACCCCGCTATGGACTCAGCAAGATATTATTCTGCAGGATGACTACCTATTTTCGGGGTGCTGGGGGCTTCTCAAATTCATATCAGCCATTTTCGTACTCAAACAATCCAACCAACAAAGCTTCAGCTGTGAAAATCCCTAAAAGTCGGCCTTTTGCAGTTTATGAGGATTGTACCCAACCATCTCAGGCATGTAAAATTGATTACATTATTTTGTCATAATCAACTGCTTAATTTGTATAGCATTTTATTTTAATCTGTTGCTGAAACTGAAAACTACTTGTTAAACAACTTCATTTCCTCCGCTTGTCTGAAAATTCTAAAATTAGTGTGCTTCAGTCAATAGTGTATAATAATATAATTCTTAGTTTATGTATATTATAAGAAATTTCTCACTACTGGTGCATGAATCAATTAACAATGAATCAGCTGTCCTGAAATCTATTATTTTCCTTGAAGGCAGTTGAGATGCTTTTGCCTACGAGATTGTTGATTTTGAAATTTAAACTGTTTCTGCAGGCATTGCTGTATAGTCTATCCGGTGACCACAATCCTCTTCATTTGGATCCTAAGATTGCAAAAGTTGCGGGGTTGGTACTCATCACAACTAATATTTTACAATTTAATTATTATAGTTTGGATTGGTTCATATAGTCATTCTCTATTTGTCTTATTTGGCTGGCCTTTCAACTACTGCAGTTGTCTTTGATGCAAGAAATCTTTAATATTCAATGAAAGAAAAATGCAAGGGATAACACCAGCCCAATAACATATGGTCAATATTGCAGACTAATGGCTTCTACTACTTTTTTCTATACCATAGTTGATAAAGAAAAAGAAATAGAATAGTGCAAGCCTTTTTTAGTCAGACCAAAACACATTAGTCAACCAGACAAGCAGGGTGATTTGTTTGCTTTGGGGGAAAATAGATAATATTTATGTCCATATTTTGATACTACTATTACTGATGGCATGATTAAACATTCTGATTTCAAATGTTATACATATACATTAAATTCAGCATATTTCTTGTATGGATGTGAGCCATATCAGAATGCATGATTGTATCAGTTGTATAATTTGCGTTAACACTGCAATTCGTGGCATAATTTTATTTTCACTGATAGCAAATTCAAATGCTTCTTATGCTTTCTGTCCATCTGATTTTGTTATACCTGATCTTTTGAAGGTTCTCTCGCCCAATATTGCATGGGCTGTGTACACTCGGGTTTGCAGTTAGGGCAATCATCAAATGCATTTGTAGAGGAGATCCAAACATGGTCAAAAGTATACTAGGGCGATTTCTTTTACACGTGTATCCTGGGGAAACTTTGATCACCGAGATGTGGCTTCAAGGCTTGAGGTATTATATTTCATTTTCTGATTGATGTGCGCATTAGTTGATCCATTAAGGTTTCTGCGACGGTGCTGGGTAGATATCTGACAGTAATCTTGTAATCTGCAGGGTAATTTATCAGGTAAAAGTGAAAGAACGAAATCGAAGTGTGCTATCTGGCTATGTTGATCTTCATCGTTTAGCTTCATCTCTGTGATTTAATTGCCTATTAAATTTAGGTTTTTATTTTCCTCTTTCGATATTTTCTAATTAATGTATAAAATATATTCAATAAGGCATTTCAATTCAATGCTTCTTGTAATTTACGTGAATAAATTACTGTGATTGAGTTTATTAGTGTTCTTTTAGTTTTTAAACTGAACGTTTTATTTAAACTTAATTTTGAAAGCTTGGTGGTTAGAAAATTTGGTAGTAATATTGAAATAAAATTAAGCTAAAATGAAAATTTATAGTAAGTTTATGAAATTATAATCTTAAAAATACTCTGGTAAATTTTATTTATTCAATGTTCTATAGAGTTTGTTTAATTGTTAAAAGGGTATGATATGTGAAACCATAATATTTGATGTTGAAATTTATCATTTCGTCACATACATGCTACATGAGATAGATCTCAGTCAACATTTAAAATTTGTTAATTATACAAAAAGTGTATTCACATGTTAGATAATTTTATCAAGGAAGTATCTTGTACTATCCTATCTATCAAATTGATTTACTTATTTACCGAGGTGATCGATTTTCCAACTGAGGTAACTTGGCTTCTGATATGAAACTAATTTTTTTTAAAAATATGAGAAATTTTATAAAATTGGCTAATATTTATTAAATGGAAATTTGTTTCTGATATACATTTGTTCTGTTCTGTCATTTTAAGTATGTACTCTTTTTCCAAAGTTTAACGGTGAAGTTAACCTCCGTTATGCGTAGAAACAAACAACGCGAGTGGCGTTCATTATCAATATTATACCTGATAGTTTCGTCTCCTGGTTGCTGAACTAAAACCCACGGAGTTAAATATTATTGGCGAGAGACTGCAGCCATTTTTAATCGATGAACAGTTTTCAAATGTCGAACGGAACCGAAAACGCGCGGGCTGGCAGCGTCCTGGAGGCGTCACGTATTATCTCCGCTGATGTGGAGCGTACCGTCACCGATGGAGACAAAGAGATGAAGCTTCTGAATGACGCTGCCCGGTCGTTGCCTCCAGACGCCGTAAAGGACTTGTCGTCCAACGAGGTTCGTGGTTTTATCTTCGTCACATCGTCTATGGATTGTTAGAGTTATTTTTTTCCGTCTTTATAAAATCAATTTCAATTTTGTTAGTCAGTATTTCGCAGCTCTACTATTTGAATTATTGTTGTAGTTTCTAAAGGAACTGAAAATTAATCTTTTAGGGTTTTGTGCTTCTGTTCGTATGCACTTACTGGTTAGGTAATTATTCATAGATTGAAATTTTTTTAGATTTTAAGTTCAAAATATTATGTCCTTATATTACAGGTGTGTATGAGATGCATTTTTCGGCTATTTGGAATACAAGTTCCTACTTATTCCTCACTCTCACTACCATCAATATTATGCAACATTCTTGGAGAACAAGCAGACTTGGACACGAATATGATCAATGTTGAGCCAAAAGTATGCAGGATTTGCTTAGGTATCTTGCAATTCACTTGTCCCGGTGATGAAGCAATTATAGTGGAAAAAGAGAGTGCTAATGATTTCGCGACTGCAATCGCTGACCTAGCAAAGAAAGAAGGTCATGAGATTGATAGTTTTTCTCTTGAAGTTTCTCTACCACCAATAATCCTGGAGAATGAAAACAGGGTTTGGTAAGGGTGGTTTCCTTTTTTATGCTCTATGCTAGACTAGATATGCTGTGTGAGCAATGCTATATCCCATGTGGACACAGTGATTTGAAGCATATTTTAGTATTCATTTAGTTGTCATATCCTAGTTAAAGAGTGCTCTATTCAACCTGCTTTAGGCTTCTTCCTGCACATAGTGCACAAATTTTATCAGTTTACTTGTGAATGATTATTTTACAAATTGTTTGTAGGCTGTATGCGAAAAGAAAGTATGGATCTGAAGTCTGGTTCAAAGAAAGGTCAATTTCTGAATGCACTTCTACAAAGGATGCCTTAAAATTTGCTTTAACAAATCCTCTTGAGACATTGCTGGTAATTAACTTTCTTTTGATGGTGCATGAAGCAATGTCAGTTGTTCGTAATTCTTCTGTTTTCTAAAAGTAGTGATATGGTGTACGTATGCAAGAAGGATTTTCTTGAGCCATACTCTGAAATATTCTATGTTATACAACGGTACATAAATATAAATTTATGTTTCCTTTTAATCCTTCATTATATTAAAGTTTTGCAGGATGTTAAATGTGGTGTTAGCACTTTCCGCATTCGTTTGACATACACACATGCTGAGGCATCAAAAATGATTCAGAATTCTGTCAAGACAGTTGAGGGCTGCAAGAGAAGAAAAGTAGGCAAGTCTTGTATATTAATGCTAAGACTTATCACATTGAAGTTAGGACATAAATATTTGCATTTACATTTTACTAGTCCAATTAATATTTATATCTTCATTGACTGATACAGATGCGAAGAACGGCTTGGACATTGTCAAAGATGAGTCAGCGATTGCTGTTGTTGAATTTTCAGTTGTTTCTACAAAAGGAGCAAATCCAGCTGATGAAAGTTCATCTAATGGTTTGCAAGTTAATGCACATTCGGAGACATTTGAATTCCCCCTAGAAAAGGTACTTGATTCGTTGTTTCAGCCAGTAGTTTCTACTAGGAAAGCATTTGTCTGATTGCTATGTTGAATCATCTTGGAATTTGAGTTTTGGTCTTTGCACTATTGAAAATTACTACTGGATTAAAGAGACAATGGAAAAATCTGCTCTTTCCAGCTACAATAAGATTTACACATAAATAACTGTCATTTATTTTGAAAGTAATAGAGGATATATTCTGATTTACATTTTCCGGAAGGACTACCTTTACAATAAAGTGGATTGGTTTTCCAATATTTAACCTCAACTTTGTTTCAGCAATTTACATTATCTTGATTGATCAATGTTTTTGTATTTGATATAACTGTGTATTATTTGGTTGTTTGTTAGCTTTGATGAGTGGTTTTATCTAGTTTGGTTTTTTTCCAGGTTAATGAACCTTGCCGCTTGGAGTGTCTTTGCTACAGGACTCCTATCTACTTTGGTGGAAGATATCTGAAGGTATGTTAACTAATATTTTGATGTGTTTATGCATACAATGTTTTTAACAAATTTAGTGTTCTTTCACATGCCTCACTCGAATTTATGCCACTGTTCATGAAATTCATGAAAAACGGTTATTTCCAGTACTGAAATTATATACTTCAGATTAGCCAACATGCCTTCATCTGGGCAATACAACCAATGGAGCTAGTTCTCTTTCTTGTGTTGACATCTTATTATCTTTTTCTTGAAGCAATGTGGTGAAATAAGGTGAGTAAAGAGTTAGGGTTTTATAGAGAATGGATGGATTGTTTCAAGTAAGTTCTGAAAAACTGAAGGTAAATAAAATAAAGGATTTCACAAGTTTGAAGGGGCCATGTTCCCTTGAGCTTGTACCTAGTTCAGCTCTATGCGAATATGGGAATAAAGAATGTTCTCAATCTAATTTTAGGCTTCATCGGAACATTGATAATATGTTGGGACTGTGTTAACAGGCAAAGGAAATTTCCCACGTCAAAGTTTAGATTGGAGACTATGCAGATACATAAATTTTCTTTTTGCAATTTAACCTTTTCTTTTTATTTTTTTCTATATTGCAGTACTCAAGAAATGTGAGTCAAACACGCTGGATTATTGATGAGGAGAGAATGGGAGAGACATCTATTGAGGTATATTCACTGCTGCCGGTGGTCAATGACATCATAAATGAGGTTGATAAGCTAACTTTATGTGCTTCCCAGGAGATAATAGGTGGTAACATTCTTCCTATGTGTCGGGGTGACAATTTCAAGTTTCATGCTGCTGGTAGAGAAGATATAGATGTAATAAAAATACACATTATTAAATTTTGTTTGAAATCAGTAAAAAATAATTTCTGACAAAAGTAATTTCTCTTTCCAGGTTCGGATGTTAGGTTCAGGTAGACCTTTCCTGGTTGAGATACAAAATGCACGCCAAATACCATCTGAGTTGTTAGTGAAAGAAATAGAAACAAAGGTGAACAGCTTGGAAAAGAAATTAGTAAGTTAATTGTCAAATCTAATGTGATGTATCTTTTTCTGCCGGTTTATAATGATTATGCTTAACCACATTAGACCTGAAAGTGCAGGTTAGGGTAAAGAATCTTAAAGTAGTAGGCAGTCAGGGCTGGACCCTGATGCGTGAAGGAGAAGCAGAGAAACAGGTTATTCTTTCCTGTTAATTGAATATAATAGTTCTTCCTGCTGTTATTGCTTGTGAATGTGAATTTGTTGCGAAAAGCTGACCAGAATTAGGCTTACTGTTATGCAGAAGCAATATGCTGCATTAGTGTGGATTTCTCGCCCAGTTCAGGATGAAGACTTTCAGGCCATATCTTCTCTCAAGGAAATTGTGAGTTGTTATACAAGTTTCTTTTGCTATTTTCCTTTTCTATCTAAAGGGTGGGCAGGGTGTGGAACACAATTGTCTATGGTAATTTGTTGTATATTATGCCTTTCTGGCTATGTAATTGCTTTTTAGATTTCTCATTTTCTATAGTGAAGGAAATCATTTATCTAATTTCCACCCTGCTAATCTTATTTTATTTTTTCTTTATGCAAATATTATTTTATTTTAAAAAGCAATAAATGAAATTGAACTGAAGCATACCATAGAAGAATAATTAAGAATTACTTCCAACTTGTTCTATGACCAATTTTAGGGGACTGAATGTCAGTCTTTTCTTAGTTATAGTTTTAGCTGCTTTGGCCAATCATATATTTGGAAGAATAGTTCCTCTGATGGTGAGCTCTCAATCATCGTCTTCTTTGTCTCGTGCAGCAAATTTTGCAGAGGACTCCTATAAGGGTGCTTCACCGTCGAAGTCCAATGGAACGGGAAAAGACGATCCATTGGTTTGAGCCTCTCTAATTATATAGCATAGCAGTCATATGATTTGACAATTGTATAACATGTTCAGAATCCCTATCACCAATTGTTTCTTATTTTCTTCTAATTTTAGGATGAAAATTGAGAAGATTTCTGGAAGCTCTCAGTATTTCCTTTTGCACCTGTGTACCCAGGTAAAATATTTCATCTCTGAACTGTTACCATGTATGAAAATTTTATATTAATTTAGGGGTTCTGAGAATCTTGAATGCATAATGTTTTTTATGTGGAGCTTGAGTAGAAGCATGACTAGAAAGCCTTTATGACTATATAACTCTCTCTGCATGGTTGGTAAAGTATTTTTATGCATGCATCTATGGTGTTTCAAGATATTATTTTTCATAATTTACCCCCTCCCTTACCGACCACCCAAGACCTTAAATGAGGAAAGAAAAACAGAACTAAGGTTATTTTTGCCCAGTGAAATATTCAGATTCATGCCCTAGTCCTACATTGTAGGTATATGTGTAGATACCATTAAATAGAAATGATGATGTTTGAATTGCAGGCTGGAACATATATTAAGGAATTTGTACATGGGGATCTTGGGCGCACCAATCCAAGGTATGGAAAATGATTGAATAATGTTACTCGTGTTAAATATTAGGTGGTGATAGGATTATTCAGTTGGTTTTTCTGTTCTACCCTTGTGTAAGAAACTTGGCGGCACTAACTGCATTATTATTTTTGTTTTTACATTACAGAAAATTTAATTATTTCGGAACTTAATTCTTCATTGTCTTTCTGCAGCATTGGATCAATTTTAGGATGCAGAGCAGAGATATTACAACTTGATGTTACAGATGTAAAAATGGACTGTTTCTTAACTGAATGAATTGAGTTTGTGTACACATTTTTTCTGAATCAGCTTTGGAACATGAGAAAGGACATTCCACACCAAACAACTATCTTCTCTCTCTCCTTTTTTTGCTTCGGATTCTTCTCCATAATATATTTTCTATCTGGAGTCTAGTACTTTTTTGTGCTTTTCACTCGTCGCTGTGGTGTGTTTTAGTGTCAAGTTGTTATGAACTGAGAAGCGGCAAATTTTTCCAAATGATGAAATATACCACATCCGGAAACGCGAGTCTTTTAATATTAATTGTTAGGTCATTGCTTTAGATGGTATATCGTATTCATACACGTATTAAGCCAGCTAGCCACCACTTGTTCAGTCTCTGAGGTTGATGTTAGCGACTGCTCAATGATAAAATCATTTTCACTTTTGAAATTCACTTCAATTTTTATTTTTAATACCAATATTACAACATAGTTATGATTCTACCGGAATTTACAATCTTACCAACTTCGAAAGTTGATGGGCCGCACCCTCAAATATAATGAAGTCACTTTATCAAATGTAAGCCGGACAATTAGGGGCAGAGGCTATTTACCGCTGAACATTAGCTGGGTGGCGAAAATCGCTTTTTTGGGTATTAAGCGGCAGAGTAAAATCACTCTTATCAAATATAAGTTCAAAAAAAATACATGTCCTTGGAAATGAAAAGGTTTATGACAATCTTAAATAAAGCCTAAGCTTGTTAACAAATAAAATCAGAATCAGACCAGAGCACTCGGCTGGGTGGAAGGATATAGGGCTAGATTTCAATAATCATCGACCGACAACTTATTACCGTTGTCATAATTGGGGAAAAGAAAAAAGAGTTCCCTAACATTTGGTGACTGGTTTATTTTCATATTACATTGACCTATCAATTTCTGACAAAAAAAAAATGTAAGGATCTATATTTCTGGTAGGCGTTAGAAAATTTTCCTACCATCAATATCAGCTAGTCAACCCAAGAAGCATCTAACATCTTGGCCATGAAGGCATAACGATCAGCAGCTTCATCAATCTGCAGAGTACGGAAATACAAGGTTAGATGCTCTAGAAGACAAGAAATATCAACACCACAAAAACTGAGTGCTGATAAGGATTTAAATGATACCATTTTCTGTGTTGGACGTCCAGCTCCATGTCCAGCCTTGCACTCAATGCGACCAATTATTGGGTTGGTTTGAGGGCTTTTCTCCAAACTCGTGCACAAGACGTATTGCATAGTCTGAGAACAGATAGAGCACCAGATAAAGAGAATTCATAAATTACTCTAATAGAAGTTACATCACATTTGATGAGTACTTTATTTTATGCACATGCTGAATGCAACAACGTTTAATAAATTTCTGGGGACCAATGAACCTTAAAAGATTTGCACACTCAATATAACAAGTTCACTAATAATGGACAAAGGCATTTCCACTAATAGAAATCAAAGCAAACAAGATATGACAAAGAAACTATAACCTAGTTTTCATAATTAAGCACTCACCGCCAATAACTTCAACGAGTGTAAAGGTACAACCCGATCATCGTGATCGGCTGTCAACAGCATGGTTGGCGGGTACTGCAAGGAAGGTTTATCAGGGTGCTGTTCCCATGGTCTTCTGACATTATGTAGCGGCGAGTACCTTAAAGAGAGGAAAATAAATGTAGCAACATCAGCATATAATCCAAATGTCATATCTTTTAGTTATCCAACAAAGGCTATGTATGTCTGGTTGAATAATACAGACGGAGGAGCTTAAAATTTTCTATTTGGAAGAAAGAGAGAGTTGATGCTAGTGTGTGCTCGCAGCATATTGACTCCAAGTAGCTTCCTATACACAAATTCTAAGGAAAGTGGGCTTGCAGGTTCTGTGAGGTTAACCATTTCTACATACAATTAGGCATTTAACAAGGAACAAGGTTTTCAAATTTTTTAATCTGGTATAAGAAAAAGTTTTACTCACTTGATTAGCCAATCAAACTCTTCCTGCTTCTCTGAACAACCATAATCAGAAGTCCATGCATGACCTGCAGAGCAAATTTAAGCCAATATATATACGATACTAACATAGTAAAATGACATATAAGTAAGCCAAAGGATTTAAACTAACCTATGGTGAACTTGTGGAACCGCAGCATGTCCATTACACCAACATTGGCCAAAGCACAACCAAAAAGATCAGGTCTCTGCAACAAAACAAAGTTGCTAATGCAATTTACGAATTCAATGTGAATGAAAAAAATATAAAACCAAAAGCTGCAATTGAGTATCTAACAGTCCACCTGATTTATGCAAGCCCCTACAAGAAGCCCACCATTGCTTCCACCTTCAATGCACAACTTTCTGGGCTGTGTGTAACCAGTAGATATTAGGTACTCAGCAGCAGCAATGAAGTCATCGAAGCAATTCTGCTTTTTTGCAAGCGAACCTGCTTTGTGCCACTCCTCTCCATACTCTCCACCACCACGGATATTGGCAATACAGAAGATAGCACCCAGATGCTTTATGAGTACAGTACGACTGACACTAAATGTGGGTGTGATACTAATGTTAAACCCACCATATCCATACAACAAACATGGATGTGATCCATCCAAATTAATATTCTTTCGAGCTACAACAAACATTGGTATCTTGGTACTGCCATCCTTAGTTGGCAAAAAAACCTAAAAATGGAAAAGCCAATCAGACAGGGAAGAAATGCAGTTTGGTAAGAAGATAACATTTGATTAAACTCAAGGTTTATGGAATGATCTTATGCAGGTTCCACGAAAATAAAGGAATTAAAAATGCACAACCAACTCAGAAAGCTAGAATCATCCAATGTTGTTATGAGAGCAACAATAGTTACCCACCTGATCAACATGGAACTCTGAGCGATCAAATCCAGGTACACTAATTTCACGAAATATCTTCATATCTGGAGTCTCAGTTTCTAAGTTGCATTGATATATGATGCCAGGAGTAAGGAAACTACTAAAACCAATAAAAATCAGAGTGTCTTTACGACGTGCAGATATCCCATAAACAGAGCCAATTTCAATTGGTAATTGATGCAACAGGGAACCAGTTTTCAAGTCCCTTATCTGCAGAACATACTTCACATCACTCAAGTAACTCACAATCAGTTGATTGACATTAACAGCATATGCCGCTTCAAGCACATCTTTTTCAGCTTCTGGAACAACATCTGACCAGCTCTTTGGCTCCTTGAGATCCACTCGAACTATTTTATATTTTGGAGCATCTTTATTGGTGAGGAAAGTAAATACAGTGTCATCATTTGCAATGGCTTCATACCTTGCATCAAAGACATCAATGAGCTTAACAAATGGGAGCAAGCCACCTTTCTTCCTTAAACCTTTCAGCCCTTCTGGCAATGCGGACAAGTCACAATAATATACTTTGTTGACTGGATCACATGTCTCATCAATATACAGGAGTAGGTACTGCACGACAGCATAACAAGTAAGAGCACAACCATAACATGAAAAAAATGAAATAAAGGAACATGGACACTACTCAAACATACCACCATCCCTCCGAAATGAACATCAAAAGTTCGAATAGAAAATCACCTTCCCATCTTCTGTAACACGGCCTGAAAATAGGTATTTGGGATTTTCAGGATCTCTCCAGCATAAAACATCTTCTGATTGTTCTGTACCGAGGAAATGATAATAGAACTCATGGTAAAGGTTAGAATCGGTTTCTGTCCCAGCATCCACATTTTTACCCTCTCTACAGAAGAAAATTACCATCATCATAAACATATGTTCAGAATAAAAATAAATAAATATATGAAGGTTTGATAATTCACAAAATATTCACTAAATTTCCCCTATTAAAACTTACACCTAAAATACAATGCCAAATGTTCAAATTCACCCGAACCCACAAAATATTCATGAAATTCCTCTGTTAAAACCCACACCTAAAATACAACGCCAAATGTTCA
This sequence comes from Melia azedarach, assembly GCA_028052125.1. Lineage (NCBI taxonomy): Eukaryota > Viridiplantae > Streptophyta > Magnoliopsida > Sapindales > Meliaceae > Melia > Melia azedarach. The sequence continues at coordinate 11,776,794 of CM051407.1, read as the reverse complement.
AATTCACCAGAGCCCCACCAACAGGTATAGTATATCCACGGACTTCTTGGCTTCAAACCCGACAATCATGAGAATTCTTAAGATAAAAAGAAATACTTTACGTTGACAAGAAATAAATGCTCATCACTTACTTGGGTGCTGGGTATCGGCTGTAGAAAAACCCTTTGCTGTCATGGGTCCAACTAATACTCGAAAACTTAACCTGTAATACACCACATTAATCATTTTCTTTTCTACATTGGTTTTAAATTCAAATATTCCTTCATTATCAATTCAAAAATAAATAAACATGGAAGGAAAATGTAAGAAACTCGCCCAAGCCAGAGTGTCAGGCTCGACTTTTCGATCCTCAATCCGTATTGATTTGATTGTCGTCCAATCACTTCCACTCGTACTAAGCGCATATGCCAAGTATTTACCATCCTCACTAATCGATATACTGTTCAAAGCCACCGTTCCATCATCACTAAGCGTATTTGGATCAAGCAATACTTTCGCTTCTCCATCCAAACTATCCTGAACATAAAGCACACTTTGCGCTTGAAGCCCCGTATTGTGAAAATAAAAATACCTATTCCCTCGCTTAAACGGTGCTTCGTAACGCGGGTGATCGAACTTCTTCGTAATCTTCTGGCGAAGCTTCTCTCTTGCATCGCATTTCTCTAGCAGTGATTCTGTCAATTGCACCTGCTTCTGTACAAAATCTTTCACTTCTTCCGCATCCGGATCTTCAAGCCTATCCAATAAAACATTAAATTTTTTTAAAAAAAAAAGAAGCAGAAGAAAATCATAAAATTTGGAAATTCAATTTAGAAATGACTTACCATCGATAAGGGTCAGCAATCTTCACACCGTGATAATCATCGACGACGGAGTCGTCTCTACGAGCGATCGGATATTGCAGACGTTCGTCTGGGGCAGAAGCCGAACCCATGGTTGGTCTTGGGTTTAAAGGAAGAACAGAATGATTACTAGCAGAATTGAAGAATTTCAAACTCGTTTGGCGTTTGCTTTGTTTGAGAGGCAAATAGAAGAGACTGAAGGCCACAGGTATTTGAAGGCAGCGCGTAAGGGCGGGTGAGAAATTACGAAAATGGGCGCGAGCAACGTATGAGGACATGTTTACGCCGTGACGATGGTGGATTCCTGGATTGGGCCTTTTAGGTTCGACGGGTTTTGTGGATATAGTGGGGTTGAGGTGTCGTCATTTTGGTTACATTATGTCGCCATGTTTTCGGAACTGCGATGCGATTGGCCATCGCGACCTCGCTTGACTAATACTGCTAGGGCGTATTATATAGTTAGTCATCAAATCAAACATACATTTGTTGATGAATCATTCCCTTTCCTTTTCTCTGTGCAATTGTCAAGATTGAATTGGGATTCCGTGTTTGATTTACTAACAACTAATCATCATAAGAATATACACACACACGTATTAGTTCATACAAGCATGCAATCTAATCTTGGTTCCTTCGTTTTAGAATAAGATTCGAATCATTTGATTTGTTCAAAAAAGTTGCATTTGGTGTCACCTTGAGACACAGTATCTGTCATTATCGTTCTTTTTCACAATATTGTATCATCGTGGAGTGTGAATTTTATGTGTAAAGCACTTGATTCTTCTCCCTCACTTAAAATTAAGTGAAAATTTTCTCTATCCTTATTATTAGGAGAATAATTTTAATGCCAACAACGATTAAAGTAAAATGATTATGATAAATTCTTTTGTATATGATTGGTAATCACAATTTATTTATGATACAGGACATCAACTAAAAATACTTTCACTAATATCGGTAACTAAACATTATGATAATAATATGATGAGCTATCTATCATCATAAAATCAGAAGAAACTTCTAGAAAAATATACCATAACTCTTTTTATTAAAAAAATTACAGTATCTAAATTCTGGCAAAAGAATAAATAAATACACACTTCTTGATCATTTTAACGGATAATTTTTTTTATATCAGTTGTTGTTACTTTGTTTTCAACATGGCTAATAAATAGGATTCTTGTCAAGAGTTGTATTTGTTACAAATGGTTAAACACACGCCATTATTTGTGTTGAAGAGATTTACACGTTAAATATACCATTCTTTATTCTACGATACAAACAAGTAGTTTAACCAAAAATAGATTTGTAGCTTTCACGGCATTGGATTGGACTACTCTACATATCCAATATCAGAGTGTTAGCTTATACACATCATGGATACACTACGTATCTACTGAACGCCTCTGATCTGTCGTATTTCTTCATTATATCTCCGACATGAATGGTTAGATTGCAGGCGCGGGGCAGTTATTTTGTGTCGGTATGATTATTATCATCATCATTATTATTATTATTATTATTATTATTATTATTATTATTTATTTATGTCCCACTTACGCATCAGAGCAGAGCATATGGATTTAGCATTTTCGGCGTTTTAGGTCCGCAGACTCCACCTTCTGGAAGTAGCTGTGGAGTTGGACCACTTATTATCACAATAATTGAATCGTTCAATAAGTAACTAAACCCATATGTCCAGTATTAATAAGACTGACCTAAACCATACCCATATGACCCTGTAGCTTATGACATAGCTGCGCGCGTTGCAATCAGCCGACACTAAAAGTACGAAATTTCACTTTAATCCTTAATATTTTGTAAAACTAAACTTTACCCAACTAATTTAACACACTATTTTACAAATATCTATAATATTTAATTTATAATTCTTGAATCTCAAAATATGTTAATTACACCTAGTTAGAGAAGAGCAATAAAATGAATCAATCAATTAGTATTTATTACTAACGACGTCTACGACTACTACGCCACTACTATTAGGAACTAAAATGAAATAAAAGATAAAATAGTATAACGTCGAATTACTTGAGTGGATTAAAATGAAATTTTACCCCCAAAATCTTTACACAGTGCTTGGAGCGTTTTTCCTACGCTCCGTTCAGGCAGGTGGGCGTACAACCTTCTCAATTAAATAAAAAAAGGAAAGAAAGAAAAGAAACTGCTTGTGTTTCCATGGTGGGGACTGCTGTTACGCAAAGCCAACGGCAATTTTGTAAATGCGTAAGAGAGATAGCAGAGCCAGAGACTCGGTCGCAGAGAGCTTTTACTCACCTTTTGCTTTTTTCACTCTTTACTCAAATCTTATCAGATGCAATCATTCATCCCTCACCGCATGCAATTATTTTTGTAAGAAGCTTGTTATAATTTGATCTTCATCAATGGAGAGCGTTTCGTCGGAGGACGGGTTCGATGAAATGAGCGATCGATTAGAGAGTTACAGTTTGAGTGCAGACATTAGCGAGTCTGAGAGCTCGAGTAGCAGCTTTTCGTATCGGCATTTTGAAGGCCGCGAATGTTTTTCCACTTCTTTGACTTCTTCGCCGCTCGTGGAACCAGAATTTGCCGATAATTCAGGTCCTTCAACGCCGGTTCCCATTATGTTGCCGGTGGTTGGGAGTAGACACGTTGTCGTTTCGGTGAACGATGCAGAGAAACCGGAAGCTGACTTAACCGGTTAGTCTTCTGTTCATTTGTTAACTTTATTTGCTTGATTGATTCAGCTCACGGGTTTGTGATCTAGTAGAATCTAAGCAAAAGAACTGGAGGAATATTCTAACGGTAATAGCGTATGCTTTCCCTGTTTTGCTACATTTTAGTTTCACTATTAAAAATTTATGCTTCGGATCCGTTATAATCTTCTAGAACTGTGTTTGGTTGCGGAATAAACGGAGGGTCAAAAGAGCTTAACTATTAGAGTGAAGTCAGTTCCAAAGAAATAGGAAAACTCGTGTTGACTCGGGCATACTATTATAGAAACTCAACCAATATTTAAATTAGTCTTTCCTTTGCCCACATTACATATTTCCGTTAGTCCTGCCAAACAGGGAATAGGACTTTAAGTTCTCTGTTCTAACCAAACGGATTGTAAAGCGGAAATTGCCTCATAATACTTCGATTTGTATTCATACTGTTGCAGAAGTTGAATTAATGAAGGAGCGTTTTGCTAAGCTTCTGCTTGGAGAAGATATGTCAGGAGGAGGGAAGGGAGTTTGTACAGCTCTCGCCATCTCCAATGCCATTACAAATCTTTCTGGTTAGTTATTGTATCTTCATTTTCTTGGATTTTGTTTCTCTACATTGTAGTGAATTCATGGGTACAATACAAAATAACAAATCAAGATTTAATAATAATAATAACAATAAACTCAGAATGTAGCCCATAAAACTAAATTTTTAGTTTATTTTTGATTAATTGGAGGGTTATGTAAGGTTCTTATGATTGCATCGAATTATTCTGGGCTAAATTTTGCAGCTTCTGTATTTGGGGAACTATGGAAGTTAGAGCCACTGGCACCACAGAAGAAGATGATTTGGCAGCGAGAAATGGAATGGCTTTTATGTGTAAGTGATTCCATAGTGGAGCTTATACCATCATTGCAAGAATTTCCAGGTGGTGGAACATTTGAAGTCATGGTGACTCGGCCACGTTCGGATCTTTATGTAAACCTTCCAGCACTCAAGAAACTTGATACCATGTTGGTTAGCATTCTTGATGGGTTTCACGATTCTGAATTTTGTTATGTTGACCGTGGGATAATAGTTGCTGGTGCTGATGACACCGAAACCTTTCCTGTGCCTTCATCCTCTGGAAGGCCTTCAATTAGTCTGGAAGAGAAGTGGTGGCTTCCATTCCCTAAGGTTCCACCAAATGGTTTGGCCGAGAATATGAGGAAGAGATTGCAGCAGAGTAGGGAATGCACAAATCAGATCCTTAAGGCTGCCATGGCAATCAATAGTAATGTGTTGGCTGAGATGGAAATCCCAAATGCTTATTTGGAAAGCTTGCCCAAGGTATGGAGATTTTGTTTTGTTGGGTTTGGGCACCTAATATCCTTTGGCTTTCTCCAGTCTTGATTTAGTGATTGGTCATTCAAATAATTGGATTCAAATCTACCAATAGTCTTACGTCCCCTGTAATAGATTATTAGGACTTGCCAAATGCTTTATCTTAGGGTGAAATTGAAATTAAAATTTGAACATCTTGGTAATCAGTATTCACTCTTCAAATGCATTTTCACTACATTTCTTGTTTTGAAGACAGAGGTGCTTCCTATTTTACATCTTTGCTCTCTTCCGCTGGTCATCTTAATATCTTGGTGAAATATTACCACCACAGTTGCAAGACTTCTTTCCCTACTCGAGCTTTGAAATGATGCCTAATTGTCTTGTCTCTTCATTTCTCTCATTTGGTATCCTAATGTATGTTTGCCTTTTTTTTTCACCCACCAATATTCTTCCAGACTGGAAAAGATTGTTTAGGCGAGATCATGTATAATTACATAACTGCTGATCAGTTCTCCCCAGAGTCACTTCTTGATTACTTAGACCTGTCATCAGAATACACCACTCTGGAAATAGCAAACAGGATCGAGGCAGCTGTGCACATTTGGAGGCAGAAGTGCCTGAAAAAACGGTTAGTTCACAGAAAGACAGGAAGGTCATCATGGGGTGGTAAGGTCAAAGGCTTTGTTAATGATGCAGAAAGAAGTAAGCTTCTAGCACACCGCGCTGATACCATTCTGCAGAACTTGAAGTTACGATTCCCAAGTCTTCCACAGACAGCTTTGGACATGAGCAAGATTCAATATAACAAGGTATATCATCTGACAATTTTCTGCACTACAGCATTTAGCTCTTACACTTCGCTTTCTGTCTAAGAGTAATCACATGCTATGCTACTGAAGCTTCATGATTTGATATGGATGCAGAAGCGAGAAATTATGGGCCTATTTGATTATTTGTGTCTATGTAATTTTTGTATATGAATCTAGTCCCCACAATGTCCTCGCAATTGGTGGGGTAGGGTTGTACTGCCAAAAAAAGAAAATAGACTAAGAACTTCAACGAAATGCAACTTAGTAGCAGGAAATTATGTTTGTCCTTGTGTGTGCACACGCGTGTAAAAGTTGAGATGTGAAAATTGTAAATTCCTTCTTGGCCTGCAGGATGTTGGTCAGTCAATTCTTGAGAGCTATTCTAGGGTGATGGAAAGCTTGGCCTTCAACATAATGGCTAGAATCGATGATCTCCTATATGTGGATGATGCCACAAAACAACGCGCAGCAGCAGAGTCTACATCACTATATAACCAGACAAGGTTCAATGGAGCTGTTCCAAAACAAAAGCGAATATCTCCTAGCCCTTTCTCCATTCAGCGGAGCCCGTCTGCCTCTCCTTTTAGAATTCCGTCATTTTACTCTCTCAAGGCCATGGTTCGAAGCCCTGGGCGTGCACCAACACAATCCTGTCTAAAGAGGAGCAATCTAAGAGACCCGCTGGATGGTGCACTGGAAAAGCTGAGTTTCTAAAATTATATATATAGAAAGGATAAATATGGTAATACTTCTGAACTAGATTGATATTACTTCTTCTTTTAGTAAATGCAGCTGAATGCTGGTTTTGTTAGCCTGTTAGATAGTGAATGCCAGTAGAAATCAGGATCTTGTATATATTCTTAATGATTAGAGAGATATCTATTAATTAGTCTGTAATTTGACTCCACTTGGTCTCTTTTCATTTCTTGTTTTCTGGGATGTTTAATGACCAATGAATACGATTATAACACTAGTGGAATTTGCAGAACTTGCTTGCCACTTCTGTATTTGTTGCTTATAATGCAATGCTTTGTAGGATGTTGGATGACTAATGACATCCAAAAGTGTACTAACTTGGGCGCTTTTCTGTACTTCATTCAATTTACTTTTGAGCATTTTTCTTGTCAATTTTAAAGTTTAACTGAAAATTGGGTCATTCTTACGAATTACTGATTCGTGACGACCAGAAGAACTGGGCTGATATGATCGAGGTATATCTTTCGAATATATAACCAGTGAATAAATAATTGACCACCGTCGTCTTTCAACTGCATAAAATAGCAAGATTTGTTTTTCTTTAGGTCATTTTTTACGGCACGTTTATATTTATTCACATATATCAAATATAAACTAATTTTTATGAAAGTCATCATTCTATTTTCAATAACAGTACAATAATTATTTTATTTTTATTCTAATTAAAAATAGATAACGTCTAATACCCCTATTCTTTTGCCTACTACCCCGTCACCTTCCTATATTTTTTTAAATACCTCATTATCCCCTTATATTTTGATTTTATCCTTCAATAAATTAAATATTTTTTATTTTATCATTTGTAATTCAACATAAACCAATTGAATTGAAGAGTAAAATCGAAAAAAAATAAGAATCAGGAAAATAATAAGATATTAAAAAAATATAGAGGGTGATGAGGTATTAGTCAAAAAATTAGGGGTATTAAACATTCTCCCAATTAAAAATAAAGAAAGGATAATAACATTTTAACTCTTAAATTTTAGTAAAATAATAAATTAAAACATAGTTTAGTTAATTTTAATATTTTAGTCTATATTGTGTCATTATATTTGTTATCATTTATTAGAAATTTTGAAGAGATAATTGAATTTTTATTTGAAACAATAAAAAAATCTTAATTGCACTACAGTAAAAAATTTTAGATTATCAGAAACACAAATAAACCCACGACATATAACTTTTATTTACAATTTTTTAAAATGAATAATAACAAAAATTGTTAAAAATTTTCTTGAATAGGTTATTGTAGTTTTCAATGGTAGATTTTTTAATATAATTTGAAAAAAAAGTTTGTGTTAAAAAAAAAAAGAAAAATGACAAATGACAATAAAAATTAAAATGTTAAAACTATCTAAATTATATTTTAATTTATTATTTTCACAATTTATGGATTAAAATATTATTATTTTATTTTATTTTTAAAATATTGTACTTTATGTTCCTATCTTTGGGAAAAAGTGATATACCTCTGAGTATTTGAGAAAGGCAACATACTCCTGAATTTTGAGAAAAGTCTAAGATACTCCCTAAGGTTATTATTTACATATTAATTTAACTATTTTACGCTTCTACTATTAAAAATATCTAAAATAATTATATTATCTTTATTTTTTTATTTTGTAATAACTAATAAAATCCAATTCTCACATTTAAATTTAAAAGTTATAATAATATTTTAACTTTTAATTATTTATTTTCTTTCAAATTTATTATCAATTTTATATAATATTTAATTATATATTTTCTAAAAAATTATGTATAATTACGTAAAAATTTAAAAAATTTTGACAACAAATTTTATGTTATAAAAAAGTCTATAGTTAATTATACATAATTTTTAAATATACTATAATATATTTTAAAAATTATAAATATTTAATTATAAATTTTGAAAGATCAAAATAATTAAGAATTAAAATATTATTATAATTTTTAAATTTAAATATTACAATAAGATTATAATGATTATTATAAAGTAAAAAAATAAATTAATTATTTTAGATATTTTTAATAGTAAAGGATAAAATAGTTAAATTAATATATAAATAGTAACTTTAAGGGGGTATCTTAGACTTTTTTTAAAATTCAGGAGGGTATATTGCCTTTTTAAAACATTCAGGGACTATATTTTCTTTTTTCAAAGGTCAAAGAGTAAAATACAATATCTCTTTATTTTTTTATTGAGATAAAGGTAAAATAGTTATTTTATTATTATTTGAGGTGAAGTGATAATTTTTATAAAAATTTATTTATATTTGATATATGTCAATAAATATGAAGAAATGATTTTTTATTTTTCGAACAAATTGATACTGTAGCCACATGAGTCGGATTTAGCATAAACCATGGCCTCACTCTTTACTCGCTTTATGGGAGGAAGAGAAAACTTCTCATTAAGCCAATAACAATGTATTTTAATATCTATAATTATTTCACTCGCCCCGATTGTAGCCCACTCCAACCCAGCGGTCTGGCCCGGCCCGGCCCTCTCTCCCACTACCCGTCTGCTGGTTTCATCTCATTAATTCAACGTCCAACGCAACGAGAGTGATACCTAGAAGTTGCTAAATTTAACTATAAAATATGCATCGCAAATGATATTAGATTTATCAAATAGATAGTTGAAACATAGAATTAATGATTTTAATAATTGTAAAAATTTATTATTAAGTTAATGAACATTATTGGATCGTATTTATAAAGAGAAGAAAGGAGGTTGATTAATGAAAGTATTCCCGTAGGATGGTATTCTCCCCTGCCTGTTATGGTACTTGATTGGTTTCAAGGCAACTAACATAGGATAACATGTATTAAAATAACTATTTAGTTTTGCCCAAGCATAAAGCAATCAAGCTGTAGCAAATCGACCATAATATTATCAAAATTTTATCTTTTAACATTGTCAAGTAAAAAACTGATCTTAGCAATCTGATAATACATACAATGATCATACATACATACATACATACATACATACATATATCTGTATAGCAGCTCTGGCCCCTTCTGCGGGCTTTGCAGAGGAATGTCCAGCCGATTGCGGTTGCCTGAGAGAAAACCAGACCCATATTTTTCACCACTGGTAAACAAACAAAGGGTTATGGATGAAACCATTCATTTCTCTTGTTTTTCTCAACAACGACACATACGGTGGTTTATTACAGCATCATTATATTTCCTTTGAGCATTTGCCGACGGTGCGCAATTAATTAATGTTTAATTAGTTTAGGGTAGCGACTTGTTAGACCGCTACTCACAGTGGTTGCAGCTCAGCTCTTTCACTTGAGAATTAGACTCCGGAAGCATATTTACATTAATTGTATATACTGGTGAAGATCATCGCAGATAAATTCTTCTTCTTCACATATTTTTAGTATTTCAACGAAGAATCAATGCAAGTTTCACTATCAGTTCCCTTAAAATCGTTGTTCCTTGTCAAAAGAACCATGACAAACGTATGCACGGGAATGGAATCAGAACGAGGAAGTAAAAATTTTGAGAAATTATTATGTAAATAATAAAAGGTTAAAAGATAAATTTTACATCATGGTTTGCCCCGCGAGTTTACACTGCAGACACAAAAAATAAAATAAAATAAAAGCCTGATCTTCTAGAAGTAAAACAAAGATAAAACATGAAACACAAATCTTATTAGGACATGGTCTTAGGAGTCAGAACTCAATATTTTGTTCAGAAATGTTGACCCAGATGAAGATTAGAAGCTACATGTCTTGATTAAATCTCAAAACTCTCTATGCAACAGACTAACAAAATTAAAAATATAAAAAATAAAATAAAAATAAAAAATGGACCCCCCAAAAATTATCATTGCCCTATTAGCTAAGCTAATTTTCTTGTATAGCTGCTGAGTCGTACGATTGACTAAATTCAAAATGCTTGACTATTTGACTCCAACTCCAAGCGAATAATGGAAAATGTGCTACGCTATATATGCTAGAGAAGCTTAACCACAAGGTGGCCGCCTTAAAGGCAGAAATCTAAATTAATCCACGCGACTGCAAGGGTCGTGAAAACCACGAACCAGTTACCTACGCTTCTGATTGAATGTTAAAAAGCACGTCCTGGTATAGCGCGTGGGTAATGTGGGGCAACGTATTGGTATTTAATAAATAGTATTGTCAGTAATCAATCATGAGCCTACGTAGAAGATGAATTGGGAAGTGTAGAAGGGAAACGTATTATTCAGTACTAGGGCTGGCCGCCCCTCCCTGCCCTGCCCTAAAACAAAAAAAAAAAACCAATTAAATTATAAATCGCATTTAATTTAATTTAATTTAAATAAACGACTGACTGACACGGTGAAAATGGGTGGCAGTCATGCACGAAGCCATGAACACTAAAAATGAAAAATCTCTACCTTTAACTTTGATCTGGTTACTTCTCATGATTATTACCGCACAGCACGGCACAGCAACACACAAAGAATCGTAAATTTACCGCAACAAAAATGTAAATTCAACGTATCTTCAATGGAGATATCATTTGGGTCTCATGAGTTCTGACAAAATAATTTTTTCCATTTTACTTTCTCTCTATGAAATGTATTATCAAATATGAATCTCACCGATCTTTCCAACTGAAAACCCTAGATAAGAGATGCAGATGATGAAACAGTATGGATACTGATAAAACCCTAGATCGGAAATTTGGAAACTAAGCAGCAGCAGCTATGAACTGTTTGATGAAAAATATATGAATATCAGAAAGTAAAGCAAGAAACTAGGGTTCCCAAATAGGAATTACATATATATCTCCCACAGATTACCAAATAATTAATAAGGAAAAGTCGGGCATCACGTAGATGATTTGTTCTCCTTGAGCCTGCAAACAACAGATGGAAGTACTGATAAAAGGTGATATTTTTTAGTTGCTCTTTTTTTTTTTCTCCTGGAAAAACAAATGGTAAAGTTGGGTTATCAAGTAAAACAGTGCATGATCATTCATCACAAAGAATAAACAAGACAAATAAATGAAACCAGAGAAGAAAAATGATGAATACAATTTTAAAATACATATATATGTCTGCTCTTTACCTTGATCCGGTCTGCTGAAGAGGTTGAGAAAAGCTGGAGGGACAAATCACGAGGGTTTTACAAAGAGAAACACACAGAGCTCAGTTGGCAGTATGCCCACCTCCATGAAAGAAAGAAGGACGAAGCTTCAAATTTAATGGGAGGTGGACAGAATGCCAATAAACTCTGTAAGAAACCCTTTGTCAAACCCACATGAAAGCTAAAACTGTCCTTGTATTCGCCATTAAATCACAAAAACAAAATCTCACAGAAAAGAATAAAGGTATTGGAGAGAAGGCAGAAGGATACTATTTAAGAAGTGAAGAAGATAGTGAACAGTTAATAAGAGAGAGAGAGAGAGAAGAAGAAGAAGAAGAAGAAGAGAGTAATTAAGAACGAGAGGTAATGGGAGAAGAGCAAAGAGATAAATAATCCGAGATTAGATGGACCATTCCTATAGAAAACTGGGGTTTGCATATATATTTAGAAGGATCAAAGAATCATCATGGTTATTCTTTCACTTCCCTCGTTTCTGATGAAAACCCACCACTTCCTCTTCAGTCTTTTCTTGCGTTCCTCACACTAAAACCCTTTTCACTCCCTCGTTTCTCACGAAATACACACACGCACGCACGCACATACAAACAACACAAAGTCACAGGTGAAACTACTTTCTCTCTCTGAATCTAAAGAAAATGGGAGGGTTGGCTTAAACCAAGGGAAACTACAAGTCAGTTTTGTGTTTGTTTAACACAGAAGAAGATATTAGTTTTTCCCTTCAACTTTTTTATGCTCCATATCCTTTGTGAGACAAATACATGTCTAGGGGCCAAGCTATCATCATCAATCTGGATCGTTGAGTTGGTCGGTTTGCTGAGTAATGTTGGCCGTCAGATTAAAAACAGGAAATTTGATGGAACAGATGGATACACAATTAGTTGGTTTATTGACTGTTAAATTTTCGGGTAATTATTATATACTCCCACCGGAGTCAAGTCAAATTTATTTCAACAAAATGACTGTAAGAAGATAAGAGTGATCTCTGAGGCTGCATGTGGATTGCAGGAAAAAGCAAGAATTTTTCGTCGTTGATGTGACAAAATGATATGATCACTTAATCAAATAGATTCTGGTCCATTTGAAATCATAGACATCGCAGCAGGCAATATTATACATCTTTCAATTGGGTTTCGTATTATGTTTATCCCATTAATTAGGGTATGTTTTGCACGAGCACTCATGAGAAAAGATAGTAGCAGTGAGTAAATTCAATATGAGTGAGCAGTGAATATTTAATATCGGAGTGATGGGAAATTTGAAAATTTGTCTCTCTGGCAATTTGCTACTATTCGTTTAGAATAACCAGTATAACCTGTTGAAAAAATATGGTACATCTCTGCGGATATACAAATATTCCATTAAGAAACAAAATTGAGTGAATGAATACAAAATGGGATCGTCATTTCTATCTGATAAAATTTGGCAAATGGGCCAAAATGTGAATTATTTTTCCTAGTGGTGATCAGTGAATCACTGTATACAGAATGATCGAGCAGCGTATGGAGGGGAGCCAACTTCTTGTTAATGGGTCCTACGAGTTCACCACTAAGCGTGGAATCCTAGGTAACCTCCGCTCCTGTGGAAGAAGAATAAGAAGAAGAAGAAGCTTTCAATTTTCAAACCCCATTAACTTTTGACCTAATTGGCATGTTGAAAATGAGATTAAAAAGGTAAACCATAGGTCAATCTTCTCCAATTATAATACTTAAAACCTCTTTTATATGTATAGTCATCTCTTATCCCAACACAAAATAAAATCACAATGCTATAGCTACATGGAGAAACCAAAAAAGAAAAATTGAAATCTTCCCTTTTGTCGACTGATGTGTCGCACTCATCACTCCCACAACCTTGAGACTTTTCTTTCATGTGTGCCCTGGTTTTTGCCATTTTTTTTTCTAATATTAATTGAATCATGCGTCTACCAGCTACTCTTCAACAGTATTTATTAGAACAAACTTCCACTTGTTTTTTTGGTTACATACTCATCACTCGTGTGTATTTATGAGCAGTATTTATTGCTTCAGAGCTACTCTCAACTAAACCCAATTAATATTTTGACAGTTTTAAAGGTTTTTTTTTTTCAAACACCACAGAGAAGAGATATGAGGATCCCACGAAGAAATTACAGTCTGATATTGACTTTGTTCCCCTCCAAACTAAACTCCTTTTCTAACGTCGGTACGTTTTCATTAGTCTTTTGAGGTTCATACCAGTTGTCATACGCTGAGTGCTGTCAGATGCCATGATTGAATCATTGGGACAGTAAAAAATTAAAAGTAGTAATTGGTCAGTGGATATAAATCACTGAAAATATTATTAATTACTCATACCTGGCAATTTACTGGCGGATGTATTCATTAATCCAAGGACAAAGTTTTTGAACACTTCAAATGATGTGATGCTAGCTACTTATATTGCATGGAGTCTTCTGGACGGCCAAAAAGCAAATTATGAGGATATCTAGGGTTATCTGTGTTGAAGAAAGTACTACAGATCAAATACCCATTTGGAAATTCAATATTGTAAGGTAGTGTCAAGTCCAAATTTTGACATGATGAGAAGCAGCAGATAGAAGTAACTTTTGTAATTCTTTTTGTTAATGCCTAAATCTAACCTCTGAAAAAGTCCATGCGCTTTGTTCCCCTCCCTCTGTGCACCTTCAAGTGTCAACTTTTATTCTCCTTCTACACTTTTACTCTCCTTTTTGAAAAAACCTTTTCCGAGTAGTGCAATGGTGGGGACAATTTTTGCTATTGTTAATTAATTGGTTTCCATTATACAAAGGACATCAAAACAAGTAATTTTCAGTTATATTCCATGGAAATTCTATCAAATCTTATATGTAATTAAGGAGCTCAAAATGCACATTGTTGATGAAATTCCATAGGGTTGACTGGTTGTTGGAACTTTAAATTAAATCAAAGGTGTATTAGCTAGATTGAATTTGAAGAGTTATCTCATCTGCTAGAGGTGGGTGAGAAGCTGAGACTTTTGTGTTATCGCACAGCTCGATGCATGGAAACCCGCCCCATTTTCATGATTGCTGGCTATTGGGTTTCAAGTGCATCTGCTAACAGGTAATATTTCAAAGTTAATTTACTGAAAATTTATTGCATTTCTGTTCTGCTTTATATAAAAGATATGGCATGATGCTTGGTGGTGAGACTGAGATCATGCACGCTCGGATCAGATGGACAGCATAAAAGAATCGCCTCTGTCGTTGGGACTTTCCGGGCATTTATTTAGCACCGTATCTCATAATATATAGCAACCCATTCTTCATCTCTTCGTTATTCAGAGCAAACGTGCCTACATCCACAGGGTTACTGAAAACCTAAAATTTTCCGGTGCTTATTCGCCCTTTAATTTACTCTATTCTTTATGTAGGTGTGAACATAGAATACGTATAAGCTATACATATACATGTATATATAATAACAAGACTTCGTCCTCTCAAAATACATCTACTATATAATTGAACGACTAAAATTTTTAAAATACTAAATTATTTTTGTGTGTTTAAAATACAAACACCGCTCGCATCGCATCTAAAAAAAAATTGTCTCCGTATACTATTTTTTGAAAAATTAAATAATATTAGTAAATATAGAAATAGATCAACTAATATATGAAAACAAAATTAAAACTCCTCAAAATCGAGAAAAAGAAAAAGGCATTTGGAATATGTTGACCCTAGGTAGGTAATACGGGTAATTTTTGCATATTTACGAGAAAGTTAAGCCATTGACTTCTGAAAATTAGAACTGTATAGAGGTTAGGCGGTGGTGGTGGTTGTTGTAAGTAAAAATATGTGGGGGTGGGGGGGGGGAGTGGCAGACAAGAGAAAGTGATTTTACCAATATGTGATGATCAACAGAAACGTTGATAAGTGGTGGTGTTGCAAGTTGTAATCCTCTAAATCTAATACCGTCAATACAGAGGATTTAAAAAAGTGTAATCTCTTTCTCTGTCTATCAACATAAAGCAACTTAATAATGTCAACCTGTGTTACCTATTTAATTGCTGAATTTACAGTGTGAGTACACATATATATACATATATAATTGTTGCACATATATGAATTAATATATGTATGCCGCCATGCATACATGATTATGGCTCTACAGCCAACGCCAATACCCTCACTTTTTGTGCATGCGGACCACCTCTCATGCACCTCATCATTAAATTTTTTTGTTCTCAAAATTTTTCATTTTCTCAATGGTAAATTAAAGCTAAAAACAACTTTGGCTTTCATACATGCATAATAAGTTTTCTTCTGTTTTTGTTGTTGAACTTTGATTTTGTCTAAATGATAGACAACATAACTTTTAAACCCAAAAAGAAAAATTATTTTACTAGTCATGTAAGATTGTAAGCCATAAGCAAAGAAAGACCTAGCTAATTACAAACCCTACTAATCTAAGACTTGGGAGCTTTGACTATTGCAAAGACAAAGAGAGAAGAGCGTCAGAGACTGGCGAGAAGGGACAGAGGATAAAGCTAAAGAAAATATGATGATTGAAGTTGGAATAAGAAAGGGATGATTGAGGATCGAAAATGGATATTGTTCTCATTTTTCAATGAATCGGACATATTTTAACACAGTGTGAGTCACGTGAGAGAGAGAGAGAGAGAGAGAGAGAGAGGATCTTGAATTCTTGACGTATGCAACGTAATGTTTGGCCAGAAGCATCTCTTAGAAAATGTTAACGAAAAGAAAAGAAAATGTTTTCTTTGTGTGGTTGGTTGGTTGGTCGAATTAATGTTATGTTAGGGAAGAGAAGAAAGCGTTTTTATTTTTCTCTTTCTAGTTTCAAAACACAAATGATGAGGCCGACGACGATGTTTAATTTTATGATTGTGGTGGGAAAATAAGAGCCTCTTTCCAGCTCTACTGCCGTGTGACTTTCTCTCTCTTTCTTACTCTCCAAACAGTGTTAGGCTATTAGCACTAAATAATAGGCTGATTTTAAAATCTTGCATTATTCAATTCTCACGCTGCAAATTATCTCATTCGACTCGTATCCATTATTGCCAATCAAACCCTTCCAATGTCTCTGGGTCCCCTTTTAATGAATATATACATATATACAGGAAATTAGCTCAACTTGTAATCTCAGCATTATTTTTGTCCTGTAAACTAGTAGGTTCCTCTTATCATAATACAGCATTTCCTCTCTTACTCTCTAATATAAAATGTATTATGAAGTACGACCAGAAAACAAGCAGTAAGTTGCCTTGGAGACGACCAAAATTATTCTTTCAAGTATATCTGTAGCACAAATTAGTACAACAATCTTAAATGGAAAGTTGGAGACCGGAGTCTTTATTCATGCATTATAAATACTATATTCGAGGGGAGACCCAGCCTCAAACCCAGCACCCGCACCCGCACCCGCGCTCATCACACTCACCCCTAAACAAAATTTGATCGGGGTAAAGAGAAGAGAATGTTGCAAGTGTTTATTTATGCCATACGGCATATCTGTGACCACATGTCGCGAGCTTCCATTCTTTGCCAGCCGGGCTCCATGAACCATCGCCAATTTTCATGGTCAACTTGTCCCCAATGATTGCAGCGTAGAGATTTGATTGGGCCTCCAGAATTCTGATAGACGACCGACTGTGAATGTCTTTACTCTTCCGAATGTCCATCTACAACATTCATTTTTACAATTGTTAATAAAAGGGGTTGGATAAAAATACCAGTTATAATTGAACCACGTCCTTTAGCATACCAGTTTAGCAATTTGGTCATGAATGGAGTCACCCCAATCATAAAAGTGGTCATAGAATACTGCTGGTATCCCTGGATGTGTGAGTATGTATGCGTAACCCTGCAGGAAAATGTGGTCTTAAAAGCAAGATAGGTCACTGAAGACATTATTCAAGCAAAAAGAATATGATTTGGGATAGCATAAAAAAGGAGCAGGCATCATGCAAAATGGAAATGAGCATTGCACAGTAAACCAATAAAAATCAATACCCATTCAAATATTTTATGTAGTATCATTTACAGGGATCCTACGGATGCAAATCATTCAAACTTAGGCCAACAAATTACAAGAAGACAACAATGTGACATACCTCCATAACGTGATTCGAGGGGAATGGCCAATGGGCCTGCCAAGATAAAGCAACAGAGTTAACAGATAATATATTTCCATCATAAGAACAAAATCTTGATATTCAGACTTATTGGTGTTCAAAAACATACATACATATGCGCACATACTCAAGAGATAATATTCAGAATAGATTAGGACGGTAAGGAATCAAATTAGGGAGGGACCCATAACTGTCCAACCAAACTGCACAAGTAAAATTACTTTGGAGAAAGTGTTGGCCTCAGGTTCAAATTAAACCCATAAATATGGTAAACATATTTTTAACGAATACTGAACTTGCCAAAATCTACACCCTATTTACTAGAGATAACAATTCATGCTGGCCCGTCCTAAAGGCTTGACCTAAACCATTCTTACAATCTGATGGGATTGTAAATTGACTTGTATGGCTATTTCTAATCATCATCATTTGTGAACAGGAAAGGCTGGGACCACAAGCAATGGGTCAAATTTTCCCGTAAAAACGTTAAAAGACCGCACATGATCCAACAACCTGTGCAGTTTATGCACATAAACAAGAATGAAAGCCTCCTCAAAGTTTCTCACCACAATTTGATTCATTAGTACCTGTGTTGAGCCTGTATCATGGTTATCAAGGAATGTGACAGCCCTTGAAGGCCACCATCCCATTACACCTGGAGGCTTCCCTTGAGAATCACGCAGACGCCCAAATTGCCCCTTAACAGCTTCCTATATGTCGAATCATGAAGAAGAAATAATGAATCTTGAGATCTCCAAGGAAAGACATAATACTGTGTGGAGTGAAATGGCAAGATACTATGTTAGGAGAAAATAGGAACACCACAAGAGTGCTCGTTACATCTCTCAACATATAAAGTCCTCAGAAAGTACCTGAAGGATTCCTTTCGTTGTGAAGTCAAATGCAGCTGAAAGCTGTCCGGTGCCATCGATCCAGTTGATAATCCTTTGTCTATGGCTATCTGCAAATGGATTTGTTAACAAATGGAAATGACAAAAGAACACCAATAAAGCCATATTTAAAATGAAGCAGTATGCTCAACGCCAAATTTTAGATCTTTAATGATCTTAAAAAGAAGAATAGAAAAAGAAATTAATACCGAACTATAATGAGACAGTGAAAAATAAGACCAAGCAAATGACAATGACAATGACACTGACACATCAAGTAGTGTCAGCATCACATCTCTCGGATGAAAGTACGCGAAGCAAATGCCTTGAGTAGGCAAGCTAGCCCTTCAAAACTAGTGAAAGCTGCTAGTCAGACAATTTATATGGTTTAAGCAAATTTATAATTATTCAGTAATTTGCTTCACAACCCCAAAGAAAACTCCACTAATTAGTAGTTCCAATCTTTCCAGACAAGTTTGCAACTTTTATTTGGCAAGAGAATCCATAAACTCAATTTCTCAAACAATAGTCATTGCAGATATCCAGGATGCACATTATTGCCTGTCAATTCAAAATTCAGGCTATTTTGTTTCAAGAACCACACTTTTCTTTATTTGGTGCCTTTAAAATATAAATGATAAATACCTTGGTTATAATCCAAGCCATGACCACTGTAATTGCAGGAATCCCAGTACTCCCCAACAGAAAATAATGGCTTTGCTCCTTCAATGTATTCTTTCACATATTTTGCTGAGTAACTAATTTCAGCATTACAAAAACAGAAGTATTAAAATGCAAATGGAACAATTAAAGACCCTCTGTATTTACAAGTGTAGAATGACATTACCCTCTTGCAAAATCAAAGCGGAAATCTTCAAAGCCCACAGTGTTGCGTAGCCATTGCAGCCATGCTATAATATCTTTCCGGACGAAGTTTTGGCTATGGTCAATATTTGGAACACCATGAAAGTTGTCCCCAGTGCTTCGGTTACCCTGCAATGTAATATTCAAAGGTCAAGAAGTACTAATTTAAGGATCAAGTCATGCAGAGAGGTAAATGATAAAAATCACAACTGTGATCACCCACCCTATCACAATCTTGTAACATACAAACACACAGAGATAAAGAAAAAAGGGGAGAGAGGGGGAAGAGGGTTTAGAGAGAGAAGGAAATGACAAGAAAGCCATTTAGTCCCAGCAGGAGACTTATGATGTCATACAGGACACTATTTCAGGAAATTTGCAATAACAACTCCAAAGTCATATTCATCAACAACAATGACCCAACAAGAGATCTATGAGGTTGCGCAAAACACTATTTCAGGATAAATGTTATAACAACTCACCATCGTATTACTCATCAAATTTTGATAACAGAAATAAAATTTAAAATAACAAGGAAGAAACCTTGCGTGTCATCTTCCAGCAACTTTTTACGTGTATCATTTACAAAAAGACAATTAGCATACTGTCTATCTTATGAAACGATACTTAGAAATATTATGTACATAGTACACGTGGCAGCATAAGTATACATAATAAAAAGACTATTTTAATTAGCATTCTTACCAAACCACCAGAACAAGACGTAACCGCATGCTCATTCCATGCTAATGGAACCCCGTCATAACGATTGTACATTCCACCATGACCTTGGGTAGTACCAACACGATGGTTGATAACTATGTCAGCCATTGCCCTGACTTTGTACTGCTTCATTTTATGAAGTAACGCTTTTAAAAGGTGTTCAGAACCATATGAAGAATTGAGGGAATAAAGGTTTTGTGGTAGGTAACCTGCAATAAATAAAAAAAAAATTAAAACCTATAAAAGGGAGCTAGAAGCTGGATAAAAAAGTAGCTGAAGCTAAGCATCAACTCAAAACTTTGAAGAATTATTTTCCTCTAACCTTCAGGTGAGAAGGAATGAGTTGCAGGTGGCAACCAGACTGAGGTGAACCCAGATTTTGCAATGTCAGGAACTTTCCTTTCCAAATTTCTCCACCAATCATGTTTATGAGACTCCCAATTAAAACCCTGTTGAGCAAATTTTGAGACAGGTCTAAGTACTTCACAGTTATTGCAGGCTTCAGCAGTTGAATTTGAGATATTGTATGAACAGTTCTATGTCACTGTACCCTTCTAATACAACCATTACACATAAGTTAAAACTTTTAATCAGGTTCTGCATAAAATAAATTTACACTAGCATAGATAAGATAAAAGAATCAACATGTGGAAGATCATAATACAAGCAATGGAATTGACAAAGTTTTCATGTTCCTGAAGGCATCATCAAATTTACCTGAAACAGGATTTCTCGTCCATTGCGTACAACTCTACCTGAAATTAAATCCGGAAGCATAAATTAGAAGTTTTATAACAAAGATCCATGTAGATTGTTTAGACCCTAAATCTAAGAGCATATCCGGCTAATTTACATGTGTTTCACTGTTTTATTTTGATATAAATGTGATACAGGAATGTGGATCAACTACGTTTCTCGTCCACTTATCTCCAGCCTCTTATATAAAGCATTATATTCTTAAAACTGGAACAATATAAAAAAAAATATCTTGAAATCCACTGATAAGCATTATCTGACAGCCAAAATCAACTATTAAATATATTAAGCTGTTATCCTTAACTTTCCTCTTTACTTCTGCTACCTAAAATAATCAAATTTTCAACTGTAACAACTAATCAAATGCCACCCTAAAATTTTTCTACTTAAAAAAAACTGTAGAGTATCCATAACTCAGGATTTCATATTATGTTGTCTAAAGAAAGTAAGTGTGCTTGACCTAACCTAACAATTTGCACCCCTCATCATTGTCACGATCAAATAAAAAATAATATATAGAAGAAAGGAAGAGATATCTAAAGCAAAAGAAATTGACATACCAAGATCAGTTTGATCAGTTTGATCACGCTGTCAAATAGAAAAAAAAAAGAAAAATCAGTTTGCTGACTACTCCCATCAAACCCTGTATTTCAACAAGATTAGAGGATAAAAGGCAACAAGAATGTAACTCCACTAGATTATAGAAACAGCATACTCTCGCTTAATGGATTAAGAAATTAAATCTTTTAAAAAAAATTAAGAAATCAAATCAAAGCCAGGCAAAACATTACTATTTAGAAAGGAAATCGAACACCACCTCATTCACATAACCCATATCAGCTCAAGGGGTAGCTCTCCAGAATTTGACGCTGGATCGTAGAAAATGAAGCACACAGATAACCTGCATCCAGTGTCAAAAGTATCCTAAGGTTTCATATTCACTGATAAATGAAAAGTAAAAAAAGCATAGAAAGAGAAAAAAGATGTTTGAAATGCTCTCCTCCGGAAGGCATCAAAAGAAGCAACGTGTTTGGAGGCATAAAGTTTCCAATATTAACAACATCACAAACTACAGTCCCTCGCTACTTCAAATTGCTTCTATTTTTTCACAGCATAAAATTTAAGAAGAAATAATCCATTCACAGGTACACATTTCGTTTACATAATCGCAAAAGGCTACAGGCAAGTTAATAGCAAATTAGGAAATCATAAACGTTCAAAAATTTACCGCATACGCAACAATATTCATAATTTCAAGATAATTGTATTTTAAAAACCAACAACAAAGTTCACGCAGATTGACAATGAGCCAAGCAGAAGAACCCTAGAAATTCTGCAATGCAGAAGAATACCATACCAAAATCTAGGTTGAGGTCGCAGCGTGGTTTAGCTCTCAAGCTTTGGCCTATAAATAGAGATCCAAAAAGTGCTGGAATCCACATAAAAGGAATCACACGGTTTCATCCATGAAACGAAAAGGCAAGCAGAGAATATTAAAATTTTGTAAAAGAAATGATTCGATTAAGCAACCACAATAAGCGAATCGAATGTTACAGATTGTACAGTAAAAAGACAGGAGAGGGGAGAATGAAGAGAAAGGGAATCGACTTTTGGTATGGGAGAGAAAAGAATTCATCTTTCAACGGCAAATAGATACGCACTTTTGAGCCCGTTGAAATGATCCCCGTCTTCGACATCGTTTTGAATCTATTTTTAACGGTTTAGATTTTAAGGCGGGAGTCTGTGAGGACGCTGAACGGTTCAAGTTGCGAAGGGGTATTATCTTATCGTGCTTAGCATACACCGTAATGGGAAAAACTTAAGCAGCAAGACATTTCGCGCGGAATGCGCTGTTCGTTAAAAGCGACTTCAACGGTGTCTCTCTGTGCTCGAGTTTCCTTTGTTTTTTCTAGGTAGGGTAACACACACGGCTCCCTGAGTTTTTATACTTTTACAAATAAAGATATAATTTATCTGTTTAAACAAATAGGTTCATAACCCCAATCACCTTTTTCTTGACAAGTCATAGAGGATGGGTCAAAGCGAGGCTTTATTTAGCATTAGGGATTTTAACACGTACCTTCCTAAGATTTGAAACTAACACACATATTTTCATTCCGACCATTCATTTCTATTAGTCAATCATAAAATAATTATAGTATTCGTACCCTTAAAGCTCTTCATTCTCCTATGCAAACTCTCTCTAAATTGGAATTTCAGATGTGATATGAGGGGTGTGGTTAAGACCACATTAGTGAAGGAAATGGGCAAATACTTCAAGATAAACGTATTTGGATTTATTGAAACTAATACTGTTTATTTATATATTTATTTTTCTTGAATTTTGATTCATTATTTCTATTTCCATTTTCGTGAAAAATAGTGATACAAGTCAAGGATCAATAATCAATCTGGTTTTGTGTAGTGGGTTTTGAAGCAAATTTGATTTTGTTTCTAGGGTTTTGAGAAAAGTGGCCATTTGTGGGAGAGAAAAATAGGGAGATATAGATGAGACGGGGGAATTATAGAAGTACATTGGTTTACTAAAATCGGTGCAAAAACTGTCATTTTTAGTTATTTTTGTAGCTGGCATAATCATGGGATTAACAACAAGTTTACATATGAATCAGTATTTTCACATCACCATCTTTGTTACTATCAACAAATCATTTCACAGGTTTGAGCTTGAAAGCAAGAATTGTTAGGAAAATGGTCTACAAGCCTCATCCGATTGTTATTTTAAACTTTAAAAGTTATTTTAACAAATCCAATTTAGATATGTGGTAACTTTTTTTTTTTTTAAATTTCTTTTATCTAAACTTTGTTATCTCACGCCAGATTTCGAGAAGTAAATTTTCACTTGCTTTTCAAAATCTAACTTTTAAATTCATTTTATTTATACTTATAATTTTTTATATATCTCTACATAAATTATATAAACTTAAAATTGTCTTTAATAAAAATTTAAATTTATTTTATCTATATTTTTAAATAATTTATGTTATTTGTTTTTTTTACATATACTTTATTATTTAAAAATATATATATTTTTTATTTCAATCATCATTGTTACACAACTATCATTTAGGTTGGTATGATATTCAATATCTTAATATTTAATTTATATATGTTTAATCAATTTAAATTATTCAAATAGACTGAAATTTAAAATAAATATTGTGATGACTTTACTATTATTTTAATTTATACTTTAAAATATTTTATGCATATTAATTTTAATTGTTTTATACTGTATATATGTTAATAAATGAATATTATAATTTAATAGTATATGAATTATATGCTTATTTTAATCATTTGTATTATTACAATATTTTAATAACTAAATTTATCAAACATTTGTAAACTGTTTTTGAAATATACAACATTTTTAATATAAAATTTATTAAATATTAAACTGATTCTCTTTAATGTTAATTATTTTAATACCACAATAAAATCAAATTATTTTAAAATTTACGACAATCACAATAATCTGACCTACATTCCGAAAATTTTGAACTTCAACAGGCCTATCACAGCTTTTATATTGTGCCCAACCTATTTTTTCATTTGGGCTTGTATTGAGCTGCAACCTTTGGACCGAGCTCAACCCGCGAAGACCACTACGTAGTTCGCAGAACATGGCGCCAAATACCAGAAATTAGCAACCTAGATGCATCTTCCTTGCGAAAATCAGTCATTCTATGCAGAAATTGTTGAATACACTCGACAGAAAAGCCTCTGCAAAGGCCGGGCATTACACGCTCTTATTGTGAAAACAAGTAAATCTTCTTGCATATTCTTAGCCAACAGTCTCGTCAACTTTTATGCGAAGTGCGGCCATTTACATAGAGCAAAGCTCGTATTCGAAAACATACAAAACAAGGACGTGGTCTCATGGAATTCCCTCATCAACGGCTACTCTCAACAGGGTCTCACTGGATCCTGTTTCGTCATGGAACTCTTTCAGCGCATGAGAGCAGAAAATACCTTCCCAAATACCCACACTTTTTGTGGCGTTTTCACCGCTGCATCGTATCTGTCGGATGCTTTGGCAGGCCGGCAAGCTCACACGCTTGCAATCAAATCGGCTAGTTCTTATGACGTTTTTGTTGGAAGTTCTCTCGTTAATATGTATTGTAAATCGGGTCTTGTTGTGGAGGCTCATAAGATATTTGATAGAATGCCGGAAAGAAATTCTGTGTCGTGGTCTACTATGATTTCTGGATATGCTAAGCAAGGGATGGCTTCTGAGGCTTTGGGAATTTGTAGATTGATGCGTACAGAAGATGAGAATGATAACGAGTTTGTATTCACTAGTGTTCTAAGCTGTTTAGTTGCTCCTGAGGTTGTTGATAGTGGTAAGCAAATACATTGTCTGGCGGTTAAAAATGGGTTGTTAACGATTATTTCTGTTGCTAACGCTCTTGTTACCATGTATTCAAGATGCGGGAGCTTGGATGATGCACTGAGAACGTTTGAATTGTCTGGTGATAAGGATTCTATTACGTGGTCAGCTATGATTACTGGTTATGCTCAAAGTGGTGATTCTTTTAAGGCCTTGAAGTTGTTTTCTAAAATGCATTTTAAGGAGATTAAGCCTACTCAGTTTACCCTTGTTGGGGTTCTTAATGCTTGCAGTAACATTGCTGCTCTGGAAGAAGGAAAGCAAGTGCATGATTATATGTTGAAGTTGGGATTTGAGTCTCAAATATTTATACTGACTGCTTTAGTAGATATGTATGCAAAATGTGGTAGCACAGTTGATGCTAGGAAGGGTTTTGATTCTTTACAAGAACCTGATACTGTTTTGTGGACTTCAATGATTGGAGGTTATGTACAAAATGGAGAAAATGAGGAGGCTCTAGGTTTGTATGCTAGAATTCAATCTCAGGGGATTTTTCCTAATGACTTA
The DNA here is from genome assembly GCA_028052125.1 of Melia azedarach. Lineage (NCBI taxonomy): Eukaryota > Viridiplantae > Streptophyta > Magnoliopsida > Sapindales > Meliaceae > Melia > Melia azedarach. Next base: position 11,750,997 of record CM051407.1, on the reverse strand, counting down.
ACCATGGCCAGTGTCCTAAAAGCATGCTCCAACCTTGCTGCTTTGGAGCAAGGAAAGCAAGTCCATGCTCGTACTCTGAAGTATGGATTTACTCTTGAAGTTTCAATTGGAAGTGCCCTTTCCAGCATGTATGCGAAGTGTGGGAGTTTGGAAGATGGGAACCTTGTCTTTAGGAAAATGCTTGTGAAGGATATTGTGTCATGGAATGCAATGATATCTGGCCTTTCTCATAATGGATGTGGTAATGATGCTTTGGAACTCTTTGAGGAAATGCTAGCAGAAGGCCTGAAGCCAGACTATGTTACATTTGTGAACATACTTTCAGCTTGTAGCCACATGGGATCGGTCGAAAGTGGTTGGGCTTATTTCAACATGATGTTTGATGATTTTGGCATTGTTCCAGGAGTTGAGCATTATGCTTGCATGGTTGACATCCTAAGTCGTGCTGGAAAGCTCAATGAAGCTAAAGAATTTATTGAATCAGCTACCATAAATCATGGAATGTGTTTATGGCATATTTTATTAGGTGCTTGTCGAAACTACCGTAATTATGAATTGGGTGCTTATGCTGGAGAGAAACTAATGGAGTTGGGCTCAAAAGAATCATCAGTTTATGTGTTGTTGGCGAGCATCTATACTGCCTTGGGTAGGCTGCAAGATTTGGAACGGGTCATGGGATTGATGAAACTTCGAGGGGTGATTAAGGATCCAGGATGTAGCTGGATTGAACTTAAGAGTCAGATTCATGTGTTTGTTGTTGGAGACCACGGGCATCCCCATATTGGAGATATACGGGCAGAGATAAGAAAATTAAGCAAACAGATGAAGGATGAAGGATACAAACCTAGCCCTGATTTAGCTTCTTTGACTTTCTGCGGTTGATATGTCAAGTAAGTTATCATTGACCTTTTGGTGTATGTGATGATTTTATTCCTTCTTTGATCTAGAAATTATTATATTTCTCGTCAAATAGTGAGGGAAGTGCTGAAGTAATTGCTTCATTTGTACTCGGCAAAATGTTTAATGGCAACAAAATTTTAATCTTCGGATACAAAAAATTGCGATGAGATCACTCAATATATATAACTACTCTTCGTCTATTTTTGGTTCAGAGTTATTAGGTTTGTTCGATGTCAGTTTAGAAGCAAATAATTCTTGGAGCCTAATCAATAATGGTTGATGCATTGGTCTTTTGGCCACATGGATTCGAAAAAAAAAACAGCAAGGATGAAATGAAATAAAAAATTTAGAGCCCGTTTGATATAATGTTTAGATACAATTTTATGTTTTTAAAAATTAAAAATATAATGAATTCTCAAAATATGCGTTCAATTGAAGTTAATTGAATTTAATTTAAAAATATTTTTTGGATAAAATTTTAAAATTTAGTGTAAAATTTAAAAATGATAAAAAGTCTTTTTTTTTAATTGTATTTGAATCAAATTTGAATACAATTTCTTTTTAATTATAAGAGAAAGTTCTAATGATCTTAATGCAACCAAAAGTTACAGGTATTTGTGAGTTCAATGTCAAAATTGCTATTGAAAACACTTCTACTTTTATTTTTTATAACATCTAAAATTTAAAAATTAACTATTTATTTATAAGTTAAAATAATCATATCTTAAATTATTTTATTTATAAGTTTTTTTTATTTTTGTTGTATTCCAACATAATTCAAAAATTATTTTTTATTATCTTAAACTTATTTTAAAATTTTAAAATTTATTAAGTTTGTAATATCTCTTTCTAAACTTAAATTTTTAACGACTGCACACTAATTTTTTCATTTAATTAAAATATATTACTTATATTTTAGATATAAATTTATAATTAATTGTCATGCATCAATTATTTATATAATTTAAATTATTATTTCTATTTGATAGGATAGACTAAAAAAATTTAGAAAAAAATTTATATTTAATAAAGACTTTCAAAAATTATAAATGTACGTATAAATTAGAAATGTATATATTAGTTAGGATTCACTTAATTTAGTGAAAATTTTAAAATTATAATTGTACGTATGAACTAAGATTGTATAAATGAATTACAATTCATTTGTTTCAATGAAAACTTAAAAAAATTGTAATTGTCCTTATAAATTTGAATCTTAATTGTTAAAATTTGACTTAAAACTATTTACATTAGTACTTCTTACTAGTAAAATTTTAATAGAAAAAATTATTAAAAATAATTTAATCAAACACATATTCTTATTTTATTCTTTTCAAAAATTATATCAAACATATTTTTATGATTCTTGAAATTTAAAAATAATTTTTAAATATTATATCAAACATATTTCTAAATATTAAAAATATTAAGAATACAACTTATATTTTAAAATCATATTAAAATTTTCGAAAACACTTTTGAAATCGCGAACCAATTGGATCCTTAATTTAAACTTGAACCCTAATTTGTAATTAACTGTGCATAAAAATGAAATCAAATTAAGGCTTGGTTTGGATTATTATGCTCTCAGTAACTAGTGTTTAAGTAAAATCATATAATTTTCAAATTATATTTGATAGTTAATGTTTTATTTTACACAGTTGTCAAAACTGAATCACCTAAATCTAAATATAGCATAGCAAATAAGTATTAAACTTTTTTTTTTTCCGAGACAATATGCATGTAATTTAATTTGATTTTAATTTAACATGATATATTCAAATAACTATTAAACTTTAATCCACTACTTTCTCCACATTTTTTGATGATGTAATGCACACTGTATAATGAAATGGAAATTAATTTTTGTGTTGTAAGGTTATAATAAATTCATTTGAATAGACATGTATAATTTTATTTTCTACATGCTACGGCGAATAAATACGTGAGTTATAGGTTATAATATAATTTTATAATTTGATTTACTTTTTAAATTTTCCTCTAATTTTCTATTTGATGATGTAGCGGTTCGAATACGGTTTCTCTAGCGCAATTTTCCTCTTTCCCCTCGCTAGGGTTTTATCAGGGGATAGAGAGAGATCGAGCAAGTCGACAATGGATACTGCAAACATATCGCACAGCCGTGTCTCAACTCAGTAAATATGGAAAAAGAAGATACGAAAACGTCAAAATCGCCACCGCCAGAACAGCAAGAACCAGATCCTAAAAGGCTGAAAATGTCCACCACTACCACCTCTGACGACGAACAAGATGTCGCCGGCGCCACCACCAAAAAACAACGATACAAGCGTCGCAAGATCGCCATTTTCTTTGCATACTGTGGCGTAGGCTATCAAGGCATGCAAAAGAACCCTGGCGCCAAAACCATCGAGGGCGATCTCGAAGAAGCCCTCTTCCACTCTGGCGCCGTCCCCGAACAGGACCGCGGCAACCCCAAACAATACGACTGGGCCCGTTCGGCTCGAACTGATAAGGGCGTGAGCGCCGTGGGCCAGGTCGTATCCGGTCGGTTTTATATTGACCCGCCTGGTTTGGTTGAAAGACTGAATTCCAATCTTCCTGGGCAGATTCGGATATTTGGATATAAGCGTGTAACGGCGTCATTTAATGCAAAGAAGTTCTGTGATCGACGGAGGTATGTCTATCTTATTCCTGTTTTCGCGCTTGATCCATCTTCGCATAGGGATAGGGAGAGTGTTTTAGCTAGTTTAGGGTCTGGAAATGAGCTAGTTAAATGTTTGCAATGTTCAGACAGAGGCCGTAAAGTGGTTGGTGTTATGGGTAAGCGTACATACCAGTTAGGACTTCCGACGAACAATGAAAGTGCAATTTTGAACTCTGAAGTTAAAGATGATACCGTTGTCCCTACTTGCAATGGTGACAGTCATAATTCAAAAATAGAATCTGTGGAGGAAGATAAACCAAAATCTGAATCCATTGAGGAAGGCCATATAAATTCTGAATCTGTGAAGGAAGCTCAGGATTATGTGGAGAATAGGACTTCTGAAACTATCATTGAGACTGAAGGGTTAATTGAAAATGAAAATATTGATTCGAATTTGAATGCGAAATCCCAGAATGAGTCGGAGGTTATGGCTGAGGAAGGGAATCTAAAAGGAGAAGAGAAACTGTTAGAAGGCAGTGGATTTTGTTATGGTGAGAAAGAGAAGGAGAGGTTCAATAGAATCTTGAAGCATTATGTAGGGTCTCACAACTTTCATAATTTTACAACTAGAACAAAAGCAGAAGACCCTGCTGCTTGTCGCTACATTATAGCATTTGATGCTAATACTGTTGTTAATGTCGAAGGCATTGATTTCATTAAGTGTGAGGTTGTGGGGCAGAGTTTCATGCTTCATCAGATCCGGAAGATGATAGGCCTTGCCGTTGCGGTCATGAGGAATTGTGCTCCCGAGTCATTGATAGAAACTGCTTTGCGGAAGTAAGTACTTCATTATTTTGCTTCAGTTATATTTTTCATGTTTGAAATGATTTGTTTTTGTCTCTAATTACCATCTAAAAACATTATAGGGATGTTAACATTAACGTACCTACGGCTCCTGAGGTTGGCTTATACTTGGATGAGTGTCTGTTTGCATCATATAACCAGAAATGGAAAGACAGTCACGAAGAGTTATCAATGAAAGCGTACGAAGAAGAAGCAGAAAACTTTAAAATGAAGCATATATACTCGCATGTCTCACTAACAGAACAGAAGGAAGGAGTTGTGGCTCTCTGGTTGCATTCTTTGAATCACCGAAACTACCCTGATCTGCGTGTTGTCAACAGTGAGGAGGCCACTTACAACAAAAGTTCAGATGTGTGTGTTTTCAACAATGACAAGAAAACTTAGTGGTGTTGTTGTCAACAATGAGGCCACTGACGAGAAAAGCTCTGAAGTGAAGAAGATGGCTGAATGAATTCTCTTGCAGGCAAATGGATGTAAACCATTTGGTACTTTCTGTGTCGGCTGTGTCTGTTTTTGCGATTTATAAATTTCTGATTCTCAATAGAAACTTGTTTTTTGTTTGGATGACGGCAGAATGTCATTTTTAATTTATCATTTGATGCTTGCAATTGCAAGTCAGTGCTCACTGATAAATCTAGATAATGTTATAATATTGTATGTTGATACATAATTATTTTTGTTCCATTTTGCCAGTTTTCTTTTCTCGATGGAATTATCAAATTTTCAAGCAAATTGTTCATGTATCCGAGCGATTCTTTAAACAGTTAAAAAGAAATTTGGTTTACAAAAAGGTAGTCATTCAAGAGAAGAGTAACAGCCCTGTAGTATTTCCATGGTAATTGAAACGCCAATGAGGCTGAATTGAATGGCTTAGGGAAAACATTTTCTAATAATTGTAAAGGCAGAAATCGGTTCCAGGGAAAAAATGAAAATTTCACCGTAGGTGATTTATATTTTTTTGACGGCCTACAATACAAGCAAATTGGTGATTTATACTTTTTTTTTTTGAACGCCTACAATACAAGCAAGTTGGCGGCTCGTAAGTTCGTCATCACATGGTGAATTCTCACCTTCCACGTCATTTATTGACTTTGAGTGAACGTCTCCCCATACAGCAAGTCTCTCCCCTGCAAAAACAGTAGAAAACAGATTATGCTTCAATTCCCAAAAAAAAATAAAATGGAAATTTGTCTATTTATACTTCTGTGTCGAGAATTCTTTGAAGATTCACAGAATCACCAATAATTCCTCATCTTTTACGGCAGAATTAGACAAGGTTAATATTAAGAATTGATGAAGATGGAGGTGGATTGGACCCAATTGCCTCCGGAACTAATGGAAACAATCGCCGAAAAGCTCAAAATCTACAGCGATTACCTCCGCTTCCAAGCAGTGTGTCGCAATTGGCGATCGTCAATTCCAAAATCCCCAAGTCACCTCCCGCCTCAGCTCCCTTGGCTCATGTTACCTCAATCACAATCCTACCAATCGCACCGCGCCTTCTTCGATCTCTCTGCAAACAAAGTCCACTTCCTTAACCTTCCAGAAGCCTCTCGTCGCAAGCGCCACTGCGGCTCTTCTCACGGCTGGCTAATTATCCTCGAGGAAACCCCAATCGTTCTTCTGCTCAATCCCCTTACGCGCGTCAAAATTTATCTGCCTCCCTTATCTGCCTTTCCTAATGTGGTTAGTTTCAGTTACTTCGATATCGGTAGAGAATACACGCTAGCTTCTTTGCTCGGTGACCACTACAACCGCAGTTTAAGACAAATGCGCGACTCTTTTATTAAGAAAATTGTTCTGTCTTCAAGCCCGGTCAAGGATTCTGATTTTATTGCTGTAGCGATTCTTAATCAATCAGGTGATTTGGCTTATTGTAGAAATGGAGACCAGTCCTGGAGAATAATTGAAGGTGCGCAATCTTATTCTGAAGATATTATATGTTACAATGAATTATTTTACGCGGTTGATAAGGGTGGGGATATTGCAATATGTGATGTTAGTGGTGATACTCCTCGCGTTTCAATTATTCAAACGCCACAGCAGTTCAGTGGTGATATGCAGTATTTGGTTAGTTCAGAAGATGACTTGTTGCTAGTTACACGGTATTTAGGTCTTGAATTTGATTTTGATCCTCATCAGCCACGTTTGGTCTATAGAACTACAAGGTTTGAAGTTTGTAGATTAGATTGGAGTGGGCCACAATGGAAGAGAGTGAGAAGCTTGGGCGACAAGGTGTTGTTTATTGGGCAAAATTCTTCATTTGCATTGTCGGCTTCTGATTATCCCGGCTGTTCAGGAGATTGTATATATTACACTGATGATTACTCAGAAACTAACTATGATGATGTTTGTGGAGAGCACGATCTTGGCATTTTCAAGTTACGTGATGGAGGCATTGAATCGTTGCCTTGTTATCCATGCAATTTGCATTATCCGTTACAATGGCCGCCACCACTTTGGGTTGCACCCAATCCATGCTGACTTGGCTTGAATGTAAGTGTAAATGTTTATATTGTTTACTTTTCCATGTTAAAATGTATGCCATTAGGTTCCCTGGTCTCGGAGCTTGTTATGTTTTGATCAGTTACCAGTGTATTTGTGCTTTTTCATGTATGCTCATTTGTGATATATGCAGTAGTACTTTTCATTCTATAATCTCAGTTTGAGAAGATTTGTGGGCCTATTTACTTTTCTACCTTTCTTACATTTATTAAAATAAGCTCTATGATTGGCGTTGTCTGTAAACTTTAGTACTTCATTTGGACAACACTGTGATCATATGACAAAATTGTGTAAAGATATATTGTAAAGACTGTAGCATGGCAATAAGAATTTGTGTTTATGTTCAATATAAAATTAGAAGCCCTTGCATGATATTTTAGAATGATCAACTTCTTGGATAAGTGAATGTGGAAGGCAAGACACTGGGATTTTTAAGATGCGTAAGGTGTAAGATGTGAACTTAAAAGGATGCCATGGATTCATATGAAATGCTAACTTATTCTCTTTGATGCTGATGATTCTCATAGACTGGTCCTTATTTTTTCAAAAACACTGTTATTAAGTGTGCTGTATGCACCTCAAAACTTACTCTGCATATGTGGTGATTGTATATCTGTGCATACATATTTTGGAGGTCTAAGCATGTTGATACTAAGCCAATGTCCCCACTAATGGAGCTGATTAGATTGCAGAATTTGCTCAGGTTTCTTTACTAAACCACTTACTAACAAATTTCATGTCTGCAATTGGGTTTTTGTTTTTCCTCATTCATATGGGATTTTAGTCCCTCATTGTTTGAATACAGTTTCTACAAGAGTAAGCAATGAAGGTTGCTAAAGGAATAGGAACTCAGAATGTATTTACGTAATACTGGATGTTGCATCTGCTGATATAAGTTAGGAGACTAATTGGTGGATCATATACTTACTCAGTGGTGCAAAACAGTTGGACATAAATTGTAAGTGCTGTAGAGGGACAACACTGCATGAAAGTTTTGGTTAGTGTTTGCGGACAGCATGCTGCCCTCTTAATAGCCTTTGGTATATATTAGAATGAGTTTTATCTTCTTTGCCATTTCTGAATCCTGATGCTTTTGTAGTTTAAAATCAGAATAGTAGAGACTGATGATTTCTGGTGAAGACAATTAGAAACAGCCAATTAGATATAAAAATCCTTATGGATATCAATGATGTGTCTAATTTCCTTGCAAGCAGTAAATCTGTAAATGGCCTCTGAAATTAGGCCTTGGCTACCATGTCAATGAAACTCTACGAACAAGTCAAGGTCGTCTCTTAAAGTGCTTGCATGCCATTCTTGGTATTGTATTTAGTCCCAGTTTTGTTAATGTTTCAGTATTTCTGCTTCAGTAATTCCTTAAAATCCTGGGCTTTCTTATGGACTTACCTCCAGTTTGGTCCATAATTTCAGCACTGACAATTGTAAGAAGCAGAGTGTATAACAAAGCCCTGGTTTTCAATCCTGCTGCTGTGCCTTCTTTACTTATTCAGTATATTGTTAGTATCTTTTTGATTGGCATTGCTTAGAAATCATATTGGAGTTATCGTGATTATGATAAATGGCCTACTTAACTCAGTAGTCACAGAATATATAGTTCAAACTAGATATTAGGGCCTTGAAAGTCCCCTGTGACACTACATATGGTTACCTCGAGCAATTTATTTAGCTCAAGTATTTTTAAACATGTTTCACTGTCTGCTTTTATTTATTCATGTTCTCTTAAAATGTTTTTTTGTTCCCCTTCTCTTTTTGAAATATCCTGGAAATGCCTTTAGATGCTTCAACTTTTTTTTTTCCCTCTTTTCTTTTCCTTTCTTTTCTTTTTTGAAATGCCCTTGAAATGCCTTTACTTTCGATCACGGAGTATTTATACTTTTGCAGTATTGCACCATTTATGGTTGTTCTTGAAAGAGAATCGCCATCTACAAATTGGGTTCAGTCGTAGCCTGTCTTTTTCTAGCCTTTCAGTATTCGTGATAAGGTTTCGTATCTTTAAGCCACATCGGACAATGACTTCTACTAAACCTTGCTTTCACGCTTTCATCTTGACTACACAACACTCTTGTGTACAGCACGAGCGAAATTTCCACAAGCTCTCCTATTCTAACGCGACCCAGAACCTCATTTGCTAACACTATATTTTGACATGAAAATTAGAATCCCGGGATGGCCCTACGCAATACATCTCATGGAGTACACGGAAATCGCAGAATCCACTGAAGGCGCACAGTAAACTCTGGGATAATCACTTTCTAATCCGTAGTCCATCAACGGACGGCATTCCATCTCATCATCATGATCATAAGCAAACTCCGGTATTTCAATCTCGTTCCTCCTCACGTGGTCCCACAGAAACTCCAGCCGGTTCACATACTTCAGCTTTCCGTAGAATCTGCGTTAACAAGTTAACCACGCGATTTGATTAAAGCCTGCGTTGACGCGGTTGCTTTAACAAAGTGGAGTGGGTAGTAACTAGAACAGGTCAAAACATGAGCCTAAGGTGCCAAAATGAGCCAGGCGAATATCATGTGACTAAGGCTTTTGTTTGAAACTGTAGTGTTTCTACTGCACTTTAAATTCACATAAAATTCCATTTCAGAAAATCTTACCCTCCGCTGAAAAAGAGACGACCAAAGGTGGCTAGAAACAGTCTGGCTTGTAGACTCGGGTGCACGAAATAAACAGTGGCCAGATGATCCTTGACGTTGATCGGAATAGCATCGTAGATTGATCGTAGGGCGGAGATTCCAGGAAAGTTTTCGCTCCTCTGAACACCTGTGTGCAAGTATACTACCGAAAATGGTGATTCTTTCAACTTAGAGAAGATTTTTTCCTCCAAATACTTCTTCAATACCTCACAACTCACAAGCCGAGCTGATAACCAAAATATCATAATTATCAATCAACACACAATTCAATACAATAATCAAACAAAGACGCTAAACACGTTTGAATTATGCTTACCTGGGAAGATCTTGCCGATAACACGAACAACTTTACGACCGCGTTTATCTCTTCCTTTTATCTTGAATACTTGAAGTTTTTCTAACAGATGTTCTTGCTCTTTTTCAGATAGAATTACGGTAGATGAGGAGGAATTCATAATTTACAAAGGTACTTGTGTTCTAAAGTCCGCGGCTGTTATTTTCAGAAGGAATCTGTTTTAAATGCAGAGGAAGAGTGAGGGAGGAAGGGAGTTTATATAGGGCAGAGTTGGGATGGGAACTTATCTTTATGCCCTAAACGACGCCGATGGTATAATGTCGCGGGAGTATATTCTAAAGCATCTTCCTTTTTGGATCGGAGCGAGTATGACTCGACTCGGTGGACCGTCACTGAGTTGCTGACACGTAGGGATCTCTCTTTGGTCTTACTTATCCTGGTTTTTGGTTTTAAATAGCAAGTCAAGTATACGATGGAGTATGGACCAACAGCCTTTAAAAAAAAAATGAATATCATCAATTAAATTTTTTAAAAATCATTCGAAATATTCTCATACTAAATAATCAACCAATATTTGAAGTTACGCTTTGATTTTTACAGGAACGTAGGCTAAAGAAGATTGTGAGGTGGTGACTAGTGAGGTAAAAACGACATGTTAAGAGTATCCCACTTGATGTGTACATATGCATACAGAATTGCATATAGGATTCAGCTTTATCTTCTTATCCGGCGTTACTTATTTAACATGAACAAATTCATCAATGCGTTACTTGCATTGTATATGTCGAAACGTTTCCTTTTCAACCAATGACTTCTTTCGAGCCTTTCATATATTGAGAAAATAAGAAGACAATAGAAGCTTTGTCCTAATAGGTCGGTAAAGTTGGGATGTCCATAATCAATTATTTAAGTCCCCTGATTATTTTTTTTAAAAATTATTCACAAACAAAGATTCTAGTTTGTTTACTTACACAAATAGGTCCTTCACTCACCCGGCTTGTGATGACCACATTATTTTTTATAATATGGAGTTTGGAATGCCTGTAACGTAACAGAAAAGGGTAATTTAGTACTATGAATTTAGGTTGGGTGACCTATTTGTTAGAAATGTAAAAACTATGTCATTATTTGCGAATGAGACCGGATGTTATTATCCCATTTTTTTAATCAGGAGTGAATGATTTGGTTGCTTGGAGATTTATTATAATCAAATGGGTTTTGTATCTGGACCGACAAATTGGAAATTGGATGGTAATGGCATCAATCAGTGGGCCACAGCGTCGAAGAAATTAACTGCCCAATGCTGATGACAGTAGTGGGCCATTATGTGGGGAAGTTACGTAAGTGGTGTTGGGGCTTCAACGGGGAAGATAGGGCTGGGCCACCAATTGAATAATAATTAACTTTAAAACAAATATATTAAAGGGTAATGGTCATGCAGGTCCTAAAGGTTTAGTCAATTAGTCACATAAGTCCTAGTAGTTTCAAAATTTACCTTAAAAGTCATAGTGTTTATAAAAAAATATAATTTGACAATAATACCCTCATTACTTATTATACTTAATTCTCTCAAATTTTTTTAAAATAAAATATGTTTATTAAAATTTTTAATAATCTAAAAATACTCAACTTAAAAAAAATAAAAATACTTCTAATTAATTATTTATAACAAAAAATAAATATTTTATCTCTATATTATTGTCTTAAACTATTAAAAAAATTAATTAATTATTTTTCTCCTAAAAGTTGATATCAATTTTTTAAAAATATAATTATACATAAATTATATATAATAATATCATCAAAATCTCCAATTTTTTTTAAATATTAATTATGATAATTTTTACAATATAATTTTAAATATTTATAATAATTTTATGTTTTTTAATAATTTAATATAATAATACTAAAATAAAATATTTATTTTTATTATAAATAATTAGTTATGAGTTGTTTTTATATTATTAAAAATTTAAGTAAACATATTTTATTTAAAAAAATTTGAGAGATTTAAGTATAATATGTAATGAGGGTATTATTGTAAAAGTATATTTTTTTTATAGACACTAGGACTTTTAAGGTAAATTTTGAAACTATTAGGACTTATGTGGCTAATTGACTAAACCTTTAGGACCTCCATAACTATTACCCTATATTAAATGCTCACATGACAGTAGAGATGGGGCTTGTTACATTTATTTTAAGATGAACAATTTTATTATATGACGACATCGACAAATATAAAATATTAGATTAGATGGTCGTGAAAGAGACCAATATCAACTCTAATAAATAAAATAACCTTTTAAAATTGAAGTAGAATTTATTTTCTTATGTCCATAATAACGCACTTGACTTGCAACAACAACAAAGGAATACAAGCCGGAAAGGCAGATTCCATAAACCACGGGCCTTGGAGAAAACCGGTAAAGGAAGGCAAGAAAGAAGCCGAAAAGGGCTTATCTGTCTCGGGTGGCCGAAGAGAAGTCTGACTTATCAAAAATCGAAGCAATCTTTCAGATTAGGCTTGCATTTCAATTTTCAATTCCATGTCAAAAAACTATTATTGTTCACCAAGTTGGCTCCGGCTTGAAAAGACATCAAATCTCACTTTAAAGGTGATCCGTCCCCACTCCCCACGAAGTGAGAGTAGTTGGAACGTTGGATTGCGAACGTTAAAGATTAAAAAAAAATTGCTACAAGAAAAGAAGAATGAGTCCTGTTTTTTCATGAGTTTGACAATTGGACACAGCCCAATACTTGGGCCTCATTAAGCTGAGTTTTAAACCCATCCATGTAGCCACGCGGGCAGCTGCTCGTGATCATCTTTAGCTACAACCGTGACAACTAAAGCAGCAGGGAAGAAAATCCTGCCCTCGATTTCATGCATCGGTAATCACCGAATTTGAGATCCAAAGCCAAAAGGGTTTCTAGGATCCACCAATATGATCTTTCTTTCAAGTAAAGGAGGTGTTGACGGTTGACCCTGATTATATTACGTACTCATTTGCTCAACCAATATAACTAACCTTCTTGTCTGTCTTAGTAGTAGTTATACATAACCATAAAAATAGTCCGACAATTTTCTAACTTAAGCTGCATTGGCGTGGCAGACAAGAAGAAAAATGAATCCGAACTATTGCTGGATTATTCTTCTTGGCATGATATGCTTAAGCTTCATTCCTGCTAATGGAATCGCAGGCAAAGCTGCTTGCAACGACCCATTTTTAGGCAATTGTTACGGCATCCTTCACACTTGTCCAGCCGGTTGTCCTACAATCTGTGAGATCGATTGCAGCTCTGCAAGCCTTATTGTGGTAACTAGTCTTTCTTTGTGTTAATTTTACTCTCACAAGCTCAAAATTCATAATATAATATTGTTGTACTAGTAAAAAAAATTTTTGGTCTTTCTACTTGACTGTGAATCAGCATGTGATAGGCCGGGAGCTGTGTGCCATGATCCACGATTCATCGGGGGAGATGGAATCATGTTTTACTTCCATGGCAAGAAAGACGATGATTTCTGCTTGCTTTCTGATTCTAAAATTCACATAAATGGACATTTCATTGGCAAGAGGAGCAACAAGGGACGCTGGGTTCAGTCCATTGGTATCTTGTTCGGATTTCACCAGTTTTACATAGGAGCAAATACGGTTGCAAGGTGGGAAGAATCAGTGGACAACATGCTGATCAAATTGGACGGAAAAGATATCTTGCTACCAGTTGGTGAAGGCCAAAAATGGCTGTCATTCGAGGCAGGATTGACAATTCAGAGGCAAGTTGAGACTAATAAAGTGATAGTCAGAGTGGAGGGATTGTTCGAAATAGCAGCATGAGTGGTTCCAATCACTGGGGGGGGGGGGGGGGGGGGGGAATCAAGAGTGCATGGATATGATATCACAGACAAAGATTGCTTTGTGCATATGGAGCTGAATTTCAAGTTTGACTCACTGAGCAAGATGGTGGATGGAGTACTGGGACAAACTTATAGGCCAAGTTAAGAAGCAGAGTGAAAATGGCAGCAGCTATGCCAATTATGGGTGGAGAAAACAAGTTTGTTACGTCTAATCTGTTTGCTACAGATTGTGTTGCCTCTAAATTTGGGATAATTAATGAGGCTGCAGCGGAAGGATATCCGTTTAGTGTTGAACGTGGATCTGGATATGGAGGAAAAGGAATTATTTGCAGAAAGTAAGTTGGAACTAAAAGCAAGTGCAATGCAACAATGTGATAAAAAATCAAGTGTAATGGTTGAGATACTGAAGAACTTTTATTACTTTGCATCGATTTATTTATTTTGTCTATAATAGCGTTCTGTTTGGGGTACAGACGAGGGAGCTATTATGCCTTTCCAATCCGACATCGCTGAAGGTATGCGGTGCTGGACAGTCGGCGTTCTAAATATAACGAAGGAGAGACGAACAGCAGTATCTTTGCGCTTGGGGCAATGACGCAGCCAGTGAGGTACTAACCGAGGCGCGTCCGTTGCTGGTTGAAAACTATTTCCAAACCCCCTCAAAGGCCTGGGTTAGGCCCGGCCTTTGAGAATTTTAGAAGGGCTCCCTCTGGGGAAAACCCCTACAATTTTAAGTCTCAAATTTCTTTTGGACCAATAAAAGAATAATAAATAGGGCTAACCGAACGAGTTCCACCTGAAAAGTCCGAGGAGTTTATTGTCCAAAAGAATATCGCCGTCCGATTCAATAGGCTAATGGGCCTAAAAGCTGAGCCCTTTGCAACCGGCCCAAGTATTGAGCTATTGCATGAGATTTTTTTGTACTTAGTAGGCGGGGAAGAGAGATCCTACAGTGAATATGCACTGAAAGGGGTAATTTATTAACGGTGAAGCATTGATTTCAAGTTGTTGAAGACATTTAATGGCCTGAATATTACCTAACATTTACCATATTTTACTTTGCTTTGGGGAAAAATGTAATAACTTTCCTTGTATATTATGTTCTACATTTTTCCTGAACCATAGTCGATGAAACTTAACTTTTTGTCTTTTTGTAACGTATAGTCTGCTCCCGACCCCGTATCATATAATCAGTATCTTTCTTGTACCACCCAGTCAAGCTGAGATATGAAAGGCTGAGACATGTTTCAAACTTTCAACTGAAACCCATTTTGACAAGCAAGCATAGAAAAACCGCAATCTTTTTCATCCCAGTTTCACCATTCCATCTTTACTTTTGGCCCAGTTTACTCGAGTATCTCCGTAGACCAATCCCCAAAAAGTCCTGCCAGATATCTTCACACAGGTGTACGCCAAGATATTGTTGCAGACACTTCAGAACAAGTAACGCAAGTGCATGTCAACCTATGGAGAGAGAGAAAACCAAAATACAGCGAGCGAAATGAAAGCTTGCATTGCAATAGGTCTGCAAATATGTCAGCTTCGTATGACACGACGAGAGAGTGAAAGGAAAGGAAGAGGAGGTTGTGTGTAATAATGACCATTATCTGTAAAAAAAAATAAAATTTAACATAAACTTGCATTAGAACAAAGTTTTTGCTCTGTACTAGCATATTCAATATACCAGAAAAAGCCAATTTTCCTTAACCGTCACCTCCCACGCGTCAAAACTCTTTGGCTTTAATGCTAGCTCTGGTCAGAGCTTACTGTTGCTTAATTACAATCTCGTCTTCAAATCATTTTTCATTTCTCTCTTCATATTTGTTCTCTGTGTTCTCCATTTTCCGGCGACTTTGTGGAAGCCGTCGGGAAAACAATGTCATCTTCGACGGCGGCCAAAATCAAGGCCCGGAATATGGTGGAAAATAAGGAATATCCTGATCCACTTGCCTCTCACGAGGATGTTGTTAGGGACCCTATTGTTTTCTGGGACACTCTCCGGCGCTTCCATTTTATATTGGGCACCAAGTTCATGTGAGCCTTCCCTTTTTTCCCTTTCCCCTTTGGGATTTTCGCATTATATAATATAAAATGCTCGGAATATAATGTTCATGGTAACTTAAAATATGAAAAAAGTCTGATACTGATAAAGAGTTTTTGAAGTTTTTATTTTTAATTATTTCCAACCTTTGTATATTTAAGGATTCCTGTGATTGGAGGGAAGGAGCTAGATTTGCATGTTCTGTATGTGGAGGCTACTAAAAGAGGTGGATATGAAAAGGTTTGGCCCTAAATCTCTAATCCTTTGATACACTTCAAAGTTCAAAACATTATTTTATTTATTTTTTGAGAACAAAATTATTTGTAGGTTGTTGCAGAGAAGAAATGGAGGGAAGTAGGTGCTGTTTTTAAGTTTTCTCCAACGACAACAAGTGCTTCATTTGTGTTAAGGAAACACTACTTCAGTCTCCTTTATCATTATGAACAGGTTCACTTCTTTAAGATAAAGGGTCCCCCATGTTTTCCCTCAGGTAATTTATTGTATTTACTCTTCCTCTTTCTTCCATATTCGAGTTTTCTCAGCTTTAGCAGTATTTATGGGTAATCTCAAATCTGTCCTGTGTTCTTTGTCTTTTCTTGCCAATTCTTGACAGATCTTTGTTTGCTCTTTCTGCAGCTGCATTATCTGCAAGCAGCCCTTCATGCAGACCTGACTTGGCTCTGGTGGAATATTCCCCCAAAACGATAAATGATCATCAGGGTTCTAATACTCGAGGTAAGCTTATAAATTTCATGTCTCATATCACCCCATGATATTGCACTTTAGGTGATTAATTGTTAATACATTGCAATCACTTGAAGAAATGAAAGAGATAAAGTGAAATTTGATTTCCCACCACAAGTGCTTGGTTTATTTTGTACGTCTTGTTAGTTGTTTACTGTTTTTTGCTAGTTGAAATTCTGTTATGGAGAACGCAATGCTTTTGATATTGGATGTGGCTGTTGATACTTTGCATGAATTTTTTTTTTTTTCCCATTTTCTATAAGGTCCCACAACACATTTTATCTTAAAATTCTAGTTGTGTGGTTATTGTGTCACAGGAACTTATCAAATACCTCAAGCATTTAGTGGAGGCTCTTTTCTCTTTATCAAATCCAACTCTTCTGAAACCCGATGTGAGCGGGTTTTGAATCCCCATACCTCATGTGCTCTCCTAAGAAATTTTATGGCACTTGATATCATGAACAAATGAAATTTTCCATTCTGTCTTGATAAAATTTGAACATCAATTTTCATTTGATATCATAAATTATAAGTTCTAAACTTTTTCCATCGGGGCTTCAGGAACATGTGGTGAATTGTGAGATTTATCTTTTTGCATACTCACATTATGTGGGGGTTCTGCTGGGACTAGCTTTTAGCTTGTTTTAGTCATAGCACAAACCAGATTTCCTTATCTAGGATGGACAACTTTTCACCCATTTGCCAGGAGAATTACAATCGAGAAATTTCATCTCGCACCCTGTGCAATTGCCCTTAAACAAAGCCCCAAATCCTAAACCAGTAAATATAAAATTCTCACCATGAATTACAAGGGATAAATTAAATGGTTCAGAAATTTTTTAAATCAACTTTTACTTGGGCTCACTTAAGCAAATTCACCAGGATTCTTACAGCAATATAACATGTTTATAATAAAATTGTATCTTCCCGATCTTTTATGCAGGCCAATCTTGTTTTACAGCTGTTGGAACAATAGATGGGAAATTCGATTGTGGTTATTTGGTGTCTGTGAAGTTGGGTTCAGAGACTCTCAGTGGTGTACTTTATCATGCAGACCATCCCAGTATTTCTACTTCATTTTGCCAATCGAATGATGGTGCTATCATACCATACACTCGCAATGCCAAACCTCGCCATGGTCGGAGGAGGAGAAACCGAAGAAAGGGAGACCCTAGCTACCCTAAACCCAACAGAAGTGGTTACAATTTCTTCTTTGCGGAAAAACATTATAAGCTCAAATCTCTCTACCCTAACAGAGAGCGGGAGTTCACAAAAATGATTGGCGAGTCTTGGAACAATCTCAGCCCAGAAGAGAGAAAGGTAATGCAAAAAAGCAAGAGAAGCTTTTCTCTGGGTTTCTACTGTTTTGGCATTGTTTGCATCAGACATTCCCCACGAATGAAATTATGGGCAACTTTTGAACTGAATGCACTGTATTTCTAGGGAAAACATCATAAATATGCGTTAAACAAAAGGTTTTTACGTTCATCCAGCTAAAGCTGAACTCCATACTACTTTGGGATGTATTTGTGTTCTTAACATCTCGTCACCAATAAAACTGTCTATACTTGAAGAGGCAAAGTGACTCTTCAATGGTACCTTGGTTTACATAGCTCGTCTGCACTTGCAACTTGGGACTGAGAACTTTTTGACAGCATGGTGACAAGTAATTAGCATGAATGCAATGGCCCCAAGGTTTCAAAGGTGAGAAAGAAAATCTTTTAAGTTGGTCATTGACATGGATTACGTTGTTTTGTAGGTTTACCAAAACATTGGGTTAAAAGACAAGGAAAGATACAACAGAGAATTGAAAGAATACAAGGAGGGACTCAAACTCAGGCAGAGCATGGTATCTAGTAACTGACAATAAGAGCTCAGCTATTGGAAGATCAACAATTGCTAGATATATGGTACAGATCTCGAAGGCTTTGGAGACATAGGCAAATATAAACTGCTGTTTGGAATGTCCTATACTGTTAATCTTTGCAATATGAAGTGCATAACCAGAGCTATTTACATTATAAATGCATGGAATTAAAGCCATTTTCATTGTCATTGGACATGCTTACATTGTCGGAGTAAACAAATCTATCATAGATTTTGTTTAATCTGTACTGTTACAGCATGATTACATTCTAACATCATAAATAAAGGGAAAGCAAATGTATAAAGAGATGCAGAGAACAACTGGTTCAGCTTTCTCCTGAACCTGACCAAAAAGACAGTAGGAACCTTTCATGCTTCGATATCTCTATGGCACTATGAAAACAATTAACAAAATGGGTGATTCATGTGTTCTTGTTAAGACTATGAAAGAAACGGGGTTTTCTCCTCTTTGAATGCTTGCCATAACCTTTTGACAAGACATAGGGTACAAACCGCACCTGCAAACCGCGATAAATATCATTATACCAATAGAAGGAAGCAAACACTTAGAAGTTACGAGATACAGAAATGCATCAACCTGGGAATGGTTACGTATGCCAAAATTTTGAAGTGCAGCGTTGTCGTCAAGCAGCTTCTGGTTCTGGTGAGATAAACAATAGTTTGCCCAGACGTGCTTCCTGTTGAATCCAAAACAAATTTTATAAAATAAACTATGCTTTTAGCATTCGAGGAAACTGTTTATTTGATATTCAAAATAAATCGCTACCAATCGGTCTCAAGAAGCCGAGAACATCGGTCAAGTGAAAAAGAAAAAGGGAACATTAATGAATCTGATGGTTATGGAAGAAGCAATGAACATACCATGAGATGTAGCGATGACCCAAACCCGACTGCTCCATATCATTGACTTTCTTATTGATTGCAAGCTTCAAGTCTTTCACCGTAGCCGAATTCATCACCGCCACACCTTTAAAATGACCATGAAACCAACCAAATAAAGATGAGTTTCGGCTTTGTAAAAATTGCGTAACGCATATAAGCTGTTTGTTAAAATGTCAAGCACAGATAGAAAGAACTGTTAAACGTTCTGGGTACCCAAGGCGGTGCCATCTAATTTGAGGACGGAGATGCGCATGGCGCTACCCATTTCGAGGCTGATAAGAGTGTCAACGTCCGATAAGGTTGGTTTTTTGGGGACATCAGCAAGTATGGGATCGTCGAGGAGGGCAGTCAGAGTTGAATGCAATCTTGCTTTCTTCATGTTATTGCTGTGGTAATCTCCAACCTCTTCCTCCTTTGCGCTGGATTCCATCATCATTCAAATCAATTCAATTCTGTCCCCAAATTCGATTCGCAGCAACTTGGTTTTGGGTCGGTAGCACTAGCAATAACGTGAATACGTGATGATTTACGACAGAATCGAATTTAAATGGACCTTCCAGAGTTCAAGCTGGTCCTCCGTGGACCTTATTTTTATATGTATGCGTAACTTTTTTTTTTAATTTTATAAATATTAGTATTTCATTATAAATTTAAGGTTGATGGGTTATTACTGATGAAGCATATCAGAATCAACCTTTTGACATCGAATTAGAGTAAGTTAATTCAGAAATGATGGGATTGTGGGTCAGAAGTCCTTGCGGTGAAAATCTGAAACTAATACGTGCTTACCATCACTAGTGCAAATTCATCACCCACGTCCCAAATTTAGCAAAAGCATTCGCTTGAACCCTCTATGTTTGAACCATATTCGTACAGTTATTTATCACATAACCATACTCATAAATAGATTCAACTAAACTTATAACAACAGTTAACTGGAATTCGCAATACCACAAGAAATATCCCATAACTTATCAAAAGACACACAGATTATGATAAAACAACCACCGAGATATTCAAGGGCTCTTCTGCATGTCAACCACCTTCTTCCAGGACTCTCTGCTTGAAATCTCACCCCACCATCTTCCCACATTTTTGCGGGAACTGAAAAGCTCAGTTGCACCCACCAAAAACTGTGAATTAGGCAAGTGTGAAAGATCAGCCAAAGAAAATTCATCGCCAGCTAAGAACTGATTCTCGCCGAGTCTCTTATCGTAAACATCGAGCAATTTTTCCAGCTTTTCTTCGTTTTGTTTGATCAGACCTTCATCTTGCTTAATCTTCATCCGAGGCGCAAATGCTAGCTGAAACAATAGAATAGAGCTTGGTGGGTTAAAGCTTTGCCCTTCAGCTTCCAGCCATTGATCTATGGAAGCTTTTGCCAATGGGTTTGTCCCGTACAATCCTTTGTTTCCCTTTTCTTTGTACTTGTCACATATATAACGACATATCGCCCGAGACTCTGACATTACATGAACAAATCCAAGTACATGATTTATGGATAATCAAGAAAACAATCTGATAATATCAAAATGAAAGTGAAAATGTATAAAATTTTACCGAAGAGAGAAATGTTCTCATCCTGAAATGCCGGTACTTGGCCAAAGGGCTGTCAAAGGCCAAATGTGAGAGAGAAATAAAAACAACTGCATCAACATTTTGTAGCAAATCGTTCTGAGAGGATGGTAAACATTACCTGGATCTTGAGGAAACCTGGTTTCTTGTTTTCGCCTTTAGCCATGTTAACGGAAATGAGCTGAAATGTCACATCTTTCTCCAGCAGACAGGCTAAGACTCTACAAACGGCTGGGGAGAGTGTCGGTCCGTACAGTTTTACTGGAGTTGCCATTAGAATTCTGCTTCTATTACTTTCCCTTCCTATGGCCTATGCTTCGTTTTTGTTGCGTCTTCTTGTTCTGTTTTCGACCATACAAGAAGAGGGTTGAACTTGTTTACGCTACTTTATCCTTTCAGTTAAAGTGGCCAGTTTGATTTGGGTCCACTTATTGCAAAAATACAAAGACGAACCCGACCCGGCGGGACCAAAGATGCTTTTGGGCCTTAAAATTAGAACCCAAAACCCGACGCAGTAGCCCTTCGGCTCAGTTATGAATCAGAATTCGCCTTTAAACTTATGATATGGGCTTGGATCAATAAATCATATTTATAATACTAAAACCACACAAGTAATGTTCTGATGACACTTTTCTTCTTATGTTTTTAATAAGGTTGTATTGCATGGTAGTCGGCGCATTGGGAGTAATGTATATAGCTTTTTGGACTATCAAACAAATGCCTATCCAGTTAGAAGAAAAAGCAAAACAAAATCTTTCTCATGAGGAAAAACAAATGCTCAAGGCTGCATATTATTCATTTTTTTCCTTAATTTCACGAATTTTTGCGCACAGCGCTTATTTTACAGTGTCCCCATGACTATTTGATCATACTCAAGCACCGTTAATCATTCTTTATTTATTTCAGAAAGTGGTACACACACCTGCACATTTATCATTGTTCCCATGAATATTTGATCGGGGGAGCTACGATATTGTTTTATATTCTTAATGTAATATTAGTTGGCACAAGCGGTCCAATTTGAAGGAAGCCTAGTTGATGTGAAAGCTGGCATATTCCTAACATTAACATCCAGGGCCAGCATGCGATATTCAATATCAAGCTCCTTGAAAACTCTGATCATCTCCTCGACAAGCAGAGCTCTTCTGCTCCATCTCTCTGCTGTGTTCTGAAAGTTCATTCTGTGCACTAGCCACACTGATAGATTTACTTTGTTCATGTCCTCTACATCCTTCACAATCACCATTGGTGAATGGTGCCAGTGTTCCTTGTTATTCTCAACGTACCTGCAATTAGAGCAGTGGCGAAACTCACTACAATAAATTCCTGGAGCTACAATATATAAAGAAAATTTATCTCGAGCCATACCTCATTATTCTTTCTTTCATGGTGGAAATCTTCTCCATTGGAGTCGAGATGTGGACGCAGAAATCAATAACCTCTCCCATATCTGGACTCCGATAGAAGTTACCAATTGGCTTGGTAGCTAAGACACTGTTGGGATATGTTATTTTTTGGTTATCATGCCTCAGGAAAATTGTAGTTAATATATTCATCTCTTCCACTGTCATCTGAGACCGAAAGAAACATCAGTTAGGACAGTTAGAAAGAAAAGTATTGCACAAATATAATACGGAGATTCAAAATTTTACCATTACTCCATCAACTTCACATTTATCTCCCACATCAAATGGGTGCATTACAAATAAGAAAATGATCGCTTCGAAGACTGTCTTGCAGGTATTTCCAAACATGAACACTGCCAAGAGAAGCTGGGAGCTCATGAAAACTAGAAAGTGGGTGATGGGAACCCCTAGTATAACAAGCCAGATTATGAAAATGATGACAGCCACGAGTATGTTCAACATGTTATGGAGTTCGTCCACTGCTGTTTTCGTGTCGTTCAGAGACAATGCAAGTGCCCTCCTTTCTCTGAATGCATTAACCTAAAACATAAATAATTTGCAAAATTTCTTGGTTCAGGAATTACTGATTCAATATTCTATTTATCAAGAACCAGTAGAGATTATAGGTTTATTTACCAGCCAAGTATTAAGAGATGACTTGCCGATTCCCTCATTGCACCCTGCTCCAAAGTGACGCATTGTCTTCAAAGCTTCATCCTTTCCCATAAAGCGCATCACATCATCCAGATAAATATATCTGATAAAGCAATTGTGTTTACACAATAAATTTGATTAACCAACTTCAGACTTGCACTAAATTAACTTTTGGAAGACAACTAAAATCACGTACTGGAATCCTGGCTTAGCCACATTGTTGAATATCTTCCTGGCTGCCTCTTTTGCCTGACATTCGGTTCTGATCTGCATTAAAGATTCATCCTCCATATCAGAATTCAGTATATGCTCATCCAGAGTCGACAAGGCCCTATGTCGTATAATATTTATCATCCTCTTCATGTTCCAAGCAGATATATTCTTCTGGTTCAGTTTATGCAGGTGATCAAGTGGGATTTCTTGCTTTTCCGATATCGTCCTGGAATATCGAGGTTTCTTCCCAATTGTGGAGTATTTTGGTTTCTTTTCACTCCCACGTTTCTGCAGCAGAGCTTCCCTCAGGTCTCCAGGCATATTAGCCCCGGTGTTTGGAAACTTTTGAACTTCCTCTTCTTCAGAGTTTCTTTCAAACAACGGCGGACCGCTCAGTATCTCGATTACATACTGATTGAACAAAGCCTCTTGGATTCGTTCAAAGAAAGTATTCACGTGGAATGATGAAGCAAGAATCTTAACAATTAAGGTTTTCAAGAGCCACATCAGAGTAGCCGCCAGAAAACATACCAGAATTCTGCTTACATAAAGAGAGACTTTACTCTTGATCTCTTTCTCAACCTGGTTATCGAAAATAAAATGCCATACAAGCAAAACCAGACCCAACCAGAGGCAATTTTGAACGGCTCTTCTCAGTCCGTAAACAAAATACAGAACTCTTTTCCTCCAGAGAAAATTACGTTCAATCAAGAACACGACAATTCGAATCAGCAAACCCGATCCTAAACGTCCACAAATTAGTGCTAAAATCAGTATCTCCCATTTCCATAATGGAAGATCCCACAGTTTCTGCTGCTTTATAACCGGTACTGAGAGGCTACAAACTAAGGCTGCTGTAATCGAAACAAGACTGACCAACTGAAGTATTGTCAATATATTGAATTTCATGCTTTTATAGTCTTCCGGAATGTCTTCAATTTCATCTTCCTCCTCGCCATTTTCTTTTCCAAACACGCTGTCGTAGTGCTCCTCAGGTGGGTCTATTAACCTGGATTTTGTCTTGTCCATCAATAATCTCCATGAGTTTCTCCGGGTATAATACTTTGAACTTCTCTCCCACAGCTCTGCTCCACCAGAACTTGAGTCCTTGCTTGTTCGTCGGACAGCTTCACTTAATACTTCTTCAAACGAAACTTTGGCTTTCACGGATGAACCTGGAAGTTTACTGCTTGAAGTTGCAGTACGGAGTTTTGAAGCAGTACCAGTTCCTTTTCCACAGTCGTTTTCCCTGTCAATCTTCACAACTACTTCTTCGTCTCGTGAATCAAGTGACTGTGCCATGTGAAATTTTTTTCCTTGCTGTGGCAATACAAGAGAGGTCGTTCTTCTCTTCTTCCAGCTATTTTGTTTAGCTCGCGAAAGCCGTTCTTTCATGGACCTCCACAAAGTTGCTACTAAAAGAAATTAACGTAATGTAAACAAGATGCTATTGAGATAACATTCGCTAAGCATCTAGACACTTTAGTGAACATTTTCTTGTTTCGTATAAATTCTAGACAATTAATGTTGTTAATATTGCGAATATAGCACGGATTTGCAGAGTTACAATTTTCCATCCGGGGGTTTCGCCGTCATACAGCGCTTAAATGAAACGCAATAATCTAACTGTCACTTTCTAGTTTAATATTCCCTTCTGAGAATAAAATTGTTCCAGCACGAAATTTTCTGTCAGCAATTCTATTTTCCATGAACAGCTAATCGCGTAAAATTGCGAGAATTTAATGCTGAAACCTTTTTCGATATATCGGAATTTTCAGATATAATCTGCCTTACCCACTCTCCCCTCAATTGTGAGTACTTTTTCAATCGAGAAAAGGCCAGCATAGATTCGGTTACTATAGAAACTCTATTCGAAATCTCTCGTCTCCTTTAATAGCACTTCGCCAGCTCAATCCCAATTTTCCTTCCTCCAGAATTCTGCTCTAAAACATGAAATATCTGTGAACGATATGCCAGGCAAGATTAATATTTTTGAGTCATGGACTTTATGTGAAAATGGACCTTTAGATACAATTGTTTTTAGCCTGTACAATCTTATAATAGCAAAACGGCAATTCTCGGGGACGCCTTTTTCTTCCTTCAACGCAACAGAAAAAAGCATCTTATACTATGAACACTACAGAACTCTTCCTCGTCACTCCCAGAACTACCTTGACTAAATGCTATTACCGCTCTTCCCAATGGCATTTCATTCTGGTAGTTCTCTCTTCATCTGCAACCTGTTGCAAGAAGAACACTAAAGTTTCTAAATGGTGATGGTAAAAGAGTATAAAATTTCTGAAAGGTGATGCTAAAAGAGTACAAGAAACAGTGCTAATATTATTGTTTACCTCTGGGCCAAGTGCTGTAGGAGTTCTACAATTTCTGAGAATTCAGGTCTCAACAATGGGTCTTGTTGCCAGCATCTCTTGAGCAAGTCCACTAATTTTGGATGAGTGTGCTGAGGAATTGTAGGCCTTAGACCCTAACGTCCAGCACAAGAAGAGAAGTTTATCAGTAAAAGCTGTTTCTTTGCGCATTACAATATATATATAGTGTATAGAATCTTTTTACTCAACCAGAGGACATGCCCTTATGGCCTAATCTACCTTCAGCAATCATTAAGATATAGTTGATAAGCAATGTTACCATATACACAGCCAGATAAAATAAAAAGTCTAATGAAGATGAAAATATTTGAATGAACATCATCATTTTATGGGGAGTACCTTCTGAACCACACCAACTGCCGCTTGCAGTGGTGTCAGGTCCTCGTATGGAAGCTGTAACATCACTCAAAAAAATAATCAACATAAAGACTTTGATTGCATGATGGCATTTTCTTAGGGAAGAAGAAACTGCTCTGCACTTTAAATGAAAATTTGCCGGACAGTGTTACCTTTCCTGTAAGAAGCTCCCATAGCAAAACCCCAAAGCTGAAAACATCAGCTTTTTGATTATATGGTTTGTGTTCAATTACCTTGCAAGCATCAATCATAATAAGCTCGTTAGAGAGACAGAAATGTTTGGCAGGCAATATATCTATCTATTGCACACAACGGTAATCACCAATAAGGAAACATGATTAATCCATCAGTGTGATCAAACATCCATAAACATAAAGAAAACAACATCATTTAGAGTACTGAGTTCTTGACAATTTAAATTACCCACTCTGTGGAAATTATCCAGCACATGTATAAATGCACTTTGCATTTGCACTCAATACAATCAGTAAAAATAATTAAAAAAATCAACCAATTTAACTTGATAAAATTCCAGAAAGCTATAATCTGCTAAAATGGAGATAACTGCATGAAGGCCTTTTCAGCCATCTGTGCACTTAAAGTAAAAAGTGCATTTTCTTTTCTATCTTCTATTTCAATGTGCCATATTTCACAGTATTGTTCTCAATAAAACACTCCGATCAGTCCTCTTGAGACTGCAATAGAATTGTGGAGGCTAAATCATATGGCATAATGCTGAACAAACAGAAATATACTTTATTTGAAATAAACTAAATGGAAAGTCATGATTACTGCAGAGCACCAACCTCTGGGGCCATCCAACGGTATGTTCCAGTTTCTGCAGTCATCACACCAGACTGAGCTTGAACTCTAGCAACACCAAAATCAGCAACCTTGACAACCTATGGGCAAATTTTGGAATGTTAAGGAAGATTGCAACATTGAACAGCAAGGAAATGCTGTGTGTAGTCTTCTAATAATCTGATATTATCTCTTATCAACCAGAAGCAAAGTGGAACAAAAATTTTAATTTAATGAGCAATGCAAGCATGGGCAAAGATAATGTTTACTCAATTTGGAATTGAAGAATAAAACAATAATCTCCGTACTAATCCTTAAGAAATTGATTAAATGAGAAGCCACTTTCATGAATCTCTTGAGCAGAATCAGGATGACTTCAATGAACAGCAAAAAAAGAAATTGGCAGCTGACCAAGACTCTACACCTCTCTTTTAAGTAAACCAGTAAGCCTTCAATGGACTCCACAATCAATGAAATTGGTAGTCACTAAGACTGTGTACACCTCTCTCTCTGTCTCTTACCCACCAAATTCAACTGGCATGGAGGATTAGTTAAAAGCAACTCATTGATCAACTTCTAAACAGCCAAAAAAGGAAATTACAATAAATGAGAGAAGACCCAACTCTTTTAAGTTGCCTTCCTTCAAAATGGAATCAATCCATAATTATGTCAATGGTCTTCCAAAACCATGGGTAGGTAAACTATGCACTTATTAGAATACGACAAAAAAGTACTACATAAACAGTAAATATTGGAGAATCTCTTACTCCATTTTCATCCATCAAAAGATTGGCTGCTTTGAGGTCCCTGTGGATTATATTGTTTCTGTGCAAGTAATTCATTCCCTTGGAAATATCAATCGCAACTCTGAGTAGGGATAGAAGCTCAAAATTGCCCTTTTGTCTATGCAGGTAGTCATACATGCTTCCACCGGACATATATTCTGAGTAGCGAGTATATGTCAAAAAACAAAATAGAACTTAGGAGAAAAGAAACAAAAAAAGGCAATAGTATATCCAAACTCTATGCATTCTAATATGAAACAGTATATGGCATTTTATATACATAGAAGTCATCTATTACCAGTCACAATGCACAGCCTTGGAGGTCTCGTACATGCACCGATGAATTGAACGACATTCTTGTGTCGCACTTTCCTGCATATTTCAAAGGAAGAGTAAACACCAGAAGAGGATAAACTTTCTGATAGTAGGCTGCAGAAAAATAAAGTAAATATATAAAGAAAAAAAATGTGGAAATAGAAGAGCAAAAGTAAATAGATGAGAGCAGTCCCAATTGAAATAAAAAATTTGACTCAGCAACCTCATAATATAAACTTCTTGTGCAAACTCCCTCTGTATATTTTCATTTAGATGTTCGGTAGAGAGAACTTTGATAGCCACATCTTGACTACGGAAAGTACCTTTATACCTGCAGCAATCCAATCATAATATTCAACAAGTACTCACTCACAATAAGAGTACAGCTCTAACAGAATATAAAAACTCACAAATCACCATAGGATCCAGATGCAATTTTATGTTCATATTTCAACAGGCTAGCATCAATTTCCCAAACATCAATTGCCTCAGCAGGTATCTTTACATGCTTGATTCCAGTTTGTTCTTCCTCCCCAACAGGATATACAACATGAAGATGCTTCTGCAGAGCACTTCATGTTATCAGATGTGTATTAAATTAAAATCAAAATCACCATTTTCATACCATGAACAAATTAAATTTGAAAAATCACTATTATAATAGGCCAAAAAACAAGTAGTAAGTTATAAGTAGAGCGGCTACCTCAACCTTGGGTATTTCCTTTATGAGTATATTTCTTAATTGTTCGGTCCCCTGTAAATCGTAAATATAAAATTTCATGTTTTATGGTTAAATGAAGGACAAAGAGAGACAGAATAAGATAACTGAAACCAATTAATAAAATACACTGCATCAAATAATGATAAATGACAACAGACCAAGCTTTGATCATCATGCAGTAAAATGAAAAAAAGACAAACAAATATTTCGCTATATCACATGTACTTCTTAAACTAAATGAACATTCTCCAAGGATTGTAATCCATTGAAAAAGTAGAAATACCTCAAGTGGCCAACCATCAACAACAAACACATCCAACGAATAGCCATCTATAGAGGAAAATGCATGTGCTTCTTGAATGTTTAACCCAATCTCAGACAGTAAAGAAGTCAACTGAAAATTCAACAGAAACTTTTAACAGTAAATGTGAAGGCAGAGGTAGTATAAATGCAAACAGAATATCCAAATAATGGTAACTTCAGGTAAATTTCGACATAAGCAATAAACTACTATTTCTAGCCCCTTTCCATATAATAACTTGAAAGACAAGATGCCAGAAATGTAGATGAACAAAGATGGATGGGCATGACAGAAAACCAGATACATACTATGGATACATTTGACATGCTGATTACAGAATCTTTGATAACATGCTCACTGGAAAGAATGCAGCAAGATGATATCCAGAAATGATAAGAAGAAACCGCCAGAATAACTGAATGGCATTAGCTACCTGACTGAGGAGTTTTGGCTTGTCATTGGTTGAGATTGTAATTTCATGCATTAGCCTACAAATTGTAAAGGTATTCAAGTGTTATTGTCTTTCTCAATCGTCTACTGCAAAAACAGAAAATGAAAATAATCTGGGGACGCCACTACTGACTACAGCATGAAAAATTCATATCAAGCAGCCAAAGAAATAACAAATGGGGAATAATCAGTGAAAAATCTCAAAATCAGAAAACAGCCTTTCAGAACGTTTAACCTAGAGTTAAATAGGTCAGCATGCACTGTAACATCCTTATCTTGAACATCGACTTCGTTATCTTCGTGTCCAAGCTCAACATCTAGTGATGAACCAAAGGCAGGAGGTGGATGAATGCTGAAACACGAGAGAGCGAGAGAAGTGAAAATGATTTAAAAAATTATAACATACAACTAAAGAAGGCCTTGATAATTGAAAATATTCAATTAAATAGGAAATGAACAGTTTAATATTCACATAACCATGCCTCTTTTTGTAGGGATAGCAAGAAAACTGAGTTTTCACATTTCTTGGAGAGCTTGAATGGACAGAGTCGTTATAACGCCCGGTAGAAGCAGAATGCACCTGCATGACAAAAATTGCCTTTTATGTATTATCCTTAGAGGACAAAAATAGACGAAACCGACATAAGTCACATAAATGCTAAAAGGAACTTTACAAAATCTAAACTGGCATCGCAAGAAAAGTCCAGCAGCAATTTACAACAATGAAAAAAAATGTTTACACAGATTCCTGTCGAGATTTATGGAATTTGACGTCATACTAACACCAGCATCTTACAAACTAAAACAAAATACTAAATGAATACTCGCACAAGCCGGACTTCAATTGCAGGTCTAGCAGCTGGACCACGTGCTGCATGCAGTAATCTTTTGTGCATAAGAACATCTTGTGCCCTGTCGACATTCACATCCAGTGCATACCTACATAAGCAAATTAAATCTAGGCACTCAAGAAATTGACAAAATACGGAACAGTTTTAGAACATGAACATCACATATGACAATCAAAACTAAGAGCCTTAAAAAGGAAAAAATAAAGCGATCTCCTTTCTACTCTCATTGAACTGAACACAAAATATGAGATCACATTGTCTTTTCTTCCATTTCCTTATTTAGAAAGCACGGGCAAATAGTCAACCAGAATTTTCAGTTGAAATTCTTTTTTCCGAAAAGAGAATAACAGTAATTAAAAAAATGGCACTGTCTTAAAAAATATATATTGCCAATTCACTATAAAGTATAAACATGGATCAAAACTGAAGGATGATCAAGGCAAACTGCAAAAAGTACAAGGAAAATGAAGTCATCGTCATCACCGTCAAATTCCTTTCACTAGAGCTAAAGAAAATCAACTTCGCTGATTAAAGTTTCAAACTTTGTTCAGTAACAAAACCCAAAACCATGTTATAGCTCAGAGCAATAAAGAGAGTTTATTTTTTGTTTTTTGAGTACCTATTTGGAAGCCGATAAAAATGAGCCCAAAGTTCATCTTCAAAGTAAGGTTGCTTTGTTTCTTCTTCATTCAATTCCTTTAGTCTGCAAAGGATTTCATTGTAAACTTCAACTTTCAGTCTTTGCTTTCTACTCTGACTGGGGACAAACTCCACCGCTCTGCTACTACAACTCTCCGTATCTCCCATCAACATCAAAACACATAAAATCAACGGCATGAAATGAAATTAAATTGTCTATAATCTGCTTAAATTTCTAAACAAAGAAGATTCTAGGCGGTGATCGATGACTGTGCAGGCCTGTCTCACGTGAACGGTTGCCCGATAACTAAACGACACCGAAGATTTCGAGTCGTTTTGCATGAGATGAGCAAAATAACATAATGTCTCTGATTTTTGCGACCACGGCTTCTCTGAATCTTCACTTCCAATTTTTTTTTTTTTTTTTAATTTTCCCTCTCTCTGAGTTCCCCTTATAAACGTGATTAATTTGGAGCTTAAGACGGACGTTAAATGATGGCGTAATGCGCACCCATGAGCGCGCATCTACGTGGATTCTATCAATGCTTTCTTGCTTTGCTTATATCACCCTCTTATTAATTAAATTAATAAAAAAGAAGAATATCATTAACTTTTCCGGCCGGGTAATTAACTATTAATTAACTAAGAATTAATAAATAAATAAAGCAGGCTTATCCATATATAATAAGCTGATTACATCACACCCCTCCACTGACACTGCCATCCAATAGGCTTCCTCTCTGTTGCTTCATTCCCCACTAAATGCGAAGAATATAACACAGTGACTTTAATTTGACGATTAAGTATCCATTGTTTTGAGAATTTGAGATACCCCCAGCCCAGATCACATACGCCTCTTTTTCTTTCTAATTTCAATTAAAAAATAATGTTTAAAATATAAACATTACATAAATTTATCACCATAGTAAAAAAAATGTAAAATTGATGATTAGACATAATCGCCTGGTGAATGATCAAGAGGCGTTTATAAACACCACCTCTATTATCGTATTTTTAATTAAAATACAAATATTTTAAAAACACGGTAAAGTATAATTTTTTAATAAAATGTTTCAATAAAGAAAATGAAATGTATCTAAAATCTGTCTTTCTCATGATCTACAATTCAGACATTTCATTGCCGACTCAAATAATTCGGATATTTTCAACATTTAAATTGTGATACTTAAAAATTTGTTAAATTAGTGCATGAATGACTTGTCCCCTTTTATCTAAATTTCTTAATTTATTGTAAAAAAAAACAGAGAGTAGATGATATTGGGGTCGCTCTAATCATAATTTCACTCCACGATTGAATATTAATAATTGCGTCCGCGAATTTTCTAATTAAGATTGACCGCAACGCATGAATATAATGCCAGACATGTTTCTAAAAATATACATTTTGATATTTCCGTGTTGAGATAACCTAACCCAGGTCAAAATGGAAGTCTGAGCTGGCACTATTTGACACGTAATCCACCACCATTTTATTTGACGTGTTTTCCCGGGAAAATCCTGCCTCCTTGGAGTTGTGGGGTTAGTCAATATGAGATCATGTTATTATGTCTCTCTCTTTTAGACTATAGTTATTTGGCAGACACAAATTATGCTGCTGCTAACAGAATCTTCATTTAACTACGCCCACCGCAAGTCAACGGAAACCTGAAACCATTACTAATCCTTTGTTGGTTTAATTATACTTTACATGCTTGATTACTAATATAATATTACTGTTAAAACAATTTAAATTGTATAGCCTCATTAGTATATGAAAAGTAAAAAAATTGAATTAAAATAAATAATTATAGATATAACACAATCTAAAAATTTTATGTTTTAACTTTTAGTCTCACATTAATATTGCGAGAAAGAAAATTTTTACTTGAAATAAAAAATCTAATTGAAGAGATCAGAGAACAATTACTTGACTAATGGAGGGTGCTATGTTATCAAGTTGTTGAAAACTTAAAAAACATTCGCGGAATCGCTATTATATCCGAAATTTAAACTATTAAAATTATGAAGTTATGTTCGTCAGGCAAAGAAGATGTCGTGCGTATACAGGATGCTAAAGGCATTTGTATAATGACATAGGCAGCAGCAGCAGCAAGCTCCTGCCCGTGGGGGATTACACGTGCAATTTGTGGATTTTACAGCATAAAATTGAAGTATTACATGAGATGGCGTTCCAAAGATGCTTTTCTCCCACTACGGAAAGCTTGGCCTAGCAGGTCGGGAGACAGCAACTTATCTCCGAGTATGTTTCAACTAACATCACATGCCCCACTTTCCTCGTGGATTCCTGGGATGGGAATGGGATGGTCCAGATTAAATTATTTCATCTCATGTACGATGCTGTAAAATTTCCCCCACCTCGTATTATTTGACATTTCTCTTGTAATTGAAATTCAATGTCGGCTCAATATATGTCATTTCTTCATAATGAGCATAACCAGACTCTTATCCAGGGAGGTGGGTTAGATCATAATTGTGGGCTTACTCAAGCCCAATTTCATACCTATTATTTTAAGCCTTCTATCTATACTGATAATTTTATTCCTCTGTCCCGAACAAGGCCAACTTTCAAAAACCATTTACTTGGGCTTGCCTGAGGCAGGGTTTTCATGCACTGCTCATTGAGGAAGAAAAGAACGAACGTCATTCTCAAGACTCCCTGGAAAAGAGACGGTATTTCTTCTTCTTCATAGTTAATGCTAACAGTGCAAATGTTCCACAGGTCAAGTTCATAACTATGCCAATAAATTAAGAAAAAGGGTTAATAACCAAGGGACAAAAAGGTGTGGTCGTGCTGATGAGATTCCACGAATAATAGTTGAGACGCAACGGAAAGGAAGATATATTTATTATTTATTGAAGAGATTTATGTTTTTACGTCTGTGTGATTCCCTTATTAATGTTGTAGAGACCACAGTCTGCAGTCTGTGGCTCTGGTTTGCTAGTTGGGTGAAGAGAAATAGAGTCTCTTCCCATTATTAATGAGGGGTCTGTTACAGTACTTTGAATTTTATAGAAAGAATAATATTTTGGAGATGGGTTTTGCGTTGCAATTAAATGCTCTGGTCCTAGTTGTGGGTTTTGGTAGTCGAGGATTTTAAATGCAAACCTGCAAAGTGCTCCCTTTCTCTCTCTCTTTTTTCTTCTTAAATTCCATCCGAGACAACGAAAACATTCCCATATTTCCTCGCTTTCTTTTCTTCTTCTTCGTTCTCTTCAAGCTGTAATGAAGACCTGCAACATTTGAAATAGGTACTATGATATTGGCCCGGTTCACTCAGAGAAAACACTGCGTTTCTAAGCAAAAGACTGCGGTTGAGCTTAAACGTTGAGTACTGGTGGACTTTGATTGAGCCGTGCCAATATCTTAGTGCTTACTTCTAACATTATGCAGCACAACCAAATCCATGCATTGAAGGTGAGTACTTTCCACCTGTTTCAACGTTCTCCTCTGTAAAATCTCTAAAATTACTTGTACGTTTTTGTAATACTAAACTTTTGTCTGGTTATTTCCTGACTGCTCTTTTTACTATCACGATAGAACAAGGAAATGATCGCCTTTTCGTAGGGGCGACTGAGGGGAGTGTGAATATATTGATCCTGTATACGAGTAAAGTTACGTCTTTAGAAACCAGGTTTACACTACACTAGTGTCAAATTCTAACTTTAAAAGAAAAGCAATGACAGTTTTAATATAGATATTTATTAAAGAAAATCAGTAAAATATTCAACTAAGGTATTATTATTATTCAGTAAAAAATTAACGATTAACTTATTGTACTTTCCAACTGCGTTAAGGAGAATTTTCACTTTGTAATTAATACACTGTTCAATATTTACCTATTCTGTCAAAAGGTTTTTCTGGATTTGGAATATATACAGACCTACCAACTTGAAGAATCTTAAATAAATTCCAGTGTAGTAGCCTTGCATTTAATGATTTAATTGCACTTCAGCTCATAAATGAAAGGGTAGGGATTCTTATTCTAATATATTTACTATTACCCCAGCAGAAACAAGAATAGCATTAGTTATTTTTTTTCACTAGTTTATACGAATATTAGAACCCTGTTTAGGAAAAATGAAAGAAACAACATATGAAAGCAGTAAAACAAGGTATACACAAAGGGAAAGGGGTAGTTTGAAATTTGCCATGGACCAAAAGGGGCAGATTGAACAGAGCGCTCGCTCATAACTGCAATGAATATTGGCAGCGTTTTGGATTCGACCGACAGACAAAACATATATATTTGGTTTTCCTTCAAATATTTACCGTCAGAAAGTAGCAGCAAACAAAAGATGAGTTAGTTGAGAGAGTAAATGTGAGCGTTGGCCAATCTTTAATAAGAAATAGTGAAGTAGCTAGCTAGATAAAGGAAGACATTTATTAATTTGTAAGGATATATAGATGCTTGCTATCACCTTTGCAATGCATGCAGTCAGACAAAGATTCCCTCGTTCAATACTCTTTTCATGCATGTTCTTCCTATTTATTACGATCGCGTTTTAATTTTGATCACTCCATCACTTGGCACCTTCCCTTCTCGAAAACCGAAATGGGATGCAAGAGATCGAGAGGATATCCAATTAAGTTGATATAAAATATCTTGTTTCTTCAAATAACCTGCATCTACTTTTTAGAACAATCAAAATCAAACAGATTAACACCGTTGGACAGACGTTGCTAGCTCCCATCAGCCATCAGCCAATTGTACGTACCTAGCTCCATTCAGATGGTATTGTTAGAGCTTTAATACAATATATTCTTAAAATGTAAAATTCGTTTTAATTCTCCATTTATTAACATGATTTTTTGTTATAAGGAATACCAAATTTATGATTGCTAAAGCATCAAGATTACATAGGAATGTCCGAACCCTTGCACAATTTTAAATCCCTTGCACTACACAGTTTTAAATGAGATAGGAATGTTCGAACTCTTATACTCCACCAATAGCATAAGGACTCCTACCAAAAGGTCAAATTGAACAATACTACTATATTTTCGAATATTAATGTATGTTTTATCTACAAATATTAAATGCAACCAACCCTATATTTAAATAAATATTATAAATTTTTAGTCATTTTTCTTTGATAATTTTTAAAAAAATGGTAGAGAGATTAATATTTGTTAATGTCATATTAAACTAATACATTTTTTTAGAAAAAATTAAACAAAAATAAACCAATAATTAAAAATAATTTTCTATTGAAAACTAAATAGGCCATTTAACAAAATTTGTCTTCTTTTTTTGATAAAAATAAGAAAGTTTAAAAATCGTTTTCTATAATTTAGAATCAAAGTCAATTTTAATAAAATTATCTTCTAAATATTAAGAAAAGAAGATAATTAAAAAATTATTTTTTATTAGACTTAAAAATCTTTTAAAAATAAAAGATAATTAGGGATTCAAATGTTTTCATTTATAATACCGCTTAGGTTCCAACCACATGCTAAATCAAATGTTTATCCGATAACTTTATTATAAGATTTAATACTCTATCATTCTCTAATTTTTGACAAATATCTTATAATTCTTATGACGTTATCTTTATTATAAAAAAAATTGTTAATTTTGAAGAGTATTTACATATTTTGACATGGTTTGCTTATATGAATGTAAAAAACATAACAGGTTGGCACAGTGAGCTGCTTTCACTAATTATATTATGTGTAAAAAATAAAAATAAAAATAAAAAAGAAATAAAGAAAGAAAATAAGGAACGATATTTTCTCTTTCCATATACCGCTGTGTTACTTTAATTGATCCCAAATCTGGTCATTTTTCGTTTGCTTTTCGAGTGACATGAATGGCTACTCAAGACAACCTCAAAGAGGCAACAACAGGTCGAAGCATGTGGCTTTTCATAAAGGAGACTGAAAGGTTATATATATTTATATTTTTATATATTTTTTTAGGAAAATATTGTACATTTAATATATATTTTTAAATTTTTTTAAATAAATATATATTATATACAAAATTAAAATGTAAAAAAGGTTCATTTAATTTTTTAGATAATTAAAAATTAAATTATTACCAAGAAAGTAAAAGGAGAGGATATTAATAATATTTTAGCACATGATTTTGATTTAACTCATTATTAATTTTTTATAGTAGTATTTTCTTTTCTAAATTTTTTATTAAAATAATAAATTAGAAAAGAACTTTTATTTAGTTTTTAATAGATTATGAAAAATAAGATATAAATTGTTACAATTGAAAAAAGTGTATCTTATTTGATGATTGTGCTAAAGTTTAGAGAAAAAATGATAATATAATTTAGTAGGCCAACTAAGAAAAAGTAAAAGTCAAGAAGCTATTTACTGTTTTTTATACTATAGGAGTATTATCTTTTTAACTAAACATCAATGATATATCTATTATTTTTCCATACTTCAACGGATATTTGTCAATTTTATTAAAAAAGAAATATTAATTAGGCTAGAAAGTACTAGAGTAAAAATAGCCATAAGAGCAGGATTCCGGCAAAAAGAAAAATAAGAAGAAACTTGGCTTTAATACCACACAGTAGAAAATATTATATTTACGAATGTTGTAAAACCTCCTATAGGTTTGGATTGTATGGAGATCAGCCCTAAATGAAATAAATTTGAGATGATGTGATATAAAATGAGAGAAAATTAATCTCTTATTAGTAATAAAGTGTAGAATAGTTTAATGCTCCTCACCTTATCCCGTCTAATTTCCTATATGATCAACTATTATAATAATAGGTACGACGCCATGCATGACAATTAAAGTACTAGATATTACAATTAGGATTATATATATAGTGATAAATAAAATTAATTAATAAAGCATACATATGCATTATAAAAGGCAGAGAATCGGAGGTTTTTAAACCTAGGCTCTCGTCCGGCCGATTCGCTGCTTACGCGTAATTTCCGCGCTTAGAATCATTCGAACATCCCATGCCATACGCGCAATCTGCCCCCACGTGCAAGAATAATAATAATAATAATAATATTGATCAACATATAAAATTCTAGCTACTACGAATACAATCAAACGACCAAAATTATATACCGCCCTCTTATAATTAAGTTTGTGCTGATTCTCTTTTGCCCACCGCCTTTCTTCTTTCTACTCCACCAACTCAACTCATGATGATGCCGTTGCCACCAAATCCCACTATTTATACCGCTCAAATATACAACAGAACACTAATTCCTCAACCCTAACGCACTTCTGCAAACCCTTAATTATTAACAATAATATTTTATTCCTTCTCCATCTTTCCATGGGGTCGATACCAAAAAGCCTCCCTTCTTCTGTATTTAACGCAACCGGAGTTAAGGGCAAGAGAATCACCACACCGTCGGAAAATGAGTTGACTGAATTCATCCAGTCAATTATTTTCAAGAAACAAGAAGTGAAAGAACCATTTTATGTGCTTGATTTAGGTGCTGTCATTTCCCTTTATAACAAATGGTGTCGTAGCCTCCCGATGGTTCGTCCCTTCTACGCCGTTAAGTGTAACCCGGAGCCGGCTCTCCTTGGTGCCCTTGCAGCCCTCGGCTCAAACTTCGACTGCGCGAGTCGGGCTGAGATTGAAGCCGTTCTGGCGCTCGGGGTTTCGCCGGACCGAATTGTTTATGCAAATCCGTGTAAAGCAGAGTCACATATTAAGTACGCAGCCAGTGTTGGTGTTAATCTGACAACTTTTGATTCGAAAGAGGAACTTGAAAAGATTCGAAACTGGCATCTGAAATGTGATTTATTACTCAGGATCAAAGCTCCGGACGACGGCGGAGCAAGGTGTCCTTTGGGTCCCAAGTACGGCGCGCTCCCGGAAGAAAACGAGCCGCTACTTCAAGCTGCTAAAGCGGCGGGGCTCAACGTCACCGGCGTTTCATTTCATATCGGGGAGCCATAGAAGCGACAAAAACGGTTTTCGAATCTGCGAATAAGCACGGTATGTCTAAAATGCACGTACTAAACATTGGCGGTGGCTTTACAGCTAACGCACAATTCGAGGAAGCGGCATCCGCCGTTAAAGCCGCACTTCAAGCTTATTTCCCAAATGAACCGGGTTTGACGGTCATTTCAGAACCGGGTCGTTTCTTCGCGGAGTCGGCGTTTACACTGGCCACTAACATTATAGGTAAGCGGGTTCGTGGTGATTTAAGAGAGTATTGGATTAACGACGGGATTTACGGATCTATGAACTGTATATTATACGACCATGCAACTGTCACGTGTACGCCGTTAGCTTGTACGTCAAATCGTGCGAATCCCACGTGCAAAGGATTGAGGACGTACAATTCAACGGTGTTTGGGCCGACGTGCGACGCTCTTGATACGGTTTTGACCGGTTACCAGTTACCGGAACTTCAGGTGGGCGACTGGCTTGTGTTTCCTAATATGGGGGCTTATACGGCTGCTGCTGGTTCCAGTTTCAATGGGTTTAACACCGCCGCCATTTTGACCCACCTTGCGTATTCGAAATCAAGCTAACCATGTGATTGGTTGGCGGCTTTGACCCCGGACCCGCTAACTGTTTCATTCGGTGATATAATCTTCTGTTCGGAATGTTATTGTATGACTTTTCTTGAGTTTTAAGATTATATCTATTAATAAAATTGCATTCTAACAAGAAAATTAGTTTAATCTTTATTTTTTTAATTAAAATAATATTAAAGATATAATTTATTGTCCACAAACTGACGCGGAACAATATTATTGATGGGACGAAAATATAAAAATCTATTTAATTAATAAATAAATAATTAAAAACGGTGGCGACTTTTGTATTTAGTAATTAAATTTTTGCAAAGATTTAATATATGTATTAGTATGATATTTAATTTTATTTAATTACTGTCTAACTTTTCGGTCTACGGACTTAATGAGAATATCATAACTGTAAAATTTTAGCAACATAAAAAAAAATGGTTAATATACATATGTAAGAAGAATTTTGTGGAAATAGTATACAACAATGAAAGGAAAGGAGACATTAAGAAATGCATGCGTTAATAATTCTATATGTAAACAAAAAAGATAAGCCCAGTTGTCGAAGTGAAAGTGGTATTTTTTTGTGACGTTCCTTACTAAACTTTCTTCTTTCGCTATAATTAATTTATGCGCCGCAATTCGATTTTATTTGAATTTTCTAGTCTTACAATGTTCCGTATTTAATAAGTAATTAATTTGACGATTAGACAAAGCCAGTTTTTATTTTTTAAAATTTTGTTTGACACCATATGTATATATATAAAATATAAAATTAATTAAGA
Source organism: Melia azedarach (assembly GCA_028052125.1). Classification (NCBI taxonomy): domain Eukaryota; kingdom Viridiplantae; phylum Streptophyta; class Magnoliopsida; order Sapindales; family Meliaceae; genus Melia; species Melia azedarach. The sequence goes on along the minus strand of CM051407.1, from coordinate 11,710,987 downwards.
ATTTAAGATGGGATGGTATCAGATGTCTAATGATTTATGATTCGCATAGTTTTTTTTTCACGGAAATGATTTAACTGTTGTGAAAACAAATTAAGATTCATTGTTTGGATACGGATTTCACATGTTAGTAATCTTTCCTCCTTGTTTCTAATAACTTAAAATTTCTGTCGAATAAAAATGGAAAAAAAAATTCTATTACCCTGTTCATGATTTTGGTTTAATGCCTACCATACACTTAAAATTACAACAATAAAGATGAGAAAATAGAGGTGGAAAATAATTAAGCATGTTACCTCAATAACAGATGAACATTTTAATTTCAACAAATTAAGATGGTTAGCACTTAAAGTTAAAATTCATGTCATCCTATTTTTCAACGAATGAAACTTACTCAATGACATGTGGACACATATTTCCCGACCAATACCATACGGCCGTTAGGTATAATACCTCACACTTTCAATAAATAATTAAAAATGGGAAAAGTGCATGTTAACCCAATTTTCAACAAATATAAAGATGGAAGAAAATGCATGCATGTTACTCAGATGGCATGTACCCCAAATTCTAACAAATTAAGATGGCTCACACTTAAATTTCAACAAAATGTAGTTGGAAAATTCATGTTACGCCAATTTTGAATAAATAATGATCGGAAAAATGCATGTTACCTAAAAATCATTACCTGTGTGGAAACTTAATTATATTTCAACAATAAGTTCAAACTTAAATTCATGTTACCCCAAGTTTGATCAACAAACAAAGATGAAAAAAAAATGCAGGCTGTATATCCTAATCCGTAGCAGCCTGGTTTAATACGAAATCTTTGAATTTCAACAATGTTTATTGTCTCGTTGCTTTAAGATAATCACCTTAACTCAATTCCTAGATTAATCTTTTGGTTGGGGCTAAACTCACTCCACTTTAAAATCTAGTGATATGTGGTATTGATACGATTAATTAATTCTATAGAAAATGTAGACTCTTTCGTCACTAACCTGTATTTTCTTTGCACTTCTGCTATTCAACACGTGCTAATTTGTAAATTAAGTTGAACTTCATTGAAAAATGTAAACTCTTTAATCACTTTCCTTTATTTTCACGTCTTTACTCCATTACAAATCGGAATTTACAAAAGTCTACAAAAATCCTTAATTACTTTTTCACAACTAATTTTGAAGATTGATATGAAGGCAAAGAAATTCTATTTTCTTCAAAAAATTATTAAGTAGCCAAAAAAAATAATGAATAAACCTTACCCATTATTAATGTCACTAAGATAAACAATAAGAATAAAAAAAAAAAAAAAAATAGGAGAGCACCCTATGTTACTTCCTCATCAACTCTAAAAGCTGGCCTGGAACTTCGTAAACCACCAACCTTTTTCTATCCCCAGTTATCTATTGAGATCAATTGCCATTGCTGGTCCCCTAAACTCTCTTTATACGTATAGCAATTTGTGCTGATTCATAAATGGTAATTACTTAATCAATCATAAAACCGACGTTCCCTTTTCACCTCCACACACACACACACACATATAGGTCCCTAAGCAACACAATATCAACAAAACTTTTTTGTAAACCCTAAAATGGCTATTCCTTTTTGTTCTTCTTACGGGTTGCGATCATCTGGAACTGAGTCGAAACCTAAGAAACTCCAAGCCATGGTGGAAGCACCAAATTAAATCCGGATTGATTGAATTCACAAAGTCAACCATTTTCAAGAGACAAAAAGAAATTGATGAATCCTTTTACGTACTTGATTTACATGTTATCGCTTCCCTCTATGAAAAATGGACCCATAGCCTTCCAATGATTAATCCTTGTATTTTTTTGTGTGTTTTAATTTAATGGAAGTTTCTTTCCCGAAAATAAGTAATAGCAAAGCTAAGCTGCAAAAGGATTGGTCATTGTTGTCTCTCATAGGATGGCGATCGAGCTTATATATTTATCGCAGAATTACAACTTTGACTACTATTAAGTAATAAATACAATCTTGTTGTTCATAGTTAACTTAATGATTAAAATTATAATAAAAAAATAAAATCCTAATTTGATATAAATAAAATACATATATACTTGTTAATTTTTTTTAAAAAAGTCATTATCTTAATTTATACACATAATTATGATTGTAATTAAGTTTTGTAAGCATGCATCACGTGGTGGCCACGATGTATGATAGATGTAACGCTACTATATATGCATGCTGCGCAAACGGTGATCGAAATCAAATGGTACTCTATCTTCCCTTTCATTTATCAATCCTTCAAAAATTTAACGAGAATCCTTTTGTCATTTAATGCCGACACAGTCATGTTTCACAATTAATTGATAGTTGCGCATTAATATACAGGTTTAGATCCGAATGACCGGGTGAAGTCAATGAATGACTAGTATTTTATTTAATTGTAACTCAACTCCATTAATCCATTCTCTTTTTTACCCTTCCTATATATATATATATATATATATATATATATGAGTGTGTGTGTGCGCCTGCATAGATCTATACACAACACCACCCGCAAAACTTTTCCAAATTCTAGACGATATAGTTTCAATATCCTTCTTAGTTCCTTTCTTTAGCCATGTTTTCGATCCTCAATAACTCCGAAACCATATTGGATGCACCGTTAGTCAGAGACAATAGGGTAACATCACTAACAAAATCTGCTGGATTGATTGAATTCATGCAGTCAATCATTTTTGAGAGAAAAGAAGAAATTGATGAACCATTTTATGTACTCGATTTAGGGGTTATTGCTTCCCTCTATAAAAAGTGGAAGAATTCCTTTCCTACGATTCATCCATACTACGCTGTCAAGTGCAATTCCAATACTGCTCTCCTCGGTGCACTTGCCGCTCTTGGTTCAAACTTTGACTGCGCAAGCCGTGCTGAAATTGAAGCTGTTTTGGCACTCGGTGTTTCACCCGACCGAATAATTTACGCAAACCCGTGTAAGCAAGTGTCTCATATTAAGTACGCGGCGAGCGTTGGTGTCAATTTAACAACTTTTGATTCGATGGAGGAGCTTGACAAGATCCGGAAATGGCACCCTCAATGTGCATTACTCTTGCGGATCAAAGCTCCCGATGATAGTAAAGCAAAATATGAACAGCATTTCAAATTTGGCGCACGTCCGGAAGAAGTTGAACCTCTACTCAGATCTGCCCAAGCTTCAGGGCTAAAAGTCTTAGGTGTTTCATTCCATATAGGAACTGGAGCCACAAACTTCCATGCATTTCGTGGAGCCATAGCAGAGGCTAAAATCGTTTTCGACACCGCAGCTCAGCTTGGCATTAACGAAATGCATGTAGTGGACATCGGCGGCGGATTTGGATCCAACCCGAAATTCCAAGAAGCGGCTTCAATCATAAAAGACGCTCTTCAATCTTATTTCCCAAATGAACCTGGATTGACTGTCATTTCCGAACCGGGTCGTTTTTTCCCGACGTCCGCTTTCACGCTGGCTACTAAAATTATAGGGAAACGAGTTCGCGATGAAGTAAGAGAGTATTGGATTAACGATGGAATTTACGGGTCTATGAACTGTATAATTTTCGACCATGCAAATCTTACATGCATGCCCCTAGCTTGTGCATCCAACTGTGAAAACCCTACGTGCAAATGGTTGACTACTTACACGTCGATGGTGTTTGTGTTGAATTGTAAACTTAATCTAGAATATTGAATTGTCTAAATTGGTGTACTAGATTTAGTAAGCAATGGTGTACTAGATTTGGTAAACAATGGTGTACTAGACAAAGTCAATATTGGTGTACTAGACAAATTCAACATTGGTGTGCTGGACAAAGTCAACATTGGTGTGCTGCACAAAGTCAACATTGGTGTTCTACGTGAAGACTAAATCAATGGTTTAGAATGGTTTGCTTCAACTATAAATACCCCTCCCCCCTTAAGGTTTTAAAAATAAGTTAGAAATAAAGCTTGAGTCCTTGTTCAAGTATTTGAGAGTGTTTACATATTTTCTTGTAAATTTGTATGAGAAATAAATATATTTGTGTGTTTTGAGTCATTACGAAATTCTTATTTTTCAACAAAATGGTATCAGAGCTCGGTTTTGTAACTTGGATGTTATATTTGTGTGATTACGTGCATATTTAGAAAATTCTGTCAAAAAGGCCAAGATTGCCTAAGGAGTCTGGGTTTTAAGTGGGACCGTTGTGACCCCTCCAGTCTTTCCTGGGAATTTTCTTAGTGTATATTTTCACACCTATAAACATTCATATTACTATCCGAAATACTATTAGAAAGTTATGGCAAATGGAGGTATGACACCATTTCAAGTTCCAATTCTCAATAGAAGCAATTATGATAATTGGAGCATAAAAATGAAGGCACTCCTTGGAGCACAAGATGTGTGGGAGGTCGTGGAGAAAGGTTATAATGAACCTAGAGATGATGTTGCCATTTCTGTTTTGACTCAAGCACAAAGAGACACGTTGAAGGACTCGAGAAAGAGAGACAAAAAAGCTCTCTATGTCATTTATCAAGCATTAGATGATGATGCTTTTGAGAAGATATCAAATGCAACTTCCGCAAAGCAAGCATGGGATAAACTTCAGACATCCTACAAAGGCGCCGAGCAAGTAAAAAAGGTACGTCTTCAAACATTGAGAGGAGAATTTGAAACTTTATATATGAAGGAAGGCGAGTCAATTGTTAATTACTTCTCTAGAATTGAAGCTATTTCTAATCAATTGAAAAGAAATGGTGAAAAATTAAGTGAAGTAAGGATAATGGAAAAGATACTACGATCTATGGATTCAAAATTTGATCACATAGTCACAACAATTGAAGAAACTAAAGATTTGGAAGAAATGACGATCGACCAACTACAAGGATCATTGCAAGCCTATGAAGAAAAAATAAAAAAGAAGCAAGGCATCTCCGAACAACTTCTCAAGATGCAATTCAAGGAGAAAGAAGAAATTCAAAGCTATGATAGAAACCAACATGGTCGAGGTAGAGGTCGAGGTCAAGGACAAAGTAGAGGCCGTGGTCGTGGACGAGGTTGGAATTATAATTACAATAATTTCAACAACTATGAGAAAGGAGAAAGCTCAACACGAGGTCGTGGAAGGAACAATCCAAATACAAGGTACGACAAGTCTAAAGTCAGATGTTATAATTGTCAAAAGTTTGGCCATTATGCTTCTGCATGTAGAGCCTACAACAATGAAGTGGAAGAAAAGGCTAACTATGTAGAAGAAAAGAATCAAGGAGATGAAACTGTCTTGTTAGCATACAAAGACAATAGTGGAGGCCAAGAAAACACATGGTATCTTGACACTGGTGCGAGCAATCATATGTGTGGAAAAAGAAGCATGTTCGTGGAGTTAGACGAATCAACAAATGGAAATGTTTCTTTTGGTGATGATTCAAAAATAGCCGTGAAAGGAAGAGGTAACATTCTTATACAATTGAAAGATGGTAGACATCAATTTATTGGAAATGTCTACTATGTGCCTAATATGAAAAGTAATATTTTGAGTTTAGGTCAACTCTTAGAAAAAGGTTATGATATTCATATGAAAGATTATAGTCTTTTTATAAGAGATGACAAAGGCAACTTAATTACTAAAGTGAAAATGTCAAAGAATAGAATGTTTTCTTTGAATATTCAAAACGATGTTGCGAAATGTTTGAAAGCTTGTTACAAAGATGCATCATGGCTATGGCATCTTCGATTTGGGCATCTCAACTTTGGAGGGTTAGAGCTATTGGCTAAGAAGGAGATGGTAAGAGGTCTTCCTTACATCAATCATCCGAACCAACTTTGTGAAGGATGTTTACATGGGAAGCAATTCAGAAAAAGCTTTCCAAAAGAGTCTACCTTTAGAGCCAAGAAACCACTGGAGCTCATTCATGCTGATGTATGCGGTCCATTCAAGCCAAGATCTCTTGGTAACAATAATTATTTCCTTCTCTTTATTGATGATTTTTCAAGAAAAACATGGATCTACCTTTTGAAGCAAAAGTCTGAGGTATTTGGAGCTTTCAAGAAATTTAAAGCTGCCGTTGAGAAAGAAAGTGGTCGTCAGATTAAGGCCATGAGAACTGATCGTGGAGGAGAATTCACTTCCAAGGAATTTCAAGAATTCTGTGAAGCAAATGGAATTCGACGATTCTTAACCGTTCCGAGATCCCCCCAACAAAATGGTGTTGCTGAAAGAAAGAATCGAACAATTCTCAACATAGCGAGGAGTATGTTGAAAAGTAAAAGACTACCCAAGGAGTTTTGGGCTGAAGCTGTATCAACTGCTGTATATCTATCCAATAGATCTCCAACAAGAAGCGTGTGGGGAAAAACACCACAAGAAGCATGGTGTGGAAGAAAGCCTGGTATTTCTCATCTTAGAGTTTTTGGAAGTGTAGCTCATGTTCATGTACCAGACGAGAGAAGAACAAAGTTGGATGATAAAAGCGAGAGTTTTATCTTCATTGGCTATGATTCAAGTTCAAAGGGTTACAAGTTGTATAATCCAAACAGCAAAAAGATTATGATCAGTCGAGATGTAATATTTGACGAAGAAGGAGAATGGGATTTTGGTCCAGATGTCGATGACTTCAACTTCTTTCCTTTGTTTGAAGAAGAACCAATAATGGAGCAAGCAGGAGAAGCAAGAGAAGAACCTACTACTCCGCATACTCCACCAACTTCACCAACAACAAACAATCAAGGAGATTCACCACCATCCTTTTTAAAGGAAAGAAATGAAGAACGCACAAGGAGTTTCCAAGATCTCTATGAGGTAACTGAGAGGTTAGATAATCTCACTCTTTTTTGTCTTTTTGCTGAGTGTGAACCAATGAGTTTTGGAGAAGCTATACAAGATGAAAAATGGAGAAATGCAATGGATGAAGAAATTAAAGCTATTGTGAAGAATGATACGTGGGAGCTTGTGTCACTTCCTAAAGGACACAAAGCTATTGGAGTCAAATGGGTGTACAAAGTAAAGCAGAATTCAAAAGGAGAAATTGAACGATACAAAGCCAGGCTAGTTGCAAAAGGCTACAGTCAAAGAGCCGGCATCGACTATGATGAGGTGTTTGCTCCGGTAGCACGCTTAGAAACTGTAAGACTAATCATTTCCTTGGCAGCTCAAAACAAGTGGAAGATCCATCAAATGGATGTAAAATCTGCATTCTTGAATGGAGTTCTCGAAGAAGAAGTCTACATACAACAACCTACAGGTTTCGAAGTTAAAGGGCAAGAGGACAAGGTGTTGAAATTGAGAAAGGCTCTCTATGGTTTGAAACAAGCACCAAGAGCATGGAATAGTCGAATCGACAAGTATTTCCAAAAGAATTGTTTCACCAAGTGCCCTTATGAACACGCACTTTACATCAAGATCAAAGATGAAGATATTTTGATCGTGTGCTTGTACGTAGATGATTTGATTTTTACTGGAAGCAATCCAAGCTTGTTCGATGATTTCAAGAACACGATGACTAAGGAGTTTGAGATGACTGACATTGGGCTTATGGCGTATTACCTCAGTATCGAAGTAAAACAAGAGGAAGATGGAATTTTCATTTCACAACAACGCTATACAAAGGAAATCCTCAAGAAGTTCAAAATGGAAAATTGCAAGCCTATTAGTACGCCAATTGAGTGTGGAATTAAGCTCTCGAAGCATGAAGAAGGAGAAAGAGTAGATTCAACTTTTTTCAAGAGCTTGGTTGGATGTTTACGATATTTAACATGTACTAGGCCCGATATTCTCTATGCAACAGGACTTGTAAGCCGCTACATGGAAACTCCAACAACCACACATTTCAAGGCTGCAAAGAGGATTCTTCGTTATCTAAAAGGTACAACAAACTTTGGTTTGTTCTATTCATGTTCAGATAATTTTGAACTTGTTGGATATAGCGATAGTGATTGGGCTGGAGATACTGATGATCGAAAAAGTACAACTGGTTTTGTATTCTTTATGGGAGGCACCGCTTTCACCTGGATGTCAAAGAAGCAACCAATTGTAACACTCTCCACATGTGAAGCTGAGTACGTAGCTGCCACGTCATGTGTTTGCCATGCAATTTGGCTTAGAAACCTACTAAAGGAGCTGAGGTGGTCATAAGAGAAGCCAACGAAGATTTATGTTGATAACAAGTCAGCTATGGCATTGGCAAAGAATCCGGTGTTTCATGATCGAAGCAAGCATATTGACACGCGTTACCACTACATAAGGGAGTGCATCACAAGAAATGATGTACATATGGAGTACGTGAAGTCCCAGGATCAAATTGCTGATATTTTTACCAAGCCACTCAAACAAGAAGATTTTATAAGATTGAGAAATTCACTTGGTGTGATTAGATTAAGTTTAAGGGGGAGTGTTGAATTGTAAACTTAATCTAGAATATTGAATTGTCTAAATTGGTGTACTAGATTTAGTAAGCAATGGTGTACTAGATTTGGTAAACAATGGTGTACTAGACAAAGTCAATATTGGTGTACTAGACAAAGTCAACATTGGTGTGCTGGACAAAGTCAACATTGGTGTGCTGCACAAAGTCAACATTGGTGTTCTACGTGAAGACTAAATCAATGGTTTAGAATGGTTTGCTTCAACTATAAATACCCCTCCCCCCTTAAGGTTTTAAAAATAAGTTAGAAATAAAGCTTGAGTCCTTGTTCAAGTATTTGAGAGTGTTTACATATTTTCTTGTAAATTTGTATGAGAAATAAATATATTTGTGTGTTTTGAGTCATTACGAAATTCTTATTTTTCAACAGTTTGGACCAACCATGGATGCTCTAGATACGATTTTCACTGGTTACCTTTTACCGGAACTTCAGGTTGGCGACTGGCTTGTGTTTCCGACCATGGGTGCTTATACCACAGTTTGTGGAACCAATTTCAATGGATTTAACACGGCTGCCATCCCAACTTACCTCGTCTACGCCAATACTAGCCATTCATGCATGTGATTTATTGGTAGGTCGAGAATGGGAAACCATGGGATCCTCTAATTAATCGTTACTGTTTGTGAGTTTTCTTCCGTTGTAATAATACTATCAGTGTCACCTTCTACTTTCTGTCATCTTAGTTTGGTTTTCAGCTGCCGAGTATTTAATAAATTTTTATATTGTTCGTGTCAAGGAATTAATCATCAGCTTATGTTTGATTAAGAGATAATGTTCAGAGTAATAAAATGTAAAATTTTATTTTCAATGTGTTTTGATATTGTAGTATATATAATGATTACAATCATACATAATTCAATTGAATATATATAGAAAAAGATTCGGAATTCTAAATTTTTAAACATATGTTTACTCTCGGTTGAAATTGAATTTGACATATGTATTAATTATAATATATTATTTTAATCTCAATAATTAAAAATGTATTGATCTAATCGTTTATAAATGAGATAAATATGTATCCTTTTATATATATAATGAAAAAAAGTCAACATACCTTTTTTGAGGTTTGTAAAAATTTCAGTTTGAAAAAACGTTTGTGAAAAGGGATACAAACCTCTCTTATAAATAATAAATTTACCAAAATATCTTGAATTCATTTTAAAATTAAAAAATAAAATTATTTTGATTAAATTTGAACCTATAACTTTAGTAAAAAAGGCCAATATCTTAATAACTATACTAAAACAAATTTTAATAATATGTATTTTAATTTCATAATATATAGCTTTTTTGAAAATATATATATAATAATTTTTTACAAAAATTAAAATTATTTTGTTATTATAAAAAAATTATAATTCAAAAATAATTTTATAATCATTAAAATTTTATATAATAACTTGAATTTAAAATTATTATTATCATTAAATTATAAAATTTTTAAAAAATATCATTATTTAAAATTTTAAATAAAATAATTTATTTTATTTAACAATTACTTAAAAAATAATTTTTTAAAATTGATAGTGCTAATAATAATTTTATTTTACAACTATTTAAATTTATTTTCTTTAATAATTATTTAAGAATACTTTTATTATTATTTGATAATAATTTTAAATTCAAGTTATTATATAGATTTTTTTTAATTATAAGTTTTATAATAACAAAATAATTTTAATTATTATAGAAATTATTAAATATGCATTCTCAAAAGAGTTATTTATTAAAGATTGAAAAATATATATTTAAAATGTGTTTGGTGTAATGGTTAAAATATTACTCTTTTTTATTAAAGTTTAGTAATTTTATTTTGTAATTTTAAAAAAATAGATTTATGGTATTTTGATAAATTTATTATTTATAGAAGAGGTTTGTATTTTTTTTTACAAATTTTCTTTTAAACTGAAATTTTTATAAACTACAGGGGAGGCATGTGGAGTTTTTCCTATATATATATAATTTTTATATCGAGAAAAGTCGGTAAACAAATAATTTCAATACAACAATAAGAAAATAAAAAATCGGCATAATCACGTATTCTTATTTGAAAAAATTAATTGGACTGATCCAATCGAAAAGTATTCGGACCCTAAAATGAATTTTGTTTGGGCTTGCATCTAGAACTTAGGCCCAGTATCTATCAGACCCAATTCCCATGGGCCGTATTTAATTGAGCCGTAAGATTACTTCCGCCAGAAGTCGTTGGACACCTCTCAACAGTAATTTGTGATCAGCAATTTCGATCGAAGCAGCAAAAAAATATCGAACCAGCTGCGAAGAAAGTTTGCTCGCGTCACAGTTATTCTCCGTAATCGCGATGGAGACTCTAAGCTCTTCTGCAACGATCGTGTCGTCATCTTCTTCTCCTCTCTCCATCTTCTCCACCAAATCCAAAAACTCGCCGGCAAGACTCGTCCGGTTCCACGCTCCTTCCAAAAGTAAGATATTTCCCTTCCACTTCTATTTATCATTCGATATTTCGTTCCCTGTAATAGAAAACTTTGTATTGATACAGAAAATGGTAAAGATTCCGATCTTCAATCGGACTCCAACGAGACAAGCATCGTTCCTCTTTTTGGCAACCAAACACTGTCAAAGGTAAAACAATTTTTACTTTCTAATTAATAGCGAAATTATTAGTTGATTTTGCCACGTTAAATCATAATTTAGGGCTTTTTTGGTAATTTTAAAAAATAGGATGCGGCGATGGGATTGGTTTTGAGTGCGGCGTCGGTTAGAGGATGGACGACCGGTTCGGGTATGGAAGGTCCGTCAGTACCAGCTGGAGCTGAGGGAGGATCCAGTACGGAGAAGGTCTCCACTCTCCCATGGTCCCTCTTTACCAGGTCGCCACGTAGGCGGATGCGCGTTGCCTTTACTTGCAATGTTTGTGGTCAGAGAACCACTCGTGCGATCAATCCGCATGCATATACTGATGGAACCGTTTTTGTTCAGGTGATTAAAAGAAATATGAAATAGTTGCCAAATAATTGAAAATGTTTGAGCTTTATAGTTTGTTATTTTAGCACTGATTGATTCATAAATTTTGCAGTGCTGTGGATGCAATGTGTTTCATAAGCTGGTGGATAATCTGAACCTATTTCATGAGATGAAGTGTTACGTGAATCCAAGTTTCAATTATAGAGATGCAAAATGGGATGGTGGCTTCAAGTTGTTTGATATGGATGATGATAATGATGCTTTTCGGATATAAGCATGTCAAATAATCACTTCTTACAGTGTAAATTCTATCTTATACTGAAGTTTATTTGAATCATGTTTGTACATAGATTTTGCCATGTTATTTAGACGACTTAGTGTAAGCAATAAGTTATTGGATTTTTTACAGAATGTGCTCCGTATAATATATAGTAGAAACCCAGAAATGGTGTTTGGTTAAGTTTTTGATGTTTTGCTTGATTTGGATGGTGGATTTCTGTTTCTTGTGTTCTCGGCATCATTAAGGGGTGACCTCACATTATGATCTGCAGATAGGAATTTTTTATCCTTATACATAGGTGATTATAATTACCTAGGTCCAGAGTTTCAAAATCTTCAAGTTCTGGTGTATCCTGCCCTGTTTGGTGCATATTTGATACCTACTGACTTCTAGTACTGTTCATTTAAAAATAAGAGTTAAATAGTTGGCAATTGGATAGGGGTGCAGTCAATTCAGGCAAAGTTTTATGGCCTCATATTTCTAAAAGAGGTAGTAATAGAGATATCTAATATGAGTGCTTTTCTCCTTGCGGCCCTTTGGCAGCATAATACTTCCTCTAGTGGTTGATGAATTTGACTAGAGAGCATGTCATATTGTTTGGTGAAGAGGTCTTCACTTTTAGTTTTTCACTCTTTTGCTATTTTATCTGAGAATCTTGCTTTAGGCGACAGGTACAGTCGTGAGGGCTGGTCAGAAGTTCAAAATGCTCTGCATCTATATCGGTGTTTCTTGAAGAGACATTTTCTGTATGATGTGCAAGCTAAATTAGTACCCAGTAGTAGCACTTAATACCCGAAAATCTCTACAATACCTGTGGTGGGGAAAAATTGTAGGGAAAATTACCAAAAGGAACCCCTATAAAAGGTTTTTCAACCAAAAGAACCCGCCTTGTGCAGGAGACCTGTTAGACAAAATTGTGAACCTTGTGAATGTATTTCCTTAACTCACTGACTTGAGATCTGAGTGGATAGAAGACATTCATAAGGTTTTATATTTTTATCACTTTTACTTTTCCCCTGTTTTACTGCTATTGAGTACAACTAGATTAATATTGCACAAACTATTGCAGTCCTTTTAGTTGACAGGAAAGATAGTTTTAAATGTTAGGGGAGAGCACTCGTGGAAAATTTAGATTTTGTTTTAATTTTGAGAGTAGAAAAGTCATGTGAACACTTTACTCTTTTCTTATTTTTGGCTATTGAGGTGAACCAGAGTCAATATTGCATGAACTGTCTGCATCATTTTTAATTTTCTTTTGTGCTTACTATTTAGTAAACAAGAAACTAAGATATGCTAAAAGAGTAAATTGGTTTTATGGGATTTTAAGGGATTAATCCCATAAAATTCCATTTTCTATAGAGACAAGCTGTGGCTGTGATTCAGCGTTTGAATTATTAGATTACTGCCTTTGCTTTTAGATTTCACAGTTGCTAACTGCTAATTCTAATTTCACTCGATAGGCTTCTTCATATTTGCACTTCTTATTTTAGAGAATGGAAGAAAATTTAGTTAAGGTAGTAGAATGAGTGCTGCGTTGAAGGAGTGTGTCAAGGACAAAAGTAGCCTCTGCTGAAAGAAGGGTAAAAGGACATTGCTAATAATCACCAAAGTCTGCCAGGGTTTAAGTGTTATGGAGACTCTGGCAAATTGCAGTATCATTCAAGATCATCTTCCAGGCAACTCTAGTGCTAGCAAAATTTCTTTTGCTGAGTTCTTTTGGGTGTTATTTTATATTTGGATGAAGGTACATTAACTTATAAAGTGCTAAAAAATGGTTTGGAAACAAGGTAAAAGATTGGATATTTGATTGAAATAATTTCAAATCTAAAACTAGTTACAGAAAAATGTTGGCCAATAATCCAACCTTCAAAAGATTTCTTGTATGAATGAATAAGTAGATGGCCTCAATTTGCCTGGGTAGTTGCGACAAAGTGATTTTGTGCCAGCAATGCGCCTTTGCCTCCTGCACCGCGCATCTGGTATCTGCGGGGCCGTACATGCAAAAAATCTCCCGCATCAACGGAATTCATTCCACACATTTGCTTGATAAAACTCATGATTGTTATGAAAATGCTTTCGACGAAATTTTCATTCAGTTCAACTGTCCACTTAAGCGAATCAAGGGAAAATATCTTTGCCAAATGTTTCCTGAAAGCTACTGAACCCGTCCATACTTCACAAGATTCAGCAGCTATTTGTAAGAGAATTATTTCATGATTGCGAGATAAAGGTTACATAACTCCCATTACGCACAGCAAATCCCATGGAAAACTTATCCTCTGCCTCTAACTTTTCCCACTTGTAATCTCTTACATTCCCCACCTCAGATCATCAAGCCCATGCCACCTCATCAGATAGAATCTAAACCAGCCAATCATATCAACTCTCAGTAGATAACCTGTTTCTCTGCCCATTAACCTCGTCATCCATTTTATCTACACATGTTCCATCCTCAAATATAAACCACACAAAAATGAAAACTTCACAACCTTTTGTCACCTTAATAAAATCCACCCTCCTCCTATACCTCTGTTGATTCTCTTCATCACATAAACACAAACAAAGAAAAGAAAAACTTTCTAAAATGGCCACCGTCACCTCTGCAGCTGTTGCTATCCCATCCTTCACTGGTCTTAAAGCCGGTGCAACCACAGCAAAAAATGGTTCCAGCTTTAAGGTTTCAGCTTCTGCTGTCCCAAAGCTCAGCGTCAAGGCCTCACTCAAAGATGTTGGTGTAGCTGTTGCAGCCACTGCTGCAAGCGCAATGCTTGCTAGCAATGCTATGGCCATTGAGGTTTTGCTTGGGGGTGATGATGGGTCATTGGCTTTTGTCCCCAACTCATTCTCTGTCAGCTCCGGAGAAAAGATTGTGTTCAAGAACAATGCTGGATTCCCACACAACGTCGTCTTCGACGAAGACGAGATTCCCGGCGGTGTTGATGCATCAAAAATCTCCATGTCTGAAGAAGATCTTCTCAATGCTCCAGGAGAGACTTATGCTGTTACCTTGACTGAGAAAGGCACATACTCTTTCTACTGTGCACCTCACCAGGGGGCTGGGATGGTGGGAAAAGTTACAGTCAACTAAGTTTGAATTAAGAATTTGTTTGGGCCATCTCATTGTTCTCTTCTTGTTTTTTTGTTTGCTGGATTTATGAGTATCATATCATCATTTGGGGATGAGAGAAATGTGTGTGGTGAACCAAACCAATAAACATTTGTAATTTTGATTATCTTTAAATGTAGATTTGTTATGTAATTTTAGACGTTTGTTCCATTTAATTGTGTCAATAGTTACTCCAAAACCAAGTTCTTCCTGTTCTCTCAGCAGAAATTTCAAGATTGGACAGGAAATGGTAAATTTAAGCATGCAAAGCACTCGAGGACAAGTACTCTGTTAAATTTCACACCAAACATCTTCACTTGGTCCCTATTTGAACGTATTTATCGAGTCGTAAGCTTTCTAATTCCAAAATTTCTCTAATGATAGCTCTCTCTTGCATTTTCCAACACTTGACAAAGACGGAAAGAGTGAAAATTACAATGTGAACTCAATCGATCTGTACTTGTTAGCTCAAAAGTGTTAATACAAAATACCCTCCCGCAATCTGTATTTTAGATTGTACGGAGAGGAATTATACATTGCCCCATCTTTTGAAAACAAGATATCCATGTAAAATTATAAACACAGAAAGAAACTTATGTAGTTAGTGCATCAGGCAGATTTGAACGAGCTCCAAGCACTTTACCACCAACATCTGGGAAAGTTTCGTGACCCGACAATGGGCTTTCTTTGCCATTGCTATTTACCTCCACGGGGTATTTGAGAAGGTGCCCCTGCAATGGCGTAAAAGCCTCTGCCGTGTACTTCTTCCAGTTCTCTTCTGCAATCTTGTTCACAAATCTAACACATTCCAAACTTTCAGGTTCCTTGAAACAATCATCTATCATCCCCATGTGTTCTGCCCACAATGACATTCTGTATCCATACACCTGCAGATGCATCAATTTTTCAGTCAGAATGCCTCTGAAACCGCATTGAATTATACTTTTAATGATGAGCAGTGAGAAGGTACGCACCTGGCCACGTGGATGTTCCTTGTTCTTTCCCCATGTGTGATGGGGTTGATATGCACCCATGGCTATCTCCGTGTCTCTAGAACCAGCCAAAGATCGTTGATTTATGTTAGCAGATCCCAGAATTACATACTCATCATCTACTATCATTCCCTTTGCATGTACATATATCATAAAGCGTTGAAATTTCTGTGAAGCTGAAACCTGAAAATAGATCATGGAGGGAAAGTCATGATAATTGTCTCTTTAGAGTTCAAATGGTTTTTATTGAACAATAGAAGGTAAAATTCAAGAGTTTTAATACCGAGTCTCCGATAGAAGTTTGATTACTTGAACCAGGCACTTCTTTGGGGAGTTCTTCTCGGTTACCAAGACAGTAGAAGTTTAGATAATCTTGTGGATGTGAATCCTCTATTCTGATGAATTTCAACTCTTGTGCTATCGTTTCGTACATCATTTGCCTTGTTTGTCTCTGCAAAATAAAAAATTCAAGTGTGAGACAACATAATGCGCACTAGTGGAATGGATTAAAACATGTTCATTAAATAACTAAATCTTGTTGGCCACCAACAACAAATTTACTACAAGCTTTTGGGTGAACAATGGATTATTAAAACCATTTCAATGCAAACTAAACTACCACTTTTGATATGGAAAGTTTAATATGAATATATGATGGCCGTAAATTAACTAATAACATTTTTACACCAGAAAAATTGACTATTGCCATACACCCAACAACACCACAAATGCAAATAGAAAAATCTCCAAGTAAACTCAAAACACTCAAAACACATTCAGAGGGCCATTTTGTTACTTCCTTCAATGCCTTAATCCACTTCTTAGGCGGTGTTGCTATTGGTATTTCTCATAGAAATAAATTATGAAAATATGCTATATTACCTGCCAAAACAGAATTTCTTGCACAGAGGCAGAAGAAGGTACACCCTCAGGCCACATCGGAATGATCACATAAACTGCAAATCTCTCCTTTGCTCTAATCTTACTAGCGATCTTCAAAGCCAACTCCATAGGGATTAGATTATCAGCACCTAATTACACCAATGAAGTAATGATTAAAGGGGAAAGATTTACCTGTACATTACCAAAGACTTCTCAAAATAACAGTAGGACAACATACATTTTCTAGAAGAAATGATCATTATTAAGTACATAGAAAATAATGAAACACAGGCATCATGTTCTAAGATCCTGAAAAATTTAGGAAGTGAGATATATCAGACAGAAAAGTAAAAAAAATGATGGTCAAACCTGCTTCTTTGTAAGAGGGCCACGCATATGAAGATCCTATGAAATATTGATTCTCAATGTATATGAAGTGTTGTGCAGATCTAATTGCCTGGATATATGCTGTTTGAATGCTCTTATCTATCACCAAATTTTTTGCGCAGACAAGATTCTGCAATAAAAAGAATGTTATAATTTAAGCACCTTCTTGAGTGTAAAACATGATAAATACAGCAACCTTGTCCGATTGCCAAGCGGTGCAACTACGTGTCAATTATAAATTATATAAAGCACTTAGTTATTTTTGTTAAAAGAAGGAAAACCTGAAGCTCAGCTTGAAAAACATCTTTTGGAAATCCTTTAACGGATCCAGAATCTATGGATCGGAAAACCTGCCAATAGAAGTGATAAAAGAGAATATACGAGACTGAGCAGATTAAGGGTTAAAAAGGTCATAGAATTTGCTTCAGGAATTGCCAAAGGATTAACCTGAACATGCCAGTTTTCAGGATCTTTTTCCTTTGAAACCCATAATGCGGGATCATCATTTGGAGTTGATGAGGAAGGACTAAGTATCCATGAGATGCGTTCTAATTTTATTAGAGCATCATCATGCCAGCGGGTTACCCTTTTGAACCGTCGTCCAAACTCTGACCATTTTGTGGCTTTTCTCCAACGCTGCTCAAAGTTTGTAAGCACATCATATGCAGCAGGACCTTCAATTTTGCAATGCAAATCATGCCATGGTTGCCTTGGACCCTTAGTTCCTGCCTACATATATAAAGGAAAGAATGAGAAACATATTTCATCTAATAAGCACCACTTAAAATAATTTTTAGGGCAAAGAAAATTAAAATCTACATGAAACCGAATTCCAGGAATGACAATGACCAGACAATTTAAAATTTCAGTTCATCATTTAAAAACGATATCCATGAAAATTTGGTGAACTGTAAAACTTGAAAATAGGATCAAAATTCCAAGGAATCATGTACCTACCGAAAATGTTGGATTATGATAATCATCCCGAAATACAGTGTCAAGATCTTGAAAAAGCCGATGTTCAGGTGTGTCATACCGGCCATCACAAAGGTCAAGCCCGCCTATAAACGCAGATATCTTCCTGTTGTTTCCAGGTGCTTGTGTATCCACAATCACACATTTCTGATGATGTGTGAAGAGGGTTCCCACCACCTGAAATCAAATAGCAAAAACAGGCCCCGTAAGCAAATTTAAGCAATTCATTCAGTTGACAAAAGTCAGAGAAAAGTCAAATATCAGAATAAACAAACAGTTCTATGATAAAACTAGCATTAGATTAAAAATGAAAAAAAAAATAGAGCAAGAATAAAATTAATCAATACGGTACAAAGCATGCCTGTTGCTTGAAAATGCTAAGCTTACTGCTGGCATATCGAGGTGACAGAACACAATGGACAGAGGAATGCTTGAAAAACTTCCGAGTCTCTTCATCATGTGTTTGCATCACTCCCGTCTGTACTTTAAGAATAAATGACCAGACAAAAATCTTTCATGAAGGTACAATTTCCAATTTTAGCAAGAACTTCCAATCTGAAAACGACATTTTAACTAGAGACAAAAATCCGTACCGTATTAATGAAGAATTTACTATGCGAAGTTTTATCATCCCAAACCAATAACAGAACTCTGACTCCTTCCTGCGACTTATACTTCAGCAATTCTCCCAAATTCAGATTTCCACCGCTCGGCAACGGCTTCGAGGGCTCTCTGACGAGCTTCACCTTGTGAAAAACTGACCAGCCCGCAATGTAAACCACATGATGCGCCTCCAAAATCGCATGACAAATATCTTCCCAGCAACTCTCGTGCTTGTAAATTTTCCCATTGTCCAATTCAATCTCCGGTAACATCGATTCCGGCTCGTGGGCGTCCTGATACAGCGTAACATTACCACCCTGCCGTACAGGAAAATAACAGTTATTAACTCCAAAGCCATCCGGATTTGCCGCGAGTCCGTAACGGTATGAAGTATTTTCTTCGCACGACGAGAATTTCATTTCCATACGAACTGCCGTGTCAGGCTTCGGCGGTTTCCCGCACATACTTAATATCGGAAACCAATCGCTGATTGTTTCTCCGGATTTGATTTTCGCAGCCGAAACGGTTGCAACGCCGATTAAGTCGGCGCCAAAAACGTCGTTGTCTTTGACGTAGAACTCTATTTGCGAGACCGGGTGAGCCAATGGGATTACAAAGTGCTCATTCCAGATCGGATTCTGCGAGTTGGAAATTACGCGCGTGCGCGCCACGGTGGCTCCGCCTAAGCAAACAGTGACATATGGATCGCTGGTAATCATTTTACGGTGAGACGCACGTTTTTTACTGTTCGAGAATGGAAGACGACACGTATCAAATGCGGTGAAACATCTACGGATTCGCGCCGAGACTAAATCCATATTAGGCAAACGGCGAGCTTCAATAATCTTCAAGTCTAAGTCGCCGTGAAGATAAACGACAGCTTCTGAATCTTCCGCCATTCAGTTATTTTTACAAATTAAAAATTTGTGTTTGTAACTGAATGCGGATGAAAAAATTCAAAAACAAATTTCAGAGCATGCAGAGAGAAATGAAAATGCTGGCGAAGAAGAATTAACACCGTTGGCTATAACTGGAGGAGAAACCGTAAATGAAGTATTGAAGAAGATACGGTTAAGTTCAATGGCAGTTACTTTGGTTTCTCCGATGAAACCAACGGCCAATACCGAAGGCGGTAAGGTGCGAAAGGAAAAAAAGCGGGGGCAGAAGAGAAATGGGAGGGGTATCGCGTTGTATAGACAGAGTGTCGAGGACACGTGGCCGGTGACGAGGTATGATTAAGTATTTAAGTAGTTGGCAGAACGTGATTTATTATTATAATCAAAGATTTAAGAGATTAATTAAAGGGAAAGACAAAATCTTTGGGTTTGGGATTTTGGCTCTGCTGTCAAGTAGTAGTTGTGTTCCGGTTTCTTTGGTGAAGTTCAAGAAGAAAAAAATTTTGAAATGGCATCAAAGCTAGCGGACCACGTCATCATAAACATATATATATATATATATATATATATTTAAAATTTTAAAAATAAGAAAACTTGCGAACGATTCGCTGGTTTGGCTTTGGCTAGATTTTGGGGCCGAACAGAATGGAGGCGGTGATGTATGTAGATTTATAAGATAGCACGGCAGTTTCTGATTTATTAATCACGTGCTGATGACGTCAAGATTATGGGTTTGAGTACAAGATCAGGTAGGTTTTCATTATTTATATAGCAAGCAAGGAAGATAATATCACGGGTCCAGCAGTCCCATTAAATTCAGACTTGCAAGTTTCGCCCACAACGTGACAGGTAAGATTTAAAATCTTATTGTAAATTCATTATTTAAAAAAAAAAACAAGAAAAAGAAATGTCGTGGCTTGAGCTTAAAATAAATTGTTATATCGACTCTCTAAAAGAAATTCCAGTTTAATCTTTTATCTTTCGCGAAACATCACTTTACACAATAAATTTAACACGCTTAATATTTTATTCTTATTTCACTTCAGTTTCCATCATTTCAGAAGTTTTATTTCTTTTACCAACATCTATTAACTGAAAAAATAATCTTATTTATTTATAATTTTAATAAATCATAATGAATTCAGATTTTTTAAATACTTGGATTAAAAGTTTAGTATCATCACTTTAATTTACATGATCTCTGAAGAGGTGTCAAATAAGCTTCATTTTGATAAATAAGATTTACATAAAATGTATTATTTTGTAAAATTATTATTTCATTATTCTTCTCCCACCATCATTATATTTAGATGTAACGAGTAATGGTCCCTCCACGTATTAACTCCAGATTGGGCCACTTTGGCGGCCCTGTTGTTATGGCTGCCGTGCCGTTGGCGTCTCGGTGATTTCAAAAACAAAAAAAAAGTTATGTTGTGCACAGTTCCTACGTTGTTTATCTGTGTTGACCTTTCCTTAGTGGCGTAAATTTTGTAGGATGATTTGAATTTTGAAACCTGAATAGGAAGTCATCATACGTGTACGTTCACATGCTCTGATGATTTCTGAGAAGTTTAATTTAATCAAGGAGAAAATGGAGCACGTGAGTGACATTAGTTCCTTCCTTTCTTCAATATTGTCTTCGAAAGGGGCCCTGAGATCTCAGAAAATGTTGTTATTATTGTTATTATTATCATCATCATCATCATTTGTCGTAAGGTTAAGATTTTAACTAAAGCGTACTCCGATCCGATGGCTTGCTTAACTTGATAGTTTACAAAAGCAATTAAGCAAACGATGCTGATCGAAATCAAATAAGAATAGCCAAAAGCTAAACTAACTAGCTATACAGAATAGAGCATAGGCCAGCTTTTCCATCAAATATTATATCAAAGACAATACAAGGAAAAAAAACAGCACACTTGCTCTATGAGCCTATATAATAATAATTAATAACCCAAAACTACAAAATGCAGAATCCAAGTGATTTTCCATTCCAACAATTTAAACATAGAAACTGCCACACCTGCTGTGTTTCCACAATTAGGCTCCGGCAATCCCCAGAATCTTCTTTTGACAGCATTCAACAGATTCCTAATATCTCCTGCTATCAAACGTCTCGATAACTTAAAAAATAACCATAGTGTTCTAGATAATGGTTGACAATTGCAACTCTAGGAATGGCCCTACATTAATTCAGATTCTATCCAATTCCCTTCGATATATCTACGTGCGTGCCACAGACAGAAATTAGAGTACAATGAGGCCAGGAACGAAACCAACAAAGCAACGGTTCAAGCTTTGGAATTCACATTCCCAACTAAGCTTCCACGAAGTTCCGATTGCTGGGTCTTTGAGAAGATATAGGAGGAGCCGCCCGGATCATGATGCTTTGAATGAATGCCATCATCTGCACAACAATTTCTCTCGGTAATGAGTTCACAAAGCTATGTCAAACAAATGCTGCATATAGGCAAATGTGTTAATGGATACAAGTCAAACAAAACGTGTATGGCTAGAAATTTCAATTGCTATCCTGAATTCGAGGGTTCTGCTGTTATTTATGGTGTTCGCATGCAAGCTCAATTATGAAATTAAGGGAACATTAATAATATATGTAACACGGAGGCTTTTTCTGAATCATAAAAGGTAAAGTTTGCCTTATGTGCTAGAACTGCAAGGAAGCATTTACCAAAAGCTAATGCATTTACCGAAGCATTTACAAGTGCAGAGGCAATCTGGTAATGGCTATTCACAAAACAATAATGTCCAACTTCATCATAATGTAAAAACATTTACCGAAGCAAATCCGATGCACATAATACTGAAACCAGGGAAGTCAAAGGGTGCCCTATCAGACAGGAACAAAGCTGAAAGAAAAGTTTGAATGTGTCAGTCTTGATTAACATTATTTAGCAGTATATTATGTGGACGTCCAATCACCTGTAAGAGGGGAGAAAAGCAAGGGAGAAACAACATTAGCAAAGGAACATATGCCTGAAATGCAACCTTGAGCCTTCCCCTGAAAATGAAAAGAATCAGTCAACTGTAGTAAACAGATGGTAGCTTAAGGGAGTAGTCACGATAGATGAGTAATTCTTGAAAAGGGAAACTATAGATGAGTAATTCTTGAGAAGGGAAACTATCTGCTGACTGTAAAACACTATTTTAAGAATGCAGACATTGAATTCCTTTTCAAAAGTCAGAGCATAGATTCCATCTGCCTTATTTATTTCCTTAATTTTACCATTATTCTTTTCACAATCAGCTTGAAAGAACATCTGTTCAATGCTTGGCCTATTATGGATATCCTTTCAAATCTGACCATGAAAAGGGATAACGTACATCAACAGTCTGATCCTGATCCCAACATGCTGATAAAATGAAGACTATCCACCAAAATAAATTACCTGTTCATGAGAACCAACTTGTTTAGATACAATAGTCCGCATCTGCATGTTTGAAATAAAACACTCAAAAATACTTCTCAAACTAATTTTCATGACAAGATAAGCAGTAAAGAAACGTACACATGGCTGTGCAAAAACAAACAAAATGGAGAACACAGCAGCTGCATAAGGAACCTGTAATTTTTTAAATGTTAGTCATAATAACCCCTAACACCTGGCAAAAGTTAATAGAAGTGTATATTAAAATACTAAATTGGTAAAATTACACTAAATAATCAAAAGAAAAGAAAGTTTAGTAGACTCCAGAAATAAAATGAAGAAACTTGTGGTTGCCAGTGAAGTTGTAAAGAAGTACCCAGGAGGACCAAGCAATGCTGTAGAGAAACACCTGCATTCATACCCATAAAGTATCAAATGAAAAGGTGGATGAAGTGTTATAATCACAAATGTCTATATGCGGTTGGCCATAAATGACAGAAGCAGCTTGTTGCATACATGAGCACAGTTAAAAAGGAGCCCAATTGAAAGCATTCTTTCCTCTCCTAGAGCAGGGGCCAATAAGGGCATCACAACCAGCTGCACAAATGTTTCACTTCTCAGATCCACAGTAAGGGAATTAAAGCTACGTTGCAAAGCCATAGTAAATGGAACAACATACGGAATGTAAACAACGACCAACACGAATAACTGCAGAATATACCTGAGAAATTGTCCCTGCAATTCCAGAAATCACCATTAAGTCGGCAAACTGATCCTTGTTGAAGTGAAACTTGGCCTTTAAGTAGTACTGCAAGAAAACAACGAGAAATCCAGCTGGTTCATCCCTTATTTGCAAAACAAGAAACTGTTGCATAAAAATCCCCACAGCCACAATGGGGGTTGGAAATTCCAAGTAGAAATGGAGAACCGCAATTGGGGAATTTAAGAATGAAATAATACCATCATAGCTGCATGTAGACCAACATCAGCAAGATTACTGAAGAATGCAACGATTGCTGCTTGTGAAAACGTTGGGCTGCAGATTAAATACATACAATTAGTCCAGATTTCATATATATTTTTTAACTAGGCCCAATAGAAGTACACAATTCAACCCAAATTACGAGCAAATAGCACTAGTAACCGAAGAAACTATCAAAATCAGAATGGAAGAACAGGCAACGTTTTTTTTACCTGCTCTTCAATAAGCAGACCATATCTTCAATCGAAGGCAATCTTTTGAATACTTGCATTTTCCGAGCCGATTCTTCATCTGGACTACTAACTGCTACTTTCTCCTTTGAAAGTATTGGAGTGTACAAATTTTCATCCCTGATAGATTCTGGGAGTAAAATCCTCATGTAAACAGCTGCTACTATAGCCACCGACGCCGAAACCTAACAAAATAGATTGAATTTCATAAATCGACAATGGATTCGTAAAATAGAAAGTAAACGGAGAAATAGAAAATATAATACCTGAAAAGTTGAAGAAGTAGAGATGAACCGAGTTGATATGTTTCCGCAGACGAACGCACAGGATCCAATTCCCGACAATATTCCAAACACCGAAGCTCGTCGCCCCTCCGGCACATTGTCAGCCTGAGATTTTTGAGACGGATTCCGGGGGTGGAGGGCAACGTTGAGAGACCGTTAAAATTAAGAGTAGATGAATTATTGTATGGGCCTGACCCATTGGACTTGTGACAGGCCCAATTAGTCTAAGCGCTACTTAGGGATAAATTTATTTATTTACCACGTAAGCAAGGGAGAGGCAATGGACGCTTCCTTCACAAACCATGGCCGTTAGAGTCTTGAGAACGTAGTAGGCATAGAAGAAATTCCTCGTCCTGCTGTAGGCCAATATGGCTGCCAAAAACCAAAATTTTGTTTTATTTAATTCCTTAACACGTGGTCTTTTGCACGCTAGATTACAAATTGGCTGTTAAAGGAACCTTGGTTAGAGAAGAACACCTGCTATATCAGTGTGGTGTAAAGGCGGAATTTTTCTTCACTTCTGTTGTCGTTTTATTTGATCAATTTCATCTTAGTCTCTAACCAAAATTTCGTTGTTCTCATTTAATCTAATTCCATAAATTAAATTAAATTATATATATATTTATTTATTTTTTACTAAAATTCTTTTTGGCCTCTTGTAAAATAATCGTACCATTGTATAAATTAGAAGATTTGAGAGACAATAGGAGAAACAAATTGATCTAATATGAACTGTGTGTGACGATGGTCATAAATGTGAAATGAGTGATTTTAACCAAAAGAAATTTAGATAAAATGTGTTGTGTGATAATTGTTTTTGAAAATATTTCATTATTTTGTGAGGTGAATTTAATGAAATTTAGTCTTGATAGTTAAAGTAAAATAAAGACGAAAACATTAGAAACATTCGTAGCATAATCCATACTGCGTTCCTCCGCTAGCAAATAAATTGAATCTGCAGGGTGTAAGATGGTGACGGTGACAGAAGGAGAAGGACAAGCAAATGTGGAAGTGGAGCCCAATTTGCTCAATTCCTATCGAGAAAAATAAGTTGAAAGTCGGCCTCCCACCCATCGCACCAAACATTATTTTCGTTATGTTTTTTTTTTTTGGTTAAAATTTGTTTTCATGCTATTTGAATCTCAATCAAACTTTTAAATCAATTAAATTAATCAATGCTATTAAAAATGAATAATCTATTTGTTAATTTAAACTTATGATGAATTGATTATACGAATATAATTAAAATTTTAAGCAAGAAAAATCAGCCTTTTAAGTTACAAGAAAGCGGGGGTTTTTCAAACTTCATTAATTATATATGTTGAATAACGTGTCAAGTTAATAAAGCTATAATTAAGATCATTGGTTTTCATAAATTAATAGTGGTAGTGAACACGTTCAGATTAAATGATTAATAGTCCCGAAGCTTTCTAAAGTCTAAATTAAATTAAATTAAATTAGTTGTAGGTTTGGATATGATAAGAAGATTTAAAAGCAGAATTGAAGTTAACACATACCTAACGGAATTATGGTGAGAGTGATTGGAACTGTGAGCATAGCTTTCCTTCCATACTTGTCTGATAGATTACCCACCAACGGCATCATCACCAGCGTTCCAAGCCCTATGATCTGCGTTGATCATCCTTAATCCTTATTATTACAATCTCTCTCTGTTTTTTTTAACGTATATATATATATAATTAGTTGTATCTTATTGATTAAAATACAACTGCACAAACTTGTTTGATCAGCTACTAGTTTACTGATGGAAATAGTGTTTGTAAACCACAAACAATGCTAAGCCTTAATCCTAACTGAAAATGAACACAAATAATCTAGAAAAATGAAAGACAAGTTGGGTCGGGCTAAAAGATAAAGGGAACCCGATGATTTTACAAACACGAACAGTGGGTCCTTGCAATTGCAACTTTGCCCACATAAACCAAAAAAGAATTTGCTTTACGAAATTTCGTTGCAGACATTTCATTTATGCCAAGCCTATAAATCACGCAGTTAAGAACAAATGTATATCATCTTGATGTTAAATTAATATTAATTAATTAATTATATAATTAAAAGTGGATTAACGCTTTATGCGCCGTTAAATTCCGAAGTAACGGCACTAGCTCCCTTCAACCGCTCATGACTAGAGAGATCAGCACGCACTTTTAGCGGAAGAAAAGAAAAGGAAACAAACGGGCAATTAAATGGGTGGGGGAAAGAATTGAGGAAGTACCGCTTGTTGAGCTCCGGTGAGGTAAATTGCCAGAGAACACTCAGATTTTCCGGGACAAAGGGCCGACATAGTAACGTCGATGATGGAGGGGATCGCCATAAAGGTTGAGAAGTTGAAGAGAAAGAATGTTAAGAGAGATGATTTACAGCTGATGATGACGTGATCTTTTCCATTCTGATATCTTCCCTCGGAACACAAGGAAAGAGATGCTGTGTTGTTCTTTCAAATTCCTACGTTGTTCTATTAGTGTGTGATATATATGACAACGTGAAAAAGGCGGCAGCGAGAGATGGTGTGTTAGATATTTGTCATTCGAACTTGCTCCGGCTCTCGTAATTAAAGTAAGGAGTTGTCGACGCATGTCAATATCAATAATAGTCTAAGCATTTTAAGCTGACAGCACATAATTTATAGAATGACAAGAAAATACTGGGAAACAGGATAGCAGTATTGCTCAAATTATGGGGATTGTGTTTGTGGTCCATTGCATTCTGCTAGAAGTTTGTGGGTTGCTTTTATAGTTTGGTCATTACGAAATGTTTTTTTTTTTTTTAATTTAACCACTCTAGTGTAAGTGTAAAGATGAGGCTAGACAAGCAACGTCAGACACACGGTGTTATTTTAACTATGCGTGTAATTTCAAGCAATAACATAATTAGTGCTTTGCCTTGCTTTTAAGAAGCAAATTTCTTGATATGGATTGGTGATGTAATCGACTTTGCATTTTACAAAGAAAGACGAAGGCGTATGTTTCAAAGTTAATAAAGGATATTTTTGGCAGCAGTAATTTCATTGGTTATGGTTTGTAATTTTAAGTTAGTCAACAGTTCTACTAGACGAATTCAAGATTGTGGGACCACATCTCAACGCACAAAATGGAAGTTTTTACCACGAGCAGAAAATTGGAAACGGGTAGGTTGGGCGTTAGTGGTTTGTCCATATCCCAGCAGAGAGACTTTCAAGGGAAATTCGACGGAAATTTCATTATATATAAAAAGACAGTCGTACAACTTTATGCAATTTTCTTTTGTTTTTATTTAGATTTTTGTGTTGCTTAAACCGAATAATGCAATAAACAAGAGCTCCTTGAACTCGATCAACATTAATCTAAAAAACTTGATCAATGAAGTCGCAGATTATATAAATTAAAAGACACGTACGTGCAACTTCATTTTGAAATGCATGGATATGTGGAAGATTTGACAAAAATGCTGAACAAAACAGAGAATTAATAGATGAAATAAAAGATCAGACATCGATGTACTGTACTTACAGCTTGTTGAAATCCTGTGAGGTAAATAGCCAATGAACATTCGTCTCTACCGGGGCAAACGGCGGACATGGTGATGTCGGTGATGGCGGGGATCACCATGAACGTGGAGAAGTGGTGGAGGAAAATGGTCATGAAAAGGTGGCTCAACCCACATGTCTTCTCCATTTTTCTTTCCCAACGAAAGTCGAAAGCTAAAGAGAGAGAGGCCAGGAGAGGAAGTAGAAAAGCTAACTCTCTGCTAACTTCGAGAAGCTATACAAGTGCTTTTTTTCAAGCAACAATGAACGTTGATTTAAAGAATAAGAGAAATAGGTATACGTTGCCAATTTATATCGTTTTCACAGTTGGGGGACTCTTGACAGTGCTTGTTAATGTTATGCATCATTTTTACAATTATAAAAGAAATTATAGGCGCTACGGTGACAGCTCGTGTGCAGTTTAGATTATGACTGACCCAATTACAACACTGGATAGTGTTGAAAGAGGCTAGTTGATTGTCATATTAGCCCTGCCTTTTGTTTTGACGGCCCGAAAGTTGAAAATTAAAAAGACAAAAGCTCGAACGTGAAGGATGCGTGGCTTGTAAGTTCATACATTAAAGTCGGGCATCAGGGCCCGTTTGGACGCGTGAGCTTTTTTGTTACGCTTTCACGCGTGCAAGTTTGAGTTTATGCAAGTCAATCCAAACGGGTAACTAACTACAAATGCCATTGGTTATGAATCTCACCCAAAAGCTAGAGCAGTTCTTCAGTCATAATTCGTTAAAGCAGTTACTCAGTCACAATGAATCATATTAGACGATCGAAGAAAACATGTTTTTCTTAATTATTTTTCTTTTAGAAAATAAAAAGCTTTTCTCCAAGCTGGGCTGCCAAACAGAGATTTGGACATTCTAAACGCTGTCCACTCGTACTATCTGAACTCAGATTGGTCCAGACAGAGTTGGTCATAATGGGCTTTCCATTAAAACTCTATAGCGCAATAAAGAACACCAGACCACACATAAGCCCATTTGGTAACTGAAATTGTCAGCCGGCGAGCCATTAGCAGAATGGAGGATCCCACTCCTAGGTAAAATTTTCAGCTGTTTCCAAAATAACAAATACACAAAACTTTTCCTACAAATTCTTTTATCAACTAAATAAGAGGATTAAAAAAAAGAATAATCATAACAAAACAAAAAATGGAGTAGATGGGATAAAATTTCCAGCCGTTTTGGAACTGTTTTCTTCCACAATTAATCTGCAATATATGTTGTATTAATTTAAAAGCCCGCTTGGAGCTTTGGAATTGCTGCATGAACTCGGAGGCTTGTGCGGTACAATGACAGCTATGAGATGAGACTTGAGAGAGGCAAGCAGCGGTTAGGGCAGGCGGGCTGTGTCTGTGTGTTTGTTTTAGAGTCTTTTGCCTTGAGCTATATGTACATCGTGCATTTGTGTATTTGTGTAGGCAGGCTTGTATTGTATTTGTAGGGTTTGTCGCTCTCAAAGCCCTTGGTCTTGTCAGCCTCAAGCTTGGAGTTTAGCTCGGAAAACCACGAGGAAGAATAGAAAAAGGCAATTCAGTCACAAGCCTCCCTTAATCTGTTTCTTCTTCAATTAATGTGTTTTAATTCGATTGTTTGCCTTAACTTTCTACCCTATGAATAATATTGGCATGATTGACGCCCCCGAACTACTAAGTTGAAGTCTCAATAATTTTAAAAATTGTAGGGTTCTTCAATTTCTCAATTGTAATTGTCATACTCATGGCCACTTTCATCTAGAAGACACAATTTTTTCCACGAGGCCTGCTCAAAAAAAATTCTACAGCGTGTTGTCACCCCACGTAGAAAAATGATGTGCTATATGTTGCTTAAAAAAAATTAATACATACATGTGAGACACCTTCTTCAATCTTCAAAATTTAAATGCAATGCAATAATATAATATAATGGGTATTGATATTTCAACAAAACAATAAATGAGAATTTATATTTTAATTTTCTCATACGTCCGAACTTATATTTCAAAATTTTTGACTAAATTGTTCAAACTTACAACTTTTGTTGTCATAATTTCACTAAAAATAATTAATACCTCAAATTTACATCAACTTGTATTAATTATTTTTTGTTATCTATAATAATCATGTCTTATTATTCCGTAATATATTATTTCAAAAATTTTGACTAAATTTTCTAAACTTAGAACTTTTATTGCCATAATTTTTATAACTTAACTAAAGGATTTTTTTTAAAAAAAAAAAACCCACAAAATTTTTAAGTTCTTTTTAAGATTTTTATTTTTCTTATTCAAATATTGAGTTTAAGTACGGTTCTCTATTTTGGTAAGAAATGAGAATTTTTTAGATTATTTTGTTTAAACGTGGAGTAAACATTGAAGATAAATGTAAAAAATAATAATAATAATTAATTAAAACGAACTACTGAGAGTGGTGTGCGCTGCAGGCTAATGGAGTCGTGAACCGATTGAGTCCCTCTGTCGGGAAAAACAATAATATTTACAAGAAAGAAAATAAAAAGGGGGAAATTTTTATTTGGTTCTACGAAAAGTAAAAAGAGGATATTCATTTATTCTTCAAACTTCATCGCTTTTACGTGCAGTGGGTGGGAGAGAAAAAGACATGTTGATGTTTCATTCACATTTCACAGGTCCAAAGTAAAAGCTATCTTTTAGGAAATGCA
Source organism: Melia azedarach (assembly GCA_028052125.1). NCBI lineage: Eukaryota > Viridiplantae > Streptophyta > Magnoliopsida > Sapindales > Meliaceae > Melia > Melia azedarach. The sequence goes on along the minus strand of CM051407.1, from coordinate 11,680,436 downwards.
TTCATTAATTTTATGAGAAAATCCCAAGTACAAATGGGCTACAAAACCTAATTATTATTTAAAGTTAGAACCACTATTCACTCGCGAGCCAACGAACGAACCTTCCACGTAACTGCTGAGAAAGTGTACAAACACACAACACAACTGAACTCAACCTCTATTGGTAATATCATAATTCTAATCCTTTAATTTAATTATGGGGTAATTAATTTGTGGAATAAAAATGTGATTCGTTCATTTGTGTCAAACAATTAAACACTTAACCTATAAAAATATAATCTTATGTTACGAAATTATAGTAAACAATTCTAGGAAATATATTTAATATATTTGCAACTTTCACGTTTTATTTAAGTTTTAGCAGAAATGTATTGCAATAAAACTTTTTATGAGTTTTGGAAAATATGATGTGTTTTGTTTTTACAACAAAATTTTGAAAATATAAAAAATAATTAACGAATTTAAATTTTCATCATCAAATCTTTTTTCAATTAGACAGGCAGAAATTGAAGGAGTGAATGTCTAAGTGCTACGAGAGATCGATTTTATTGGACATATTTTCATAATAATAAAATTAGAATGAACTCGATGATGCAGTGGATGATCCCGCTAAATCTTAACCGATCCATGGACAAACCTGAAACAGAGTCCAGTTCAAACGCACATTAATATCGTTGATATATATATATATATATATATATATATATATATATATGCTCGAAATTAACGCAGTCAGGCGGACGGGATAATTAAATAAATAAAAGCGGAATTAATTTGGATCCAGCGCCGGCTAAATTTGAACTGAACGGAATATAGCAAAATGAATTTAAAAACGAAGAATTTGGCTTGATTGTCTCTTAGTTTTGTTTCTCAATTTTCAACTGTTGTATCTTTAGAAAGCAGTTCGACAAAGACAAAAACATCCGATACTTAATTGCCAAAACGCAGTGCACCATACCATGTCCTCCACACCCACCCAGTTCCAATTTCTTTTATTAATTTAGTTAGACAAAATTGAGTGGGAGTGGAGACCGGAGACCCGCTCACAGCTCACTGCAAAGCAAACATTTCCTATAATTATTTTACTTTTAATTTTTGTAGTGCGACGTACACTTTACAGCACAGTCTGTATTCAATTACATGTCATCCATTAACAACGTCAATTATGTCACGGGAGCACGTGAGAAAAGTTTTTTTAAAAAATGAAATTAAAATTAAAAGATTCTTTTGTGTCATGACTCATGAGTGACAGTGTCAGTGATGTTAATATACATTACCTAAGTGGCGCGGTGTCTACCAACAATATTACCAATATTTTATTACCAACAGTAAATCAAATCACGCTAAATTAAATTAAATATGTATTATTTGTATATCAACTAATATGTGATCAAAACCGTACCCGATCTGGACGGATCACGTATCGCGCGGACATCACTCCGGTGCCAACTGTAGGTATGGATGCATGCATGCGTGGATGTAGTATTCTTAAACTAGTTTATAACGCTAGGCTTCTTTGTACAGCAGAGAACTGATCTGATGTAACTGAGCCCACAGAATTTGATATCGCTGTCTGGATATCACAAGTGACAAATTTATTGCAGATACGCTCTTAGCTACATATAATATACGCCAATCAAACACTGACACGTTTTCGCCTTGTGCTACGCAATCCAGTAGCTTACAACAGCCGGGGTCCGCAGGCCCACCATACATCACAAGCCTCTGGTCTACACTTACATGGTCCCCACAAATCAAGTGAAAAAATCTATGCGTTTTATTCATTTATTTTTTTGCTTTCAATATTAGTACATTTTCGAGTTTTTTTTTTCAATTTGCGCATTTTAAGAATAATATTACATATTTTACTAAATTGCGTTAAATAAATTACGTCTCTAACTAGGCTTCCATGTCAATATCTATTCATAGAGACAGGGGGTCGATCCTACAAAAAAACAAACTATTTCTATATGCACAAAAATAATATATTTTTAATGGACAATAGTTATCTATGTAGACCATTTTGAGATGAAATCTAATTATAATTGCGCATGAATATCTAATTATCTTTTAATTTTTTAGGTTAAGTTTCTCAATTAGATAATTTTTTTAAAATAGTTAAAGACTAATTATTTCATAGATGAATTTTACAATATTTAATTATTCACCAAAAATAAGTAGTAATAATATAGAGAAATGTGTGTAATTGAGCATGATTCTAGAACAAAAACGCAACGGAGGGTTTACACCATAATCGTGGATATTTTGAACTTCCAACAGCGCCACGACTATTTCCTTGTTTGGTTTCCACGTGGTGGTGAAGAAAGTATAGTCACGCGCACAGCGCGTGCTACAGTTATAGTCTACTTAAAACCCCACTCATAATTCCTGCTTTACAAACGGGATATAACTCAGGAGACGCTAACTTCTGCGTTTCCTCTCTTTTCTTTCTAATTCTCTCCCTCATTTTATCCCTCTCGCAATGGACTCTGTTGCTCTCTTTTGTACCGGCGCTCTCGTTGCCGGCGGCCTCTACTGGTTTGTTTGCGTACTAGGCCCAGCCGAAGTGAAGGGCAAACGCGCCGTCGATCTCTCCGGCGGCTCGATCTCTGCCGAGAAAGTAGAAGACAATTACAAGCAGTACTGGTCTTTCTTCCGCTGCCCCAAAGAGATCGAGACCACCGACAAAGTTCCGGATTTTGTCGACACTTTTTACAACTTGGTGACTGACATTTACGAGTGGGGGTGGGGCCAGTCCTTCCATTTCTCTCCTTCCATTCCTGGAAAGTCCCATCGGGAAGCCACGCGCCTCCACGAGCAGATGGCCGTCGATCTCATAAACGTCAAGCCGGGAGATCGTATCTTGGACGTCGGATGCGGCGTCGGCGGTCCCATGCGTGCCATCGCCGCTCACTCACGTGCCAGAGTCGTCGGCATCACTATCAATGAGTACCAGGTGAATCGGGCTCGTTTACACAACAAGAAAGCAGGTTTAGATTCGCTGTGTGAGGTCGTATGCGGAAATTTCCTCGAAATGCCGTTTCATGACAACAGCTTCGACGGGGCGTACTCGATCGAGGCAACATGTCACGCGCCGAAGCTCGAAGAGGTGTACGCGGAGGTCTTTAGGGTTTTGAAGCCTGGATCTCTCTACGTGTCGTACGAGTGGGTTACAACTGATAAGTACAAGGCTGATAACCCCGAACACGTGGAGGTCATTCAAGGTATCGAAAGAGGAGATGCTTTGCCTGGACTGAGAAGCTACGCCGATATTTCCGAGACAGCGAAACAGGTAGGGTTTGAAGTGGTGAAAGAGAAGGATCTGGCTAAACCGCCGGCTCTGCCGTGGTGGAACAGGCTGAAGATGGGCCGGATCGCTTACTGGAGGAACCACATCCTTGTTACAGTACTGGCTGCGTTGGGAATTGCACCAAAAGGGACGGTTGATGTTCATGAGATGCTTTTCAAGACCGCCGATTATTTGACCAGAGGTGGCGAGACCGGAATTTTCTCTCCGATGCACATGGTTCTCCTCAGAAAACCTGAGGCACCTAAAACTTCATGTCCTTAAGGAGTGTTGCAGAATCTCTGTTCCACCTCCTGTTATTTTAGCTGTTTCTTTTTCTAGGTTTTTTTTTTCTTTTATTTGGATTAATTTATGATTATGACCATGTATCCTTTTTCTTAAAATTTAATTTAAATTTCGCTGTTGGATTTTTATTTCAATTTTCAGATGTTGTTGTGATGATAGACTGATAATTGCCAGAGAGGTCTGGGAATTTTTTCTTGTTCATTTTAAATTTAATTTATTAATTAATTTAATAATCGGTGAGGAGTTTTGTAGGATGTGTGGTGAAACATAAGATCAGATGGCAGGCATAAGAAAACAGAACTAAAAGCTTAGGCAAAGCTGCTGCATTTAGTTTTGCCTTTTTGTTTTTGTTTTTTTAGATGCGTGTATGTATGTATGTATGTATGTATGCATGTATATATCTCTCAAGAAAAATCTCAATCTCGTATTTTCCGCCATAATTATTTTATAAAATCAGTTCTTAGTTTCAAATTTATGTGATCAATCAGAAAAATAAAATAAATGGCGTAGATCTATGATCTGGGTGGGGGTTTGTACTTGGAAGTATGTGCAAATGAGAGCAGGTGAATCTGGCTCACAACGTGCACATGGAGAGTTAGGCAACTTTTTGAAATGCTTAGGTGGCGACCACTGGCTACTGACTTTTTTGACAGTGTAGGGCATAGCCAATAGCCATGCTTGTGTAGTAGGAATCCCGCCAAAACTCTTCAGCTTTGTGGGTTTGTTTGTCATATTATGCGGCCGAGCTATGGGTTAAAATAGGAACACACATATGGGCCATCCCCTACTTTTGGATCTTTCAACGTTCTTGCCCCCTTACTTTCTTTGATTTCCTAGATTTTAATGCAATTTGCATTGCGATTTTTTTTTAAAAAAAAATTTGATATTATTATGATTATAAATTTAATATAGTTAGCCAATGACTGTGTTGGAATAGATAGTTGTTGTGTGGAATGCAATTCAATCTGTCAAGATTGATTGAAATATGGTTTGATTGAAATCTGAGATTGGATTTGGATATGAATGTGTAGTGTGTCTTTTAAACATTGAATAACTGTGTAGTACCAAAATGAGCCAAATGCATGGCATTTCTTAAACACTTACCAAATACGTTTACCAAATACCGGGCATTTCCTTGTATGTCAATAAGGATATAAACTTCGATTCCTAATGCACTCCAGGCATTCATTTACTCACAAGACTGTTAAATACATGTCCTAAATTTCAGAGAGAAAATCCTCTTACGAGTCTTTGGATGGATTTGAACTCAAGAGTCAGGACCTTCTGTTGTTGTGGTAACTGCGAGAGATCCAAGATTTAAGGAAATTTTGGCGGAAATGACCCGACAATCCCCCAACCAGTAGTACTGTACAACAAACAACCCAAGTTGTTTGCATTCCAATATTTGATGATTCTTCATTTAAAAGATTCCCTACATATCCATTTTTTTTTGTTTTTTGACCACTGCTGCTATATATTTCCACGACTCTTACATTTAATGGTTATCCCACCTATATATATATATATATATATATATATATATATATATATATATCTAGTTTTCACTACCTAATATCATTGCATAGAAGGAAAGTCATCGATTAATGCTAACAATGCTCTCAGGATGTTCTTCCATGCAGCATAATTAATTAATTAATTTATCAAGATGGGATTCTGTGACAGTTCTCTTTGTAGTTATTAATTCAATAAATAAAAGCAATCGAATATGCGTGTGAATTTTGTCCAACGAGGATCTTGGTCCAATTAGCAAATGGCTTATTTGGGCCTCTATGTTAAATAAACAGTTTCTTTTGGGCCAAAATTTTCATAAAGCAGTTTCATTCTCGACTACCCCGACGGGGATTTCTGCAATATAAAATCCCAAAGATAAAAGACAAATAAAAAAATAAAAATGTGTGATTACTGATTAAAAATCTACGCACGATACGGATAATATAATCCACATATCAAACGAGTGGACGCCATTTATATTCACTGAGATTTTATGATAATTCCGCAGCTTCCGAATCTTGTCTGTGCCTCTTTTGTACCCGCCATCATCCAATCAACAATAAACTCTTCTTCCTTTGCACATTCGTTTCGTATTGGCTCTCAGCTACCATGGCAACAATTACAAATTTCATTTCCAAACTCCCTTCACCTCTTTCAACTTCTCCTAAACTCGCTCCTCTCTGTACACACTATTCATTTTTCTTGCCCTTTGTCGCGGCTAAACCTAAATCCATGACAACAAAACAAGAAAAAACAAACAGGAATTGCTTCATAACAAAAGCTACGGCTGCTCCCGGAACCAAGAAAGCAGCGAGTGATGAAAGAGTACATAAAGTACACAGCATAGAAGAGTTCGATGAAGCCCTAAGAATGGCCAAAAACAAGCTTGTTGTGGTCGAATACGCTGCTAGCCACAGTGCTCAGAGCAGCAAAATCTACCCTTTTATGGTTGATCTCAGCAGGCAATGCAGCGACGTGGAATTCATTCTCGTCATGGGCGATGAATCAGAGAAAACAAGAGAACTTTGCAAAAGAGAGAAAATAGAAATAGAAAAAGTTCCCCACTTCAGCTTTTACAAAAGCATGGAGAAAATCCACGAAGAAGAAGGAATAGGCCCGGATCAGCTCGTCGGAGATGTGTTATACTACGGCGACAATCATTCTGCTGTAGTCCAGCTGCACAGCAGAGAAGACGTCGAGAAATTAATCGCAGATCACAAGGTTGATCATAAACTGATAGTTCTCGACGTGGGGCTGAAACACTGTGGGCCATGTGTGAAAGTCTATCCAACGGTGATTAAGCTGTCGAGACAGATGTCTGATTCGGTGGTGTTTGCAAGAATGAACGGTGATGAGAACGATAGCTGCATGGAGTTCTTGAAGGACATGAACGTAATTCAAGTTCCGACATTTTTATTCATCAGAGACGGCGAAATTTGCGGAAGGTATGTGGGTTCTGGGAAGGGAGAGCTCATAGGGGAAATCCTCAGATACCAAGGAGTTCGTGTAACTTATTAAAATTTAACTATAGAAGTTAATGAGGTGATTAAAGAAAGTGGGGTTTGACCAAAGTTTTTGTTGCTAGTAAGTCTCTCAGCTGTACTTGGAGGACAGAACACATTTGTATTAATTTGAACGCCGGGGAAACAGGTTTGATTGGTGGTCACGGTTGCAGAATTATATGTACTGGAAATGAAAATTTGATCGTAGCCCCCCATTCATATATATTGTAGATGTTGTTTGTATCGTATGTTATTACTCTCCAATTAATTAATGGGTATTATTAACATATATATATGTTTTCTTAGAGCAAAAGATTTGACAGTTGAAACAATTCATTTATTTACAATACTGAATATGAATATGGTGTGTCATATATATTGTAAATAAAATCTGAAATTCATATAGGTCAAAAGTGTCGGTGAGTATATATAATCAACTTGATATTTAAATTCTGCTGGGTAGTCCAGATCATGTGTACATTCAACTACGAAATTAAGATTTAATGATTTAAGGACATATATATGTATGTATGTATTCGGCCGTTCGGTAGGTAGGTCACAGGCAACTCGTGAGTCCTGATGGCTGATGCCATTAAATTAATTAAGCAGGGACAGCCTGGCTTACCAGCCGCGAGACATTCCATCAAGATCAAGTGTCCCATTTATTAGGGTAGTGCTTACAGCTGCAGAGCAACAATTTCAGACGACATATCGTCTACAAGTCAAACCATCAAATGGCTTGTCGTTGGAAGAATTAGGTTAACCAGAGTCCAGAATCAGATGTCAGTCAGAGCATCTTCGAGCCTTTTTTTTTTTTGGTTATAATTTTATATCGTCACTCTTTTCTTCAAAGTACTCAATGAATAATTGAATACTCAATCAGGAGGTGCGTGCGTGCACTCCTCATTGTCTTTTGCAAGATAGTTTCTTACGAGAATTATCGTTTGTAATATGAAAATAAGTTAATATTATTACAATACCGAACAGCTGATCACTATATATATATATATATATATATGTATATGTATATATATTATCTCTCTTTGAGGACTTTTTCACCCTTCTATTATTAATTTGACCAAAACGTTGATGAAGCTTGCGTACCTAATATCCTAGACAGGACAGTTTTGTTCTACACACAATATTAATTGAGTACTCAATTATGGATTATCTATATATAAATGTTATCAATTAGATTATATACATAGCTAGATTGTATATATATATATATATGTAAGTGAAGCATTAATTATTTATTTATTTTTTAACTTATAATGATTATTGGATAAATATATGAAAAAGACTTTTAACTTTAACTATATAGAATGTCATAAACTTGTTAATTAGCGTATTATTAGGGGGCGAAAATGGGAAGGATATATCGTTTGCTAATTTAGTGTTCGTTCATAAGTACTCAAGTTCGTGTATATATGTATGAGTATGACTTGCTTGCTAGCTAGCTAGTTATAATAATTAACTGGCTTTGAACATCGAGGAATTAGTAGATAAGATTGAGATGTGATTTAATCTTTGTATCCGAAATTTATATACTGATGAAGAAAAACCAAATTAAAAGAAAAGAAAGGAAACAAATCAAAATCAAGATGTTAGGTAAGGACAAACTTAGCCTATCTTTTATATATCTGCATAATTAATTAAGCAAGACAAATTAATAAATAATCCTTAAAGTGAAGATGTTTTTACATGGAAACTAAAAATTATTTAAACCCATAAATATTATTATGGGGCCGGGAGATGCACGTATGGTATAACCGGCATGCAACATGAACATATATATATATATATATATATATATATATATATAAAACTTAATTAAATGAATAATAAAAGTTTATATGATCAACAACAACTTTAAGTTGACTCAGAAACCAATTAACACATCATCACCATCATGCCTTAATAATTAAAGTCATACTTTTTAATTGCGAGCGTCAGCTGCTAAATTACGACCAGAAAGTTTCATCTTCGTTTTTTGTACAAACGATCGACAACGAGCTAGCTACACGACACCGTTTGCTGTATATAGTTTAGTTAGGTGATGAGAACGAAGCTGCATATTTAATTGATTAGTTTAGAAGTCACATTCAAAATTGGCCCATCTACCAGAGAAGACAACTATTATCTTTGCTCAAAACGAACAAAATTATATTAATTACAACTTCATTTTAATTTTAATTGACTTTTTAGATGTTCAAAGCAAATTCCAAAGCATATGAAATCATGAATAATGGAAATTTATGTATGAATTCGAATTAAGGATCTCCTTGATATCATAAACCCAGTAACAAAATGTAATTATAATTTACATGTTTCATCAAACAAAAGGAAGAAGATTTAATTAAGGTGAAATTATGGAAAAACAAAACAATCATCATTCAATTGGCGCTAACCACTGAATTCAATTGAAGAGGTGCAGGCGGATTCATAGTTCTTCTCTTCCATAGATTAATTTCTTTCCTCGCCTGCAAACCTGCAACTCCGTTGCCTAACATTATAGGTGCTGAGAAAGGAATGATTACTTCTTGTTCTTGATCGCTGTATTTCCCCTCTTCATCTGAACTATAATTCCGATGATCGATTTCTTCCGGCGCAATCTGATGTGCCGTCCAATCGAAGCTTGCAAAAGTATCTCTACCACTCGCAAATCTCTTCATTTGACTCAAACCAGGCGCTCTATCTGGCAGCGACGATGGTGTCTTCTCATCGTTTTGGTCAAAAGATTTTCTTGCAGCAGATTTTGAACCAGTAAACATTCTCTTCAGCTTCACCGCCTGTTTCTTGACCTGATCACGGGGAGAAAACAGTGCGTGTTTATTATTATTATTATGATTATGATTATTCTCTTTAGCAAGCGAGAAACTCTTGGCTTTATCAAACGTTTTCTTGTGCTTATGCTTGATCTGACCCATGCATGAAACTTTCGGCGAAGTGGGTTCTTGATTACCAATGCTCTGATCATTCTTCAACTTCCTTCGAGTTTCTGCAGGAATCTTTGATATCATCGGACCGGAAAATCCTCTTCCCACATGAGCTTTCAGCTTGTTGTTTGAGTTGTGATAATCTGATATTCTCTTGTCTCTGCTCGGACTGTAAGGAAGGTTTTGAAAAGTAACTGCATGAGCTGCTTTTGGAAGCAATTTCAACAAATGCTTTTGGCTTTTGCTTGTTTATTCTCCTTCTCCATTGTATTGATATCACTGGATCTAAAAATTCTTTCCAATCACTTAAACTTTATCAAATCTTATATAGGACTGTAAGGAAGAAGGCGATTTTCCCTGAAGTCTGTGCTTTGAATTTGTCAAGAAATACGGGAATATAGTCAAAGAAGCTGGTGAGACTAAGCTCGCCCTTCTTCTTCATCACCCACCATATATCATTTATTTATTAATAATACAGCCTGCTTTGAAGATGTGTACGTTTCTTTATGTCAGCTTTGTACAGAAATTAATTTTTCATTCAAAGAATTAATCCCACGGGCTTAATTCTAAATTAATTATATAATGCTAAGCAACATCTTATGTACTCCGTCAATTTATGACTTATTAAGCTTGATCTAATCATCAGAGTTACACGTGGATTCTAATGGATAATTATAAATAAAAGATATATATAACAGAAAACGAGGTCTCTTTCGAGGAAGCCCCCGTACCAATTTTATTGTTTGACCAATCCAGCACACGTGTAGCAACCGTATGATTTCCGAGTATTTGATAGTTCATATACACATGGAACATTTCAGATTCGATAGGAAATTCCAGTTTAGTCCCTAACATTTTTGTGAAAGTTAATTTTACTGTTACTTAATTCTGTAATTTAAAATTCAATCACGATCAAATTACCGAGGATTGATTCTTGATTTTAACTTTTAAAACTTATTATATATATAGGTCACTTTCAACACTAATTAGTTACTAGACCCTGTTAAATTAATCAATCATATGACAAACGAGATGTGAATTATAATATAAAGTTTGAATATTTTGGACAGGTTAAGTTTGAAAAACGAACTAAATTTGTGTAAATGTTTTTTTTTCTAAAAAATAATTTAAAACGGATATAATTAGGGCTGTTTATCCGGACTGCCACAGATTTCAATTTTGAATAAATGAAACGAAGTACAGCACATGTAGCATGTGACTTTTATGGCCCGTAACTAAGAAATACAGCAATTCCGCTACTCGTATGCCGGCATAGCAAGAGAGACAAACAGAATACAATAGTCACTGTTTGGATGACGTCAGATCAGTAATAATATAACAAGTGATTCTTGTAAGACCCTTATCTATTAGAAGTGAACTCTATAATAAAAGATATAATTACTGTCTAGTTAAGTTAAGTAGACTAGTGGCGAAGCTCTCGAGGGACTGAGGAGGCCATGGCTCTCCTCTCTCGTCCCACCGAAAGATTTTAATAAAATATTAATCTTTTATAATTTTATTAATTAGAGGTGTAAAAGAATTTGTTTGCCCTCCTAAATTTATTTTTTTAAGATTAGATATTTTTAGATTAAAATTATGTGTTAAAATTTGTTCCTATTTTTTATTTTTAATTATTATTTTTAAATTAATAATAAATTAGTTAAATATATTTTTTTAAATTTTAAAATAATGATTTTATCTATTTATTAATACTTTATATAAAATATATTTTTAAAAAATTATTTATTTAATTTTGTCCTCCAATATAAAAAAATTTTTCTTATCAAAAAACTATATAATTTATTAAATTTTTTTTATAAAAAAAATTATGT